>CM040241.1:293453207-293732912 GCA_022545495.1 Chrysanthemum lavandulifolium
CTAGAGGTGTGGGCCAGTTAGTTTCGCTTCCCACTAACTTTTGTAAATCCTATGAGTTTTAATAAAAGTGTTGATTATAATTAAAAAATAATAATAATAATAATAAAGAATAAAGGATGGTATTTTAGTCATTTGCTATACCAAGTGGAGAGTACATTCGTTATTTCACATTAGTTAACCAACAAAACTAACTGTCAACATAATCTTAGACTGAACTTGTTAGGGTCATTGGGTTTTGGAGTGGATCTGAGATTTTTAAAATTATTGGACTTAAACTGAAATATCCAGTAAACCACAATGACTAAAAATGTAGTTAACTCTTTTCATAATAATTGCACGCTCATAGTAACTACCAAACATTTGTTTATGCTACAATCAAAAAGGCTTTAAAAAACATCCACAAATGACGTGTTATGTTTTGATTGGTGGATTTTGTAATAATTTTATTTTTCTTTTGATTAACCCAATCAAAAATAACATCTTTGTGATTATTTATTTATTTATTTATTTATTATTATTATTATTATTATTATTATTATTATTATTATTATTATTATTATTATTATTATTATTATTATTATTATTATTATTATTATTATAACAACACTTTCATTAGAAACAAAAGCATAGGATTACAAAAATTAGTGGGAGTTTCAAACTATCCGAGCTCCCACACCTTAGAATAAAGAAAAGCTAATCCCATCAAGATACGAGTAGCGCTACTTGCCCAATATCTTGAGTTATTATTATTATTATTATTATTATTATTATTATTATTATTATTATTATTATTATTATTATTATTATTATTATTATTATTATTATTGTTGTTGTTGTTTAAACTTTTGTGATTGTAGCATAGCTCATTTATAATTATGTAATATAAAATGATATTTAAGGACAAGCGCATAATTATAAATTAGTGAAAAACATTAAAATAAAAATTTGTATCTCTACTATTTATAAATTATTCATAATTTTTTTAAACTTTAAAATCTTAAAATTGAGTAATGTATAATACCTATAATATCTTTTTAAAACTTTAATTTCTCACTTAAATTTTCAAAAATATTGCTATAGAAAACATGTCAACTTTTTTCTGTTTAAGTGGCAAGTTTTAAACATCTCAACTAACCAATTTTTCTAGGCCAAATCGCACAACAAAAAGTATTGCACTTAGGTCAATTTCAATTTTAGATACATGACTTTATTTTTCTTAATTTAAAGTATTGAAGTTATTTTATATGCAATATAAGGTATTTTTGACTTTTGAAAGCGATCATCATCGTAATTTAATGATCAATTATAATGAACATGTCATAATATCTAATCACTTCACCTGAAAATAACATATAATATCTTTTAAAAAGTCAAAAAAAACTTTACAGTGCTCAAGAAATAACTTCCATACCTTAAATTGAAAAAATAAATTTGAGTACCCAGAATTCAAGTTGCCCTTTTCCTCTATGTGCAATTCAAATTTAAAATAAAATAAAAAAATATAATAAGGGTTAACACTTTTTTTACAATTTGCCCTTTTTTTATTCACGGTTGCTCATGATCCGGGCCAATCTCTATGTTGCAAATATTTAAAATTAGTTTGAGTATCACATTGTTTTTAATATATATCTTTCAGTATAAATGTTGCAAATACTTAAATAAATAAAAAAGACAATATTCTCGAATACAATTTCAAGAACTAGGAATAACAACTTTTTAACATTTTTTTTCTTCCTAATATAGTTTCTAAATCAAAATAAGAGACTTCTTTCTTTATTTAATTCAATCCCCACTTTTTCAAATCTTCCATTTTCAAAAAATTACATCGCATTCAAAACTTCATCTTCCTCTCATCTCATCTCAAACCAAAACCAAGAAGGTTCATCATCAACATGGTCTACATCGCCCTCGTACTTATCGCCTTAACACTCATCGCTCTTGTGTTCCCTATGATGAAGTTCACATACGGAGACATATACTTTGTGTTGTTAATCTACATTGGGGTTATATACCCAATCCTTTGTATCATTCTTAGCATTGAAATGAAATATTATTAATAGTCTAGTTTATCTAGGTTATTATCATCATAACGTGTTTGTCATTTCTTTTGATTTATATCTTTCGTATTCTTTCGTGATACATTAGAAACCATGAATGCATGCTAAAAGAAAATGTAGGCTAAAACACATATCTTGGTATAAAACTATTAAACTTATGGTTTTATCAAAATATGCTTCATTATTACTGATCCACGGATCCCGACAAGTATAATAGCCGGATCCCTTATAGAAGGAACCGTGAGAACCGTCCTTCCGGATATGAGACTTTTCCATGCAAAATAAAACCACTTTCTTCCTAAAAGAAATATTCTACTAGAATGTCAAACATTAAGTTAGTTAAATGTCATTGTTAATAAACACCTTGTAAAAACGTTAAGTAATCATTGTTTTACCCGTAATACGTCACATCCTATTAACTTGTCTTTCCTATAGGTTTCGCTATGTCGCATGAATATGAGTTTGATTTTTCACACTAGCGTCTACACTCCTAACATCTCCCTTGAGCCCAACACACCGGCAATCATGTATGTGGGTTCAATAATCTCAAACCCTAAGACTTCCATGAAGGACGATTGTCGACACTCCTCTACAATACGAAGAAGGTATTAATACCTCCTTCCGAACCATAGGATGGAATGTCATCTCGAAATTAACGAGAAAATATGTCCAAGGTTTGTTTTGGAATTCTTCCGTCAAGTCGAACTCGCTCGTAACGAGGATCGCTTCTCATCTCTTTGGTTTTGGATCAAAACCAAAATTGCTTTTAACCCTTGGGCGATTTGCTCACATCCTCTGAATTCCAAATCATGGACAATGTTCCTTCATCAAGATTGGTCTCTTTATTCTCTCTTCAACTTTCGTGAAGAAAATAGTCCATATTGTTCACATACCTTCCCCGAGGACTTGAAACGATAATATGCAACCCTCATTACTCCGATCCAAACATTATCTATACACGGATATCCAGAAGAGTACAAGGCTTTTGCACTCATCCTATGTGAAAATATTTGAGTCTTAGGGAAATCGAGAAATCCTTCCGCTTGTTGTTTCACATAATGTATTGTTTGCTAACACAACAACCATACAATCTCGCTACTTCTTCGCAAGGCGAATTGTAAATCTTCAAGGCTCCAAGAATAAACTCATCCCTTATGAAATGTTCTTGACGCGCCTTTATCATAACATCATGTACTTCCACCCTCAATTTCAAAGTCCGTTGTACGTACTTGTGAACAATATGATGGAACCTCTAAACACATCTCTCATGAAGACTTTCTTCATTCCTGAATTGGCAAACACTCATCAACCATTTGATGATCCATATAGCGAAAACACTCAAGGAATTTAGCTTTCTTCCTAATAGGATCAATCCTTAGTATCCATGTCTTATCAATGTAATGCAATTTCTTTCATAAAATAAAACATCTTACATTTCATATCTTAGTGTTAGAACCTCTCAAACTAACCTTGAAATATGATGCATTGTCAAAGTCATTGCATACCTTTTGTAAAGGTTTTGGTTAGCAGATAGACGGATCCCAAAATTTGTGCTTGACGGATCCCTACTCTTAGGGAACCGTGGGATCCGGAAATGTAAAATGCAATTGCAATCATTGTATTTCAAACATGTCCTTAGAACACCTCACACTTAACTAGACATAGTGTCTTAAGGTAAATTAAGACCTTATCAAGTTAAGTAGATCTTCCTACTCACACATAACTCATCTAGATCACACTCAAGACGCTTGAGATCTATAGTTTCACTTAAACCCATCACTCTTCCGCCTCAAGCTCACTCATCATTTCTCACATGATCCTCATATCTAGCTTTGGAAATCTTTCGATTATGGCAAATTGATCATAATCATCCTTACCTCAAAATTGGTCGAAATTGATCAAATTCTAGTTTTTCCATCTTAAGCCTTTAGGATATTATCCAAAACATTATCCTAAGTCACTATCTCGATCTCTATGATCATTTAGCTCCACTTGACACTCTCAAAAATCTTTAGTGTCATCTTTGTTAATTCATTGGTACTCATGAAAGCTCCAATTTCTTCCATAAAAGGCAATCTTTAGCTACATCACTCATTACCCTCAAGTATTAAGCACATTTAAGACACTTAGATAAACTGAAACACTCAAGAAGAAATAGGCATTAGACCTTACAAACATCATTGTTATCTTTTCTTAGCTGCTGATAGACGGATCCCTAGGATTAGCCTAGACGGATCCCTCATTGGAGGGAAGCGTAGGATTCGTATGACAGATTTATGTCAACTCTAGCTAAAACAATCATTTCAAGCTCATCTTGCTAACTTAAACACTCCATCTCATCTTAAATGAGTTCCTAGATCAGTACAACTCTTAAGTTGACTCTTGTGCATGTTAATCATCACATTCTAATGAATCTTAGTGGCTTAAGTCTTGAATGCACTTGCCAAACCCTCGCCTTATAAACCACATTGTTAGGACTCCTAAAGTCATCATCTTCATCCTCATTTTCAACACTTAGAAACCTTTACAAACCTCTTGAAATCATATCATCATGAGGAAAACTCCAAGTAGCAACTTATCCACCAAAGAACCACCCAAGAAAATTGCTCGTGTTGTACACGAAATCTCTTCAACCGAATCATCTCCGGTCAAGTCCACAAATGCAAGGATTTATCCTCCACCAACTCAACCAATCAAACCAATCCCTAAAAGGATAGTACCCACAAAACTACCTATGCCAAACACCACCATACCTCCTAGGCCAAACAATTCCATCTCCACTAAACCATCACCATTGGTTCCTAGAGCTATCTCATTTACAACTCCACTATCATCACCACACCTCTACAATTTAGAGGATTTGCCTCCTAAGCCGTCTCATCCTCCTCCACCGGCAACATTCTCCTCATTAGAAGGAATAATGGTACAAAATCAAGGTGTTGAGTCAACAGTAGCTCCGGCTTCTTTTTCGCCATCACCTTCATATAATCCCATTTGGATTATGAGAAATTATCAAAGTCAACCACCCGACTATATGGAAGTTGACACTTCTCTACCACCACTATCATTCTTGGTCGAGCCATCTTCAAATGTGCCTCCACCAATCCCTCCGTCTTTTGAGGCTCCCCAACCCGCTTCACTTGATCCTTCGCATCAAGCAATTTCATTTCTTCCACCACCACTACCTAGCCATGACAAAGATTGTTATCATTGTCAACACGTTGAAAGTTTGATACATGAAGTACGAGAAGATCAACGTTTCATGTTCTATCACCTCCTCGAACGTTTCGACGAGATTATACCTAAACAAACTTGAGTTAGAGGATGTTTAGTGGTGTCCTTGTATCAAGCATTACCTAGATAAGTCTAGTAATTCCAAGTCATGTATCGTTCATTTTCTTAGTTTTTGGAGTCATGTATATCATATCTCTAGTTTTATTAAATGAAAATACATGCTACTTGCTATATTTCCGAGTATATGATTATGTTGTATAATACATATCTCACTTTGATGTTAACATTATTTGTTATATCACCATTGTCGAAATCGGTCATCACCAGACGGATCCCTTTAATTTGTTTAGACGGATCCCTACAAGGAGGGAAGTGGGATCCGTGAGACATAAAACGAATTTTCTACTAACTTGACTCATATTTGCAGGAAATTATGCATTATACTCATTTGCTAACCTTTGTTTTGTAGTTATTCAATTTACACATGAAGACTTTGACACCCTAAAGCTAAGGGAGCTTTGTGTCAAAGCAATACATTGGAAAAATTACTTGCAATTTTAGGATTACATTTCATGACATCCCTTTGCAAAATTGCAACCATCAAGGGGGAGCACATTCGTCACATAGAGCGAAATCTTTGCAAACTTAGTTGCAAATGAACTAGCTTAGTATAATTATTTATTTTTGACGCTTCACATAGGGATGGACTCGCTGGCGGGGAGTTAAGACGAGATCCTTTCCTGTTACTTGCTTTATTTTTTCTTTCTTTTCACATGTTTTTCTTAAAACAACGTGTTAGTTTCTTTTCAAGCTCTTTTGTTTCGACAAAAGGGGAGAAGAAAGTAAAACTACAAATTCAAACTTTACTTAATTTTAGTTTTTCCTTAAAATAATTTTATGTTTTGTCATCAACAAAAGGGGAGATTGTTAATACAAATAAGCCGTAAAAACGTTTATTTATATTTTACGATCTTCTAATGTTTTGTCGATAACAAACGTAAAATCATTTTAACGAAACAAATAAAATACGTAATGAGTTTGAGCCAATAGTTTTCTAACACTTAAGTTTTCACATAAAACACTAAAACAAGTATAAGTGATTTTATGATTTAGTAATATATATGTAAAACAACTAGTGTTTACATATTGGGCAAAATATATACACAACTAGTATATATTATATCAATGGGTAAAAACTACAACCCATGGAAAATATCCATAACCCATGGTATTGACCCATACCCATTTGACTAGGTGCATTGCACTCATGAGATACATTGTATCTAATAAGAAACCCATGGATCAACCCATAACCCATGACCCATGACCCATAACCAAAATACCCATGGGCAAAGAGGAGCGTCCCACGGATCCCTAGCTTTACGCTAGACGGATCCCTTGTGGGAGGGATCCGTGGGATCCGGGAAACAATAGGCATTTTCTCTTTATAAATAGTAAGCCATTTCTTCATTTTTCTTACCCCTTCCTCACATACTTTCTCCTTGAGTTAAAAACTCTCTAACCCCAGATCCAAGTGATCTATGTTTGTAGTTTTGTTTTTTTGTGATCCTCTAGGTTCCTCTTAAAGGCGAGATCACCACCTTTGAAGTCAAGCAAGCTCAAGTCCATGAGTTTCCATGCTTCCTCATCATCAAGACTACTGAAGTCCTCTTGTTGATGGTTCTTTTCTTTATTCTAAGAAGTTTAGTGTTGAAGACATTAGTGAAAGATGTCTCAAGTGTCAAGACGAAGACATTAGTGAAAGGTGTCGATCGTCCGTATTTTATGCATTAAGGGTGCCTAGAAGTCAAGTCACAAGACATTAGTGAAAGGTGTCTTGAAGATCTAGTTAAAGGCATTAGTGAAAGGTGCCTAAGATGTACATTCGATATTGTGTGTTTCATGTACAAGATAGATTAGTATTGGGTCAAAGGATATTGTTATCCTTGTTGACATTATAAGGAGTAGATCTCCTTTGGGGTTAGTTAATTGGTGTAGTGTTGGGTAGTAGTTCCTCCATTGTAATGGAACTTCGGTATCAGCCTAGTATCGGATAAAGGGTAGGCGACGTTGTGGTAGGTGTGGTTCACCTTGGTGTGAAAGAACCCTTAGTTAGCCTAGTCTGGGAAAAAGAGTAGGTAACGTTGTGAAGGTTTCTCCACCATAAGGAGTCGGTGTTGTGTAGTGATTAAGAACTCTCGAGTAGGTGACTCGGGGAGTGGAGTAGGGCAAGGAAGGTGTCCTTATAGCCGAACCACTATAAATACTCGAGTTGTGGTTTTGTGCTTCTTACTATTATCTTTTCATTACATATTTATACTTCTATATGTTTGTTTATCAACATCCAACACACATCCAAATAGATTGACATAAGTCGATCTAAATAGTTTAAAACAAGTTTTAATTGGCAAAACTATTCAACCCCCCTTTTAGTTTTCCACAAGCATGGTATTCGGACTTACAACTAGAACGTGAAACTGGTTGCTTTTTAGCACCCATGAGACAAGAGTTCCACCTAGAAAAATAGAGTACCCATATGTGTAACGTCACAGATCAAGACAACGCGCCCAATCAAAGATCGAAAAGGTCATTAACGGAAGCGTAGAGATCGATTTAATGCAAGGCCAAAAGATAGAGTTCCTTTAACGATCGGAGAATCCGCTTTACTGACTTGAAAATGATCGTTGGTTGGAGCATGAAGAAATTGACTCACTTGATTGACCGCATAAGACAAGTCGGTCCGTGATGGTCAAGTATTGAAGTGCACCAACTAGCGAACGATATACCGTGAGGATCGGAGAAAGGATCACCATTAGTTGTGAGATTTGCATAAGTACTAAGAGGATTGGAAACTAGCTTTGATTAAAGAAAACCCGCACGAGAGAGTATGTCATGAGCATACTTAGCTTATAAAAACAAACCTTTGTTTGTGATAAGCCACCTCAAGACCAAAAAAATAACTTAGTTTGCCTAAGTCTTTTAGTGCAAACTCTTTGTTAAGTCTAGAGATAAATTGTGAAATGAAAACATTGTTATTGCGGTGAGAATGATATCATCAACATAAACAAGAAAATATAGCAGTGCAATTCTCACATTGAAAAACAAACAATGATGTATCTACCGACTACATGTAAACCGAGATGAGTAAGGAAAAACTCAAACGTTGAAACTACGCACGGGAGCTTGTTTAAGACCATAAAGCGCCTTTTTAAACGATAAACATGATTTGGGTGGTTTACATCAATAAAACCCGGTGGTTGCTCCATGAACACATTTTCAGTCAAATTGCCATTTAAAAAGGCATTTTTCACGTCTAGCTGATGTAGAGGCCAATTGTTGAAAACAACTAAAGAAAGAACAATGCGAACAGTTGATGCCTTAACAACTGGACTAAAGGTGTGAGAGT
The DNA here is from genome assembly GCA_022545495.1 of Chrysanthemum lavandulifolium. Lineage (NCBI taxonomy): Eukaryota > Viridiplantae > Streptophyta > Magnoliopsida > Asterales > Asteraceae > Chrysanthemum > Chrysanthemum lavandulifolium. Next base: position 293,461,905 of record CM040241.1, read on the forward strand.
AGTCCAAACCTGGTATTTGAGTGAAGCCTTGAGCCACTAATCGGGCTTTATAACGATCAATAGTGCCATCAGGCCGATATTTTATGCTATAAACCCATTTAGAACCAACAACATCTGAGGCATTCGGGCAAGGGACCAAGTCCCACGTATCATTATGTTTAAGAGCAGCCATTTCCTCTTTCATCGCAGTGATCCATTTAGAAATTTTGGTAGCGGATTTATAGCCCTTAGGCACTTTGTGAGCAAGTAAAGCAACATGAGGAGGGTTTTTGATTTAGCCAAGCAAGATCAGAAAAATGTCGTGGGTAGAAATGCCAGCCTTAACACGTGTAGTCATAGGGTGAGTGTTGATGGTGGGCGAAAGGTGCGATGGCAAAGGCGGCGGTGGGCGACGGTGGAGATTGAGAAGTCGGAGGCGCGACCGCGTTGTAGGAGGTGGCGTTGGTAGGGTGTCATCAGGACAAAGATGACAAGGTGAAGGCGATGAGGAGCTGGTTGAATGCTTCGAATCACTGGGCTTTGATTGGGCCGGCAGTGATAATCCAAACTCCTCAAAATGAGAAAAAACAAGCTTGTCAAGATTCACGTAAGAAAGAGCCCTGAAAAAGGAAAACAACTTTCATCAAACTTGGCGTGACGTAGTGTATATACGCTTTGTTGTCGGATCCAGACAACAATACCCTTTATATTGAGGGCTATACCCAATAAAAATGCATGCAACACTACGAGGAGCTAGTTTGTGAGTCGAGTAATTCCGTAAATAAGGAAAAACCCGACAACCAAAGGCTTGAAAAACATCATAATTCGGAGTACGATTGAAAAGCAGCTCAAATGGTGATTTATTGTCCAATAACTTTGTAGGAAGACGATTTATAATATACACTGCAGAAGTGAACGCATCAACCCACAAAGAGGCAGGTGCATTGGCATTAAATAGCATCGCAAGACCCGTTTATGTTACATGACGATGTTTACGTTTGGCACGACCATTCTGTTCGGGCTTGTACGGGCATGAGAGACGATGATGAGTGCCGTTTTCAACCAATAACTGTTTGACACACTGATTAAGAAATTCGGTGCCACCATCACTTTGAAATTCCTTAACTTTGCATGAGAATTGAGTTTGTACAAAACTCCAAAATGCAGTAAACACTTGGAAAAATTCAGATTTCTGCTTTAGAGGATAGAACTAAGTAAACCGTGAGAAGTCATCAATGAATATAGCATAATATAAATAACCATCAGTAGACAACACATGCGAAGGCCTCCATAAATCATAATGCTCCAAGTCTAAAACATGCAATGACCTCTTTTCATTAATAGAAAATGGCAAACGATGACTCTTCGAAAGTTCACATGGAGAACAAGCATTTGGTCTAGGCAAAAGAGAAGTAACAAACAAATGCCCAAGTTTATTTAATAAAGAAATAGCATCAAAAGAAACATGTCCTAAACGACTATGCCATAATTCATACGAAGCACGCAACCGGTTGGATTTAAGACCTGCAACAAGAGATTTGTGACCTTTGGTTAGCACATAGAGTCCATTGTCACATCTACCCTTTGCTAGAATGTCCTTTGTGACGATTCGAATAGTAAACATATCACGAGAAAACAAGATATCAACCGGTGAATCAACAGTTAACTTACTAATAGAAAGAAGATTCTTTGTAAGTTTAGGAACAACTAAAACATCCAATAAATCAATATCCTTGGTAATGGAAGTATTACCAATTCTAGAAATGTTTAGAATATTACCATTAGCAACCGTGACATGATCATTTCTAGTGTAGGGCATGGTGGGGTTTAGCGACACGTATGAAGATGCCATGTGCGTGAAGCTCCCGAATCAACAAACCAATCGAACAATCATCATAAACACCACACTTAGCATTGAAAGCTTGTGCGATTTTCATCCAAAGAAGAATCGCGATTAGCAAATGTGTGAAGATCCGGGCACTTGTCGACATAGTGACTGGTTTGTCGACAAAGTTGACAATGGGGTGGACGGCGACCTCGACCACGACCACGACCACCTGATCGACCACCTCGACCACCACGAGGGGAGAAACCACGACCAGAAGAAGAGGAAGATCTGCCCGATTCAGCAACAAAAGCAACAGTAGCAGGAGAAGAAGATGACGATCCATGGATAGATTTGATAAAAATCTCGTGACCCTCGGCTTAAGAAAGAAGATCCCGAATCGAAGGTCTAGGTTTAACAGTACGCTGCGCCGTGGAAAAGGTTTCAAACGAGGGACCAAGACAGTACACACAAAAACCAATGATTTTTGTCAACATCAGCGACGGGTTGACCAATAGTAGCGAGTTGATCACAAAGGGCTTTGAATTGTCGTCCATATTTGGCAACAGAAGACGCACCTTTCTTTAGTTGTCGAAGAGAATCTCTGAGATTTTACATTCTTTTAACCGAGTCGTGACTGTAGGCTGATTCAAAGGCAAGCCATACCTATCATGCTGTGGCGAGACCGATAACTTCAGCCATAGCTTCTTCAGTAAGAGACGCCTGAAGAATAAGGAGGGCTCGTTGATTGGCTTCCTGCCAAGTAGGGAAGGCAGGGTTAGGTGATGTTGTGCCATCGAGTTCCACCGTAAGAGAAGGAGAGGACAAAGAACCATCAATATGTCCCATGAGTTTTTGATAAGAGAGAAGAGGTAGGATTTGAATTTTCCATAGAAGATAGTTTGTAGAAGAGAGTTTAATGGTTACCATGTGAAGAATGGTGGAGAGGGAAAGAGAAGGATGTTCATCGCCGGTGGCCATGGAGAGATCAGAAGAAGGCCGACATTAATTAGGGAGAGAAATCAGGAAAGGATCCTTTGACTTGATACCATATGAGAGTAATTATAATCTCTGAATGATTAGCATGTATCATTAACAAAATATATATAAAGATACATTAGGGTTACAACAAAGTAATAAGGCCTTAATGGGCCACTAATGACAAGACTAATAACAAGCCCTAAACTAAATCATAGTCTACAATCCTTAGATGATATATCGCCAATAGAAACGAGATAACCCTCTAAGGCTAGTCCCAATCACAACCCCAACATCGGTTGGGCATAAAAAAACGCACCCTCGACCGATGTCAATATCGGGCATGCGGGTTATGGAGGTCGGTTGCCACATCGGGCGTAGTGGCTTTTTTGGGGACATCGAGCAAAAATACGACCGACCTTTAAGGCCCACTATTTCCAAGCTTTTTTGCCCGTTTGGGCTAAATTAAAAACTTTAAATTTTTGACCGCTTGGTCATTTAAACTAAAAAAAAAAAAAAAAAACTTTTTTAAACAATTTTACCATTCTATAAATACCAACTTCACCTCAAACACAATTCACCACTCACCATTTCTCATCTATATTCATTTGAATCTAATTCTCATCCAAGTTCAAATGTCAAAGAAAAGTACCCCACAATAAAAACCGACGATCACGACTACCCCAAATGCCCCGAATATGAATTTCTCGGAAAACAACTTCGAAGTTAACTAAGCATAACACCACAACAAAACCGGTCTATTCGCTGCTCACAAAGTTTTGATTATCAATCACAACTAGCCCAACCAAATCAAAACCAAAACCCGTTTTAAGTTAACCGTCCTTTTGTCCCACCGCAACGTCCTTACACCGATTACCGGCAAGAACCTAATGGGTCGTCGTACCATCCAAACATGGACTTCATTTATCCTTCTCAACCGTATCAACCTTATTCCCCGATTCGAAGTACTAATCTTGACATGAATTTGGAAGATTATTTGCCGGAGTATAATACACAAAACTACCAAAGTCAAGATGTTTCGAGAAGAAACGCCATGAACCGCTTCAAGTTTTGGGAGTTAGTGATAGACTACATTAAAAAAGAAACTGGCTCAGACCGAACCTATAACTCCATCACTACCAAATGGAAGAGTAGGATTCGTAATAGGGTTGGTAATTATTGTGCTATCATGAAGAATATCAAGAATAACCATGGAAGGTGAGAATGATATAGACGACACTTCAAAAGCTCTTAGAGAATACCGTATGACGTGCGGTCATGATTTCACTTTGGAGGTGTTGGGAGGTTTTAAAGGGTCATGTCGCTTGGAAGAACATTGAGATGCCGGCCAAACAAATAGTCGGAAGAAAACAAAGGGTTCTACCACTACCGGGTTCAACCCAAGCTCGTGATCCTTTCGATGTCCAAGATGTTGATGATTCGATGAGGAAGGGACTAGAGAATCACGACCGGTTGGTTGTGACAAAGCAAGGAAGAAATCATCCTCCTCCTCTCACGATGATGATGTTCCATCGAATCATTTTTAAAATCACACAAAACTTTCTTCAAGACCAAAAAGCCGTCAAAAGGGGAGAAAAGTAAGAATAAGGAGGGTTTAGAAGATACTTGGTTACGGTTGAGGGAAAAAGAGTTGGAGATGAAAAAAGAGAAACTTTAGCTCATGAGGCTATCAAAACGGGAGTTCGACATAATCTTCTACAACACCCTAATCGACCCAACTTTGACCGGACGACAACTACAAGAATTGATGAAAGTCAAGGCAACAATCAAGGCACGCTACGATTTAGATTATTAGTTTAAGTATTGTAATGTTTACTTTAATTTCGTATTGTAATGTTTTTTTTTTATAAATTTCGTATTGTAATGTTTTTTTTAATTTTAATGAATTTAAATTTAATGTTTAAAATGTTTGAAAAAAAAAAGAAAAAAAAAAAGAAGCAACCTTGAGTCATCGACTGTGACATCCGGGTCATGTCTGATCGCTGGAGAAAGAAAGCTGACATGACGTTGGTGACCTGGGTCATCTCAGGTCACGATTGGGACCAGCCTAAACAACGATATGTGCACAATAACATATCTTTAAAGTTCCACACTATCATTACTTATAAGTACGTTAAGTAAAATAATGAATTTACTTATAACGAGACATGTCAGTAATAACAGGACTTAACTTATCATATAGATATTTATTTTGACTAAACTCCTCTATGAAGTAATAAAGGTTTACAAATATGTCCATATACCTTATGAGAAGAGTTATTTTACATACAAAACTTTTCTTATATACTAAGGGACTCATCTTCACCATTCATCAAAAAAAAAATCAATGACCGAGATTAAAAGCATTTTATTATTTCACCTATTTTTATAATTTAAATATCTCTTAAACCGTTAATCGTTAAGCAAAATAATTACACCATCGCGACGAACATTTAATTATCTTTCTATGAGCGGGCACTTTGATATATTTTCAAAAAGGAAAAAAAATTTTTTCACGTTTTTGTCTTTTTTTTGAGCTCGAATTTGCATGAAATATCATATATGATTTAACACTAATTTGAAGATCACATGTGATATTAGTGTTAAATCACATATGATATGTAATATCATATACATATCATATGTGATTTAACACTAATATCACATGTGATCTTCAAATTAGTGTTAAATCATATATGATTTTTTCATGCAAATTTCAGTAACGTAAAAAAACAAAAAAAACTTAAAAAAAAAACGTGAAAAACACGAAGAAAAAAATTGTCGAAAGTATATCAAAGTGCCTATCTATAGAAAGATAATAAAATGCTTGTCGTAATGGTATATTTTTTTTCGCTTGACGATTAATAGTTTGGAAGATATTTATATTTGAAAAAAAGGGATGAAAGCGGGTTTTTTTAATTGTTGGGATTAATCTCATCCATTAGATCTAATAAAAATGAAAGTTGAAGATTGATCCCTTAGTATGTAAAGAAGTTTTTGTCCTCAAATTATTTTAAATCATACCTTATAATCTTACTTTGTGGTATACTTTGAACCAAGGTTTTCAAGATCAGGATCTTACTCATGATCATTTTTGTTTTTGCAAGATCATGATCATAAGATCGGATCTGAATCTTAAGATCATACTCTTATGTTATTTCTTAATAGTTTTGTAATATTATACAAATCTACAAATTATTATACATTATAAACACAGAATACTATGAATGTTTTATAGAAATATTGTCCTAAATTATGATTATGAAATGTTTAAAAAAATTAACATGTTATTTTTTTAATTCTACAACAAAATAATAATAATAATAAAAAATTATGGTTTTTTAGTTTGTAATCCGAGAAAAGTAAGATCGGATCGGATTAGATCTTAAGATCGTATGATCAAGATCGGGATCCTATAAGATCTTAAGCTTGCAAAGATCCTATGTAAGATCCGGATCGTTTTTACTTTACAATATCGTAAAATCGTAAGATCTTAAGATCAGGATCGGAATCCTGACAGCTATGCTTTGAACTTTATATTTGTATGTTGATCCTTAGTTCATAACTTTACTATAACACAAGATAAATAAAGCAATTCAGACGACCATAGTTGTTAAGATCCCGATCTTGATCTTAGGATCTTAATATTTTACGATTCTACAAAGAAAAAACGATCCGGATCCTACGTAGGATCTTAACAAGCTTAAGATCTTATAGGATCCCGATCTTGACCATAGGATCTTAAGATCTACTCCGATCCGATCTTAATTTTCTCGAACCGCAAACTAAAAAACTATAAATTTATGGTTTATGTTTTTATACAATTTAAAAAACAACATGTGATTCTTCTTAAACATTCCATATTAATAATTTAGACAACATTTTTATGAAATATTCATATAATTTCGTGTTTATAATATATAATAATTTGTAGATTTAAATAATATTACAAAGATCATTAAAAACTGACATTATTGTAGGATCTTAAGATCCCGATCTGATCTTATGATCACGAACTTGCAAAGACAAAAACGATCCTAGGTAGAATCCCGATCTTAAAAACCTTGCAGACAACTAACAATATGTGTGTATATGCTAGTGGACTAGTTTGACCCATATAGATGATATGATACAATTTATATACTTAGGATTACATTTCAACATGCAATGGTTAAAGGTAGGGGAGTTCACGGAGCGATTCGGTTTGGTTAGTTGGAAGATTTAAACTATCCATCTCGGGTCCGGTAATTCATTTTACTACCCGAAACTGAACCGCACTAAGCGGATAAACGGACATGCGGGTACCCTAAATGAGTGGTTACCCGCGGTTCGGTTCATGGTTAATCATTTTAGATGTTTAAACATGTTTAACACTTTAACCGTATAAACAATAACATGATCTAAAAAGTAAAATGTAATTTTAGTATATTAAATAATATTCAATAGATTAAAGTCATATTAAATTTATTCCATCACAATAATTAAGTTCAAATAAACATACATAACACATTACCAAAAAATATTTGTTCGACGTTTATAGCGTACAATCATATTAATCTATCTTCACACATAGATATTTAGTAAATGTTTACATTCGGAGAGCAAAAAAGTCGTTATATAATAAGAGTAGTGCAATAATATAATCGATACTTGTACAATTATTTTTTGAATATTTAGATAAAAACCTTAATGTCTATTATACACGGTTCGATTAACCGCGGATATCTAAATATAAAAACCAAAACCGATCCGTGATAAGACGGTTATTTTGGTTTCGGTTTTTTTTCAGTTTCGTTTTCTTTAGTTTCGAGTTTTTTAGGTTTCAGATTAAACAATTTGGCTCAATTTCTCGGGTTTTTTGAACACCCCTAGTTAAATGGTACACTAGTAATTATGATTTAAAAAAAAAAAAAAAAAAAAGAAAAGTTTGTAGAAAATATTTGAACGCTCCTCAAATGAGCATTTTACTTTTGTAGTTTTTCCATAAACAAAAGCTTTGAGCTATTTTAGCATTTTTGGAAAGAGTAATGATAGATGGACCTAATTACATGTGCCATCATCCTGATGGCTGCAGATAGGGACCCACTTATTTTACAACCCGTCAGGATTATGTCAAATGTAATTAGGTCAACTTTTAGGTCACTTTGTTAGGTCCATCTAGAGGCGAACATCAGGCCAAACCCGACCCGAACCGACAAAAATCGACCCGAACCGAAAACTAAAAAAGGAAAACGCTCAAACCGAGAACCGGACCGAAAAATATATATCAAAACCGAAACCGAACGGAATAACTCGGTTCGGGTCGGTTTTCGGGTTTCGAGCCGAAAAAACGACAAAAACCGAATCGATCCGAAACCGACAAAAACCGAAATAAATATACAAAACTAAAACCGAAAAAAAAAAAGTCGGATCAATCCGGTTTCGACCGGTTTATCGGTTCGGATCAATTTTTAGATGAATTTGCTAAGCCCTAGATCCATATATCATTCCCCCCTTGTAAAAAGTCAAAATCATTAGTTAAAGTCTGAATACGGACAAAAACCCCGTTCAAACCCAATTGATGTAAGTATGTAACCCCCAAATCACAAATTTCAATTTAGGTCATCTTTCATTTCAACAACTCTCTCAGAGAGTCATATAAACCCAGATTCAAAATCACCTCCTCTCCAATACCCACCTTTCAGTTTTCACTAATTCAACCTCTTTCAAAAGTTCACATAAACCCTAGAAAAAACCTTTTTTTAAAATGTCAGATAACATTCCATTTGAAATCCAAATGGAAATCATCAAATGGCTTCCTGTGAAGCCTTTGATTCAGTTCAGGTCCGTTTCGAAACCTTGGAAATCTTTTATCGACAGCTCTGACTTTATCAAAGGTTACGGCGCCCGCCACACGCAGCCGCATAGCCGTATTCTAAGCTACAAATCTAATCATATTCTGGATGAGCCAAAGTACATTTGTCTCGTAGACGATGATAATACTGAAACTTTTAAGGTACAACAACAAGAGCTTGGTCCATTTGTTATGTCTCCTTTGGTAAAACAGTATTTTATTGCAAAGGTTGTTGGTGCGTGTCATGGATTACTGTGTTTTTATGGTTTTTATAATGGTTATAAGGGATCGAGGGTTGTTATTTGGAACCCTTCTATCGGAAAATCATTTGGTATTGTCCCTAGATATTTCCCTTGGACTCCTACTCCGACTTATTTTTATGGTTTCGGGGTCTGTCCTGTCAATAGAGATCCTACTGTTGTGAGGATTTTACGCGCAAATAACATGCCTTGGCATGTTGAAGTTTTTACATTGAGTTCGGGTGTTTGGAATGTAATTCCAAGTAGCAATCTGCTCCCTCCATCAATTGGACTTTGCAAGTTAACTCAGATTGTTATAGATAGGTTTATTTATTGGGTTGCTATTGATGGTACTTTTGTTGATGCTTTAAGTCACGATAAGTATATGGTTGTGTCATTTGATCTGATTACCAAGAAATTTGAACGGGTAGACCTACCAGATAGCTTAATGTTGAGGGAGCAGAATCTTAAACGTGTGCCAGTGTCCCTTTCTAAGCTAAGGGGGTCTCTTGTTGTGTATGGATCCATTAATGTCGAGGGAGCAGAATCTTGTTGTGTATGGGTGATGGAGCATGATTCGTCTTTTAGAAAACTATTCACAATATACGCACAAGTAGATAAAATATTGGGGTTTAGGGAGAGTGGTGAACCTATCTTTGAAACTCTAAAGGAGGACGACGAATGCTTTAAAACACTTGATGTTTACGACCCGTGCTCACAACAAATAAGTAATCTTGGGATTGATGGAGTAGCGAGCTTTTTTTTCATGGGCTCTTACAAGGAATCGCTACTTCTACTGGATCACTCGGATTTACATATATATGGTGACGATAATTAATAAAAAAAGATGACGACATTTTAAGGTGTGCCTAAGGAGGACGGGCGTATCTTGTAGTTGAGGTGTGGAAAAATCAATTTCAACTATTTTAGTTGTTTATTACTGTTTTAATGTTGTTAAGTAATGTCATTTACGGAATATTATGAGATTGTAGATGAACTATATGCTACATATATTTCATATATGTGACTTGTAGCAATGTTATATTTAGAATGCACTTGAATCATCGTTTTATATATTTTTTAATGTTTGTTTGGTTGTGCTTAGGTTGATTAAATGATTCTTGTATCGTTTAAGTTATGATAAAGCATAGTTCTCAAGTCTTTAAATGTTCATCTTCATACAGAAAGAACGTCCTTTATAGCTAGTTAGCTACAATGTTTGACAAAAAGATAATTCGGGCTTGATATGTTACAAGGTTTATTCATTTCTACAAAAAAACAGAGAAACTATGTAATTACATTTGACTCTTTATATGTAAAACTGCATTGCTCACAACGTTCGCCTATACAAATATACAACTCTGTGTACTTATGTTCATGCAAAATTTCTTTATGTATCATCGAGGATACACAATGGGGTTACCACCACTACTAAGATCACTCCCTGGCACATTTGACGAGCTATAAAAGGAAGACGTTGATGATGATTCCACAAATGACCTTGACTCGGGCGCTCCTGTTTCTGGCATCTTTTCAAGAATGTGCTCAAGCTCCCGGACCACATCTAACATTGATGGCCTTTTGTCGGGCTTATCGTTGCAACACCAAAGAGCTAAAGATACAAACTTTTCAATACATTCTGAAGGGTATGTGAACCCATTCTGTTATCAATGATTGAAAACATCGTTTCTGCTTGATTAGCCAACTTTACCTGAAGAAAAAAAAAACATATTTTTACTTACATTGTATGATCATATTTAACCACAAACAAACAAAAAAATTGTTGAAAAAATGTTTCGGGTCAATCCAAACCATACCAAGAAAAGTTACCCATTTTGACCGTCTAGTGATATGGATATTATAAGTTAAAGAGAAAAAGTAAGTGTACCTCACGGACGATATTTTTTCCATGTGATAATGGTTTCATACTGGTAATGAAAAAGTAAGTGTACCGTCACTCTTGTGTGTCAGCTTGTGGGTCAATAGGTATTCGGGATCAAGGTAACCCTCCAATAAGATATGAAATATATTAAAAGATATGAGCAAACTAAACAAGTGAGTGAGATTATCTGTTTATCAAACGTTTTACTTTTTATATAAAGCCCGCGTGACTCCCGACCAGAAATTACCCACTTTAACCCATTACCCAACCCACCCAATTTGCCACCTTTTTTAACTAGCTTCTGTCCTATATTAAGGAAAGCAACAAGGTCGGTCCATAAACCATGGTTCCTCAGCTAGCTAGTAAGATGGATAAAGAGTTAAAAGACTTACGGGTGTTCCTCTAACAACGGTAGATACATAGGTAGGACCGACTCCATAGTCATCCAAAAGTGGTGCAAGCCTTGAGAGTCCAAAATCAGCAACTTTCGCAGTGAGTTTGGAGTCGATGATAATGTTGCTTGTTTTGATATCACGGTGGAATATAGGTGGGTTGGCTTCGGTGTGAAGATACAAAATGTCTTTGGCTGAATCCAATGCTACGTTTAACCTCATTCGGAAGCTCAAGGACTCTCCCGATTTGGCTGTAAATGCAACACACAATCACTTTCAAAACGCACATAAAAATACCTGTAAAAGTCAAAGAACCAAGTCTCAAAAGTTTCGTACCATTAAGCCAATCACGTAGTGTTCCCCGAGAAATAAACTCATAAACCAACATCTGCGTAAGTCTAAAGAACACTAATATTATCCAACCGAAAGAATACTTGTTCTTGTTAATATAAACAAATCTTATAAGTAAAATTAAATAATTTCAGTGATGTAATCAGTAATCTTGACAAAAGTTCTATCTCTGTCAAAAATTCCCTTTCACCTTGTAACGATCCTTCTTCTGCACATTTTATAGCTACCACTGTTCCATCCCATAACCACCTCGGCCAACAACACTCGAGCTACTAAAGTTCTGAGTTGCGAGTGCCATTTCTTGAAAGGTGAAGCTTTTAACGCCGTCGATATTGATTGAAAGTTTCACGACTGGTAAGATTAACATAAGAATTGACATCAAATTCTTGCGAATTAAAAATGACCATAATCAGTTTTTAAAACACATATCCAAATCAGGAACTTACGTAAAGATTTTCTTGATGACATTTGCTTATATTTCTAGTGTCGTTTCTTGATCATAACAGTCAGTACTGAAGAAATCAATAAAGCACATGCAACAGCTACAGCGGTTACTAAAACGCCTTTGCTTATACCTTTTCTTGGTGTATCAATAATCGCTACATCAACAGTGAAAAAGAGCTTAACTATAGAGTGGAAGTGGCCATATCGACCTACTTACATATGCAACATTAACAACACCCAAGCCCGCTAGTTAGCGACGTACCCCTAAGGGTAGAGAGACAATGGGTCAATTTGGGATATGCTATTATTTCCAGCGGGTCTAACGGGTTGAAACTTATGTAGTCAAATGCGTAAAAACCTCGTGAAAGTCATATTATCCGGACTGTTTTGATCTGCACCATAAGTTACCCATTTTGACGGTCTTGTGAGATGGATTTATTAAGGCAAAGAGAAAATATAAAGGATACCTCACTGATGATATTTTTGCCATGTGATATTCGTTTCATGCCAGGATCTCTATAAAGTACAACTCCAAGGCTATAAACGCCACTCTTGTCTGTTAGCTTAAAAGAATAACGTTGAGCAGACCAAACAAGTGAACGAGATTTATTTATTTATTTATTTATTTATTTATTTATTTATTTATTTTATTTAGTGAACAATTGACACTTTCAATAAAGCCCGTCTTGACCCCTATTATCCAACACGCCCATTTTGCCACCTCTTCTAGCTAGCTTCTGTCCCGAGTCAACGAAAGCAACAAGGTCGGTCCATACACCAAGGTTCCTCAGCTAGAAAGTAAGATGGAAATAGACATCCAGGCAAACCTTTAACAACGGTGGATACGTAGTTAGGACCGACTCCATAGTCATCCAATAATGGTGCAAGCCTTGAGAGTCAATTTCAGAAACTTTGGAAGTGAGTTTGGAGTCGATGAGAATGTTGCTTGTTTCAATATTGTGGTGGAAAATAGGTGGTTGGTGTCAGTGTGAAGATAAAGAATGCCTTTGGCTGAATCTAATGCTACATGTAATCTCATTCAGAAGTTCAAGGAATCTCCGAATTTGGCTGTAAATGCAGCAAAAATTTACTTTCAAAATGCACATCAAAGCACCTGTAAAATTCAAATAATCACATATGCACCTGTCCGAAGAACACTTATATTATCCGGCGGAAAGACTACTTTTTCTTCTACCTCTATAATATAAATAGATCATAAGAGTAAAATAAATAGCAATAAACTGAATTAAATAGAAAGTGTCATTGATTTGAGGTTGAGGCAACTTCATTTTTTATTAGTTGTATCATTTGACTTTTTGAAAAGTCAAACCTGTGACAATTTCACAAGCTTCCTGAATTTTTCTACATTGTTTATACTTGTAATTTCTACTTATGGTAGTTGTACAAACAAGGAAACGTATCATTTCTTGTACTTTGACTTTTGAAGTCAACGGACTTCTATAACTTCAGAAACTGATGACGATTTTCTCGAGATTTAATACCAATCTATGTTTACCTCAGAGAGTCAAATGTTTACCAATAAACATACCGTGAACCTCTTCACTATAATGCTATATAGTTATTTATTCATTTGCAGAACGAGTCCGAAGATTATATCAAAAGACAACAACTGCGAGAACTAGCTATGTTGAACTCAAATTTCAGAAAAGAGAGTCCCGGCCCAAGTGGCACAAAAAAGAAAACCTAAACCTTACTGAATTCAAAATAAGGTTTTCGGTTCTGTTTGATTCACTTTGAATTCAGTTCGGTTTTACCTTTGCAATTCTCAACCCGAAGAACCTGAACTGAATAACCCAATAAACCCAAAACCCGAACCGAGGAGCACCCTAACTGGTCCATACCCCATTTCTGAAAGGATAGCACAAAGAGTCACACTGTATGCTCTTTATAGCAACTTGCGTACTCAAGTTGGTGGTCAGATATTAACATTTAACAAACTAGCTTCAAGAAACAAAAATATCAGTCGATTCTACGAATCGAAGGATAGTGTTTCAGTGGTCAGATACCCAAGAAATAAACAGTGTTTCAGTGTCATGTGTTTGACCGTCGTTTAGTATCCAATCTATAGCTACTTAAGTCCATGTAAACCAATTTACAAGGTAGCTCGCAGTTTGGACTTTGGAGTTCTCTAAAGTCCAAACCCGTGAACTTACAAAGATCGACTTGACATAGGATGCAACTTATACTTTGAAAATATGTAATCTAAACAATCTTAGGGTCGCTACTGTTAGGATAAACCCCATAACCCAATGTTTTTTTCTTATAGACCAGGTAAAACATCTGGCACAACTAAAAACTGATTACATTTTCATATGTAATCAAATGTTGTAATAACCGCCGCAGACGCTTAATAAGCTTTGAAAGTTACCAAGTATTGTTGTGTTGAGGGTATATCTAAAATAGTTTTACTTTAGTTACAATCAAATATGTTTCCAAAAGACTTGCATACAACGAGTAGGTTGAGACGAATCAAAGATAATATCACTACTTTGTGTTGTTACCTACTGGTAATTAAGAAGTCTAATGCAGGTGCAGTAAGAGCTTGATTGCACTGCAGCCTCCCTACTGGTACACAACTCCGCGGCTCTGTTTCTACTTTCTGCTATGTTATTTTACACTATCGATGGTATAATTGGGAAATTGTGTATTTTGTCTGGCAACATGCTAGGCTTTCCAGTTTAATATGTTGAAACTTTTCACCCTTAATAAATCTTCTATAGAAAAACTCATGACTTTTTCCAAACATCGCCTAACCACTACTAATGCCTTTACTCCTATAATCCTGAGATAAAGTACAAGAATATCATTTCTTGTTCACAAATAAGCATTTACACGTTCAAATGTTGCATATTCAATGACTGATAAACTCATGTTTGTATTTACAGATTATTCAAAATAGACCCCAAGTAAAACTAGAGGAGAATGTAACGAAGCAAAGGACGCTAACACGATTTCAACATGTAATGAACATCTAAAAGGCTTGTTCATCATTAATTACACAAGAAATAAGACATCTAGAAAGGATATTCCCCGTTCTCAATAAACCATTAGGGCATCTCCAATGCATTGGCCTCAACATGGTATAATACACTCCACATCACCATCTCATGAGTTTATTAGAAACACCCCTACATTGCATTGAACTCATGCATAGTTAAATGAAAGTAGAAAAGGTGAGAAGTGAAACAGAAAAGTACAACAAAGGGCCCACTTATGTGTATATACACGGTATGTTAAGAGAAGAACACCTATTAGACTTTAAAGTCCCACAATGGTGTTAAACTATGAGGTGACACTTAATCCTTTCTATTGCACAATGCCACATAAGTGCATTGTAGATGGCCTTAAAGACAAGGAGCCGAAGTAACTTGATAATAATGGAAATCACATTGAACTTGATAATACCGATTTCATTAACCTTGCTACAAAGCACATATTTGAAAAAAGTAGCAAATACTGCATCTACAATCGCATAACATTTCATTAAATTAGTTAACAACATTAAATTAGTGATAAAAAAAACTAAAATAGATTAAAGTGATTTTTCCACACCTTAGCTACAAAATATGCCCCTGCGTCCTTAGGTAACTTGTACTTTGTAAATCCACACCATAAAATGTGGCTTTCATCATTTTGATCAACTATTGTCACAATAAATATGTAAATCCAAGTGATCAAGCAAAAGTAGCGATTCCTTGTAAGAGCCCATGAAGAATGAGCCATAATCTCCAAAAATCCCAAGATTCTTGATTTGTTGTGAGCAAGGGTTGTATATATCAAGTGTGGTAATCTGTCTAATCTCGCTTAGAGTTTCACATACAGGTTCCCCACTCTTCGTAAACCCCAATATTTTACATACATGTTCGCCAATTGAGAATAGCTTTCTAAAAGACGAATCACGTTCCATCACCCATACAGCACAATGAACTGCTCCCTCTGCCACTATGTATCCATACACAACAAGAGACCCCTTTAGCTTAGAAACGAATAGCTTAGAAACGAACAGTGACAACAATTCTTCATCAAGCTCGTTTGTTAAGGTATCTGGTAGATCTACCACATTAAATTCCTTGGTAATCAAATCAAATGACACAACCATATGATTTGTGGTAGATTCACCATCATCAGTAAAAGTCTTCTCACAAGCAACCCAATAGATAAACCTATCTATAACAATGTGAGTTGACGAGTTAAGTTCGATTGATTGACAAGGCAAATTATCACTTGGAATCACATTCCAAACCCCCAAACTCAATGTAAAAACTTCAACATGCCAAGGCTTGTTTCGCGTTTGTGAAATCTTCACAACGGTAGGGTCACTATTAACGGGACAAACCCCAAAATCAAAAACAACCTGATTCGGAGTGTAAGCTTGAGTCATTGAGTAAAAACTAGGGAGAGCAATACCAAATGATTTACGGATAGAAGGGTTCCAAATAACTAGCATCTTTTCATTATAAGATTCATCATTACAAAACAAACACAGTAATCCATGACACTCACCAACAACCTTTCTAACATGATATTGCTTAAGCAAAGGAGACACAACGAACGGAGCAAGCTCTTGTTGTTGTACCTTAAAAGCTTCGATATCATCGTCTACGAGATAAATGTACTTTGCCTCATCATAATAATCATCTTTTTTGTAGCTTAGAATACGGCTATGTGGCTGCGTGTGGCGGGCGCCGTAACCTTTGATAAAGTCAGAGCTGTCAATGAAAGACTTCCATGGTTTGGAAACGGACCTGAATGAATTAATGACTTGACATCAAAAACCTTTTTGATGATTTCCATTTGGATTTCAAATGGGATGTTGTCTGACATTTTTCAAAAAATTTTTTTTTTTTGCTTCTAGGGTTTATGTAAATAACAAGAGACTGAAATGAAATTAGGAAATTTGGGGTTTGTTGTTTTTGGGCGTTTGGTCTTTCTATTACATCAAATGGGTATGGACCGGGTAAAACCCATATTCATGCGTGTACAATTTAGTGGGTGCTTTTTGGTTTTCTTAGTAAGTAGCCACGAATCCGAGTCTAACGGCAGCAATGTATGGTTTCGAAATGTATTAATTGGCGAATAAGGTTGGAAAGGTCCTTACTCATGGTATTGATTAAAATTTGAACCGCAAATAGTAAATGCCATAATAAACATCCATCCACCAAACGGTTATATTAATTCATCAATCGGTACCATAGCAATGGTGGTGTATAGTAACGGGTGAAAATTTAAAGCGAATAATTATTTCGAATGGCAAAACTTTTTGTTTGGTAATGTTTGCGGCTTAATATATACATCTCTTTCAGTGGCTAGATAATAAGAGTCGAAGATGGTACCTAGCGGCGGTGATTAACATGTGCAAGTGGGGCAGCTGCACAAGGTCAATATTTGTGAGGGGCCTCCGATTTTAAATGTCTATTAGTATTTATACATGTCTTACTTAAATTTTTATAGCTCTTTTCAAATATTATGTGAGGGGCCCTGGGCTTCCGATTTAGTATATGTCCATTAGTTTTTATACTTGTATAAGTATATTATGTCACTACAAAAAACAAGTTCAATTTTTCACATTATAAAGGCCAATTGGCCATGGTTAAAAATGTGTAAAATTATAAATGCTACACTTACTCATGTGTGGTAATATTGGGTGTGACAAATTTTCCTACACATATAAGTGTGGAGATATTATCTAAATGTCTATGGTTAAAAGTGTGGAAAAATTCTATGAATGTCCACACCTTGAAGTGTGGCAAAATTGCAAAAGATGCCTACAATTAAAAGTGTGAAAACATTGTTAAATATTCACACCTAAAAGTGTGGACAAAGTGTCAATTGCTACACATAAGTGTGGCATACTTTCTGGAACAAAAAAAAATATAAAAATAATAATAATATTTCAGAAACCTAATGCTATTTATTTTCTGGAACACTAGTAATGTAAAACCACTAATGCTATTTATACATGTAGCTTCATTTTTGCCAACAGTAAACACAAGTATAGATTTTTCTAGTAATGTAAAAACAATAAAATTTCTTTGAAATTGCAGGTAAGAACCAACACTAAACACAAGTTCGATTTTCTTGGCTTTTACTACCGGTCTTGTCTTCTTCATTACAGTGGCAAATCGACATATACTAGATTGCCACAAATTTTGCCACATTTTTGCCAAAGGCACCTGTTGTCTTTGGTGATGTTGTTGTTGCTGCTCATGCTTGTGTTGTCTTTGGTGTTGGTGTTTGCATACTCAAATGCTCTCACCTGCAATGAGCTTAAATGACCAATAGTTACGCTAATATCAGTCAAATGCTCTCAACTTCTTGAGGTATGACCTTTTTGGTTCAACAACATTATATCAGTACCAAATATTTAGGCTAATATGATCTAATTCATAAAAAAGCTATACATAATCAGCTTAAATAACATATCAAATACTAAATGAACCAGGCTAAAACTTATACTCTATTATAAAGAAATTATAAAGAAATCAGATACACTTATAAGTATAAGGTTCATTGGTTTTTGCACTTCTCTATTACTCTATTATGTGGATGCCGTCTTGGAATATTTGCCTTCTTTCACTATTTGACTCGAAATATATGGATATTATTCATCTAATTAGTCCTTGTCCATGGACTAAGCCAAACTACTTTTCTATGAAGAAGACTAGTCCAACTACTTAATAGAACCTTTCGTTATAAAAAGATATTTTACTCGAGCGTTATTATGTGTTATTACGGCCCCGATCCAAGCTAATTAATTCCAGTACATGAGCCTAATGGTGTCAACAAGTCACAGTTAAATGAAGTGCATACCTCTCGTCACATGGAATTTTCCCGACGACATTTGTAACTGTTCATGTTCTATCTCCTTCTTCTAATTATTCATACTCTTCATTGTTAGGCAAGATAAACAAATTACTACTTAAATAAGCAACAACCATAAGTCATTTTTAGGGTGGTTTAAATGTCCATTTTAGTGTAGTTATTATCACTGAGGAATCAGAAACGACAACTAAGTTGAAGACAACTCTAAACTAAGAAAATAAGTCTTAAATACGAACGCCGGTTGTTTAGTAAAAGAAAAAGAAGCAAATCATGCTCTCTAATGATCAGCTTCTGCATATTATTTCTGATCACCACAAGGTGTTATCGCTACAATCAGACAAACTAAAAAGGGAAAACTAGTAGTCAACAGAGGCTTTCTTAAAGCATGCACGTTGATGTTTAAAGTTCTTTATGACGTATGAACTAGTAATTGCTTGGGAAGTGCAGATATTTAGATAATAATAAGCTTGTACCTTTGCAGTCTGCAGATTCACTTTCCGAACCGATGACTGTAAAAAAAAAGTGTTCAGTCAATAAACAAAGCTAACACCAAATGACGTTAAAACACGAGATATGAGAACTGAACACTTGTATAAAAAACTATTGATTGATAACGTAAAATTATCATTTTTCAATGTTTTGACTGTTTTATGTATGCATTTACCAGAGCAGAATACACACTACTTACCCGTCCATTAAGTCCAGTTGACTCGAACTGTCGAACAAAGTGTTGTTCCCTTCATATAAAAGCCCCTGCAACAAACCGAACCTTTTATATAAAACGCTAATTATCACATGCCCGTTACTCGACTCAAATGTTCATTAAATACCAAATTTGCATAAGGTAGGGTGTCCAACTTTCCACTACTTTTTTGCTCATAAAAGTGAAATAAGCCCAGGTGAAGATAACTAACACATATTATAAACAACAGAACACTATAATTACCAGGGAAAAGTTCATTTAATAGCAAGAAAATAATATGTTGACAGGACAACATGAAAGGACTATAGTAAAATCTTAAACCATTTAACAAAACATAAAAATTCTTACAACTGCAGTCCCAAAGAGGAAACCATAGTATATTTCGTATTGAGTTGCAGTTGAGATCAAGAAATCTTATAGATGGCATATATAGACTACTTTAGAGGAAGCGTAGTCGAGCCATTCAGGAGTAACATTTTTTTTCCCTTAAATGTCATATGTCAAAATTCATAAAACAGGACTGAAAATCCACAGAACAAGCATTGTAAAAACAGAACTGCTAGGCTTAAAATAAGACATGTGAGTGTTAAAAACAAGGCTTCCAATCATACAAGGTTTTTCTTGTTTTCTTATCAACTCTTGTAAAAGGAGTGCCTGCACTAGTCCTATTATTCTATTGTCTTTCTCGCCATGTTGCAGCAAGAACAACAATGACAAAACGCTAATATGGCAAATAAAAATTATCTTTTTCTCACATCATCACCAAAAACAAATTTTACATTGTGTGAATCCTACGAGGGTTTGGTTATTTTAGGAATAAATTTGATGTTTGTTATCACACTCTACAGCATATCCATAAGATGTCATCAGTCACAGCAGAACAACAACTGATATTTCTTAAATGATACGGTCCACAAACTTGTAAATTGATGCCTCTAACTTAAGCACTAACAGAGAGATATAAAATACCTTCAATGATGGCATGAGACCGAAAGCTTCACCAACAGTTTCAATCGCAGTATTTGCAATGACACACATCTGAAATTATTTAAGTTTATTTGAGATATGAAGTTGAATATCATAATACATAGGTTTTGAGGTTTAGACTAATACCTCGCCATCAGAAACACCATGAATCTTGAGAGGTCTAGATTTGAGTTAAGAATTAAAGCAGCATAGTATCGATATTTTCAAGTACACTAAAGATTTAAAACATTATAGAAAATAAGCATTAATAAAAATGAGCCATTTGAATGCTCATCAATGTAAAAAGGATACTCCAATACTTGTCTAACAGAGTAAGGGTCGGTGTAATGATTGCCTCTGCTAGCATACTGCAATGACCTGTCAAATGCTCTGCGAAAAAGATACGAGTTCAGTACTATATTGCATATTTGTTCTATTCAAATTCAAAAGCAAGAGAACTTATAATACATTCCCCCAAAACACGTGTATCGGAGCTGATCGAACAATCCAATCTCCATCCTAAGTCTTAAGTCCTAACATTACCTATATAAATGACGAAATCAGTGTTTAAGATATCCCAGTCTTGGCACTAGGCTGTCCCTAGAGCCTATAATTAGCTGCATGAGACTTAAAAAAAACAACAGTATAAAAAAAACATGTCATCTCTATTCCAATTCTCATGTCATCAAAGATTTAAACGATCTAAGATAACCGCTCTGTCTTTTCAGAAGAATTTCTTATCCCTGAATAAGTTATGACTAAACAGACACTATACAAACCACAAGTCTCTTCACTATGAAAGGTTTGAATCTAGACTTGAAGAAAAAACAACGTATCTTACATAAGTGTCATTAAGCTTAACAAAAAGATTAAAAAAACATGCAAATTATACGGATCAAAGAAGTATTCACCAACCAACATACATACCCTGTTCAACCTTGAGCAATAGTGGAGGAGGTTCTTTCTTTGAAGCGCCTCCTTGTCCCCCTTTCCTCCTTTGCCAGAACTACCTATAAATATACATTCTTTACCGAGATATAAAGAGATTTGCATAGCTAATAAATAGCGTACAACCATTTCTTTGAGAATATAAACAAACGGCTATAATTAAAAACGTGAGGGATAATAGTAGTTGCACTCACTTTTCCCATTCGACTTCCCGTTCCCATGCGTCTCAAACTTTTCATCAAACGAATCTGGAATATACACAGAACGGAATACTTAGGAGTGTGTGTGTGTGTGTTTTTTTTTTGAAACACAACGAGATAGTTAGGAGTTAATCTATAGAAGGTGTCATAATTTATACGAACAGTCAGTTGATTACAAATATATGAATAATACCTTCAGAATCAAACTGGACTTTCCTTCCATCCTTTCCTTTCGAAGCTGCATAGCAACTCGAGTATTATAAAACCATAACTAGAGTGCATACTAACAATAGTATCACAGAAACACACATGGTCATGATATCTTACGGTTCGGCCAATCAAGTGTAATAAGTAGAGGTTATATTTAGCATAATCATAATTTTACCTCCGAGTCTGACAGACAGATAATAAATCGAGTAATTGGATTAGCTTACTTTTTTAATTGTAGGCATCTTTTTCAGCTTCGGCAGGGCGTTTGGACCAGTCAATCAATGTCATTTGAAAAAGCCGCAATTCGTAACCTAACGTTCAACACAGTCAACTATCACACTCATAAAGTAAGCATCTACACTCAAATTCAGCACCTAGGGTTAACTACATTCAATTTTCTAAATCACAAAACCTAAACTTACAAACTAAACTACCTCCGGTGGAGAAATCAATTCGACGTTGAACCGATCAACGGAAGATGTATACGAATTTAGGCGTTTATGACAATTCACTAAAATTTGCTAAACAATGCAGTTCAGTTATCAACGCCATTCGCGAATACCGCGACCCTAGTCAATTCTCACAATTATAAACTAAACATTTAATCATTCAATCACAAATTAATATCATCAACTCAATTGAATAATCAAATACTCATTGATGAGTGTCTAAATACTCATCATTTTTGTATAATCTAAACTGCAAAATCATATGAAAACACTCGTAAACACATCAAAATGATCAAAATATCACAAATCGATGTTTTATGTGTTTTAAATGCAAAAATATCAAAATCGGATGAAAAATGTATCAAGTTTGCAAAATTGCGCTTTAGTCCCCAAGTTTTAAAAGTTGTCAAATCTAGTCCACGAAATTAAAAATGTGGAAATTTATCATTCAAGGTCCTGAAGTATTCTAAGTTGTTTAAAATGATCCTTGAATGATTCTTTGGTCAATTGGCAAGAAAGGTCCCTAAACTTTGGAAAATTGCAAAATTAGTCCTGGACCTTTGAAAATGGATTTTATGCAAAAGGATCCTTGTTTTATCAAAGTTGTCAAGTTTGGTCCTTGTAATAACATTGGAAAAGTATCATGATCAGTCCTTGAAGTTTGATGAAGTTGCAATTTTGGTCCTTATAATATCACTAAACCAAATAGGACCCTTCGATCTAATCCAATCCAATCCGCCCAACAATATCAAGCCCAACCCTTTGGCTTGACCTTGAGCCATCCACAATACATTCTCGGCCCCGCCAAAAGACCCCAGCCCTCCTTTTGACCTCCCCCGTGTATTATTAAGCTACGGTCAACCAAAGTCAAACCCAAAGAAATACCGCCAACACTGTTCATCTCCCTCTTCCCCCCTGTAACACCAAAACCAGAGATGGTTTTCCCACTTTTTCAACACCCTTCCATACTATGTCCCCTCCACCTCCTCTAAACACCAAAATCCCTTAATTGATTGAAACCTAACTCCAATTAAAGCTCAAACCTGCTTTGAAGATATTTGGCGCCAAAATAACAAGTGGACGCTTCTGATGATTTTTTGCAATCCAAGGGCTCAGATGAAGTGGGATTCAATCAGAAGCACGTGGGGAGTCTGAAAAGTCTATAAAGATGAAGGGAGAAGCATTGTATCAAGGAGAGTAGTGTAATCTTTAATTTTCAAGTCGTTTTAGCTTAATTTTAAATTTCAAGTGTATCTTTAAGCTTTTGAACTTTGTATCTCAAGTTGTTAATGTATTGTTAAACTTTTGCAAGCATAAATTTCAAGTTCTAAGTCTTAATTCAGTTTATGCAATTTCAAGTGCTCAAATCTTTATGAATCAAATGTTGATGTTAGGTGTTAATTTGGATGAGATAAGTCACATAAGCTCCTAGATAGCTTATTAAAGCTATTAGATATACTAAAATTCAGTTTAGCATCAAAAAGCAAAATCACCAAAATACCAATTAAATAGTTCAAAATTCAAAATCACAAGAAGATGGTGTACACAAATTTGAGCGGGGTAAATCATGGATGGCCTTGGGTTAGAAGCTTAGTGGTAAGCTAATAGGGGTGTTCATTGGTCCTTGATCTCAGTTTGCAGGTGGATACCCATTTGTAAGCTTTTTGAACAATTTTGCATTTCACTGTTGAGGTTGAATAGTAGTTGTAATTCCTAGTTCTTAGTGTTCATTAGTGGTAATCTAGTATATTTAATCATTAAAATCAGTGTTGTTCTTTAAAAGTTGTATTTTATAAAATTTAGTTTTAGCAGCTTAAAATTGCATAATCATCATTAGTGAATTTCTTGTGGTTAATGTTGTTATTTCATGTTTCTTTAGTTCTAATATATGATAATACAAGGTCGATATCATCTCGCATGGTCTTAAGTTGTGTTAATCTTTGAAAACATTCAAAGCAGTTAAGATAAAATGGTGTTTGGTTAACTGTGTTATAGGGTGTGTTTGTTGTTACTTAATGTTGTTCTGTGTCACATACTTACCTAATAACTCATACAAGTCATAAAAACAAGTCTTTGTTAGCTCAAAAGTCAAAAATCCTTTTTATCCATTCTTGTGTTAACTGTTGGATTCTTTATGATCCAAGATTTTGATTTTGTGCTTATAAGTTGTTATGTTTGATCAAATCAGTTTTATATCACTTAAATACAACATATTCAGTGAGTAAAAGTGAATCAAAGTTCATCTAAGTCAAACTTTTGGTTTTGAACAAAAGTCAAAATTTCCAACTTGGTCGTTTTTGAATAAAAAAGATATTTTCACTATGTGTTCATTAATAAGATTCAGCTTATAAGCTTTTGGAATATTAAAGTTTGGTTGCTAAAGAAAAATACAAAAATACTAGTTCATTGTTAATCAGCCTCTTAAGTACTTATTTTTCTAGCTTTTTGTGAGTACCTGTTTCAAATTGTGCCCTGTGCACCGGTTCATGGTTACTTTATAAGCTCCCATAGAGCTTATTAGTTGACCAATCGGTGATCTTTGGTTCTTTGGGTAGCCAACCTAGCTATCTTGAGGTCCCAAGTTCATTTTTCCATTTTCTAGCTTGATAGATAGGGTCGCACCTAGCCTTTGTTTTGTCCCATAACTCAAGATCAACCGAGTCGGTTTGTCGAGCGATGGTTTGGTACCATTTTCATGAGCTTGTCAAAAGCTCTGATTACTCTTAGCTTGTGATATTTAGCTTTTGGAAAGCCAACCAAGTCAACTTGTTAAATCGCCTTTGTTTTGAGCTTGTGAGCTTGTTTACTCAACTTATTTTGCTCTTGAAAAACCCCGCAGCCTGTTTGGTTTGTCGGTTTATCAAAGTGCTTATTGGCTTATTAGAGCTTTTCAGTTTGATTGTTTGTGTCTCTTAGCTTCATTTAGTTGCTCTAGCTTATTTTCATCTTTATTTATCTTTTGTTTCAAGTTGTGAGCTTGTTTGAGCTTATTTCCACCAAATAAGCTCTTAAGCTAACTGTTGGTCCATAAGCTTCTCAAAACAGCTTATTTGTGGTTTGTAAAATTTTTGTGTTCATTAAAGTTTCATAATATCAGTATTAAAGTAGTTTTCAAAAAGAAAATCCAGAAAAAGGCCAAGTTAAAATCAGTGATAGTGTTTATTTAAGATTTTCTAGCTTTTTGATTTTTCTTTTCATCTTATTAATAAGCAAATCTTGTTTTTCTATTTTTCTTAGTTTCCTGTCATCATATAGTATTTTTAGAAAAAGTTTCATAATTTTCTCTATCTATTTAGTATTTATTATAATTATAAATAGTTAATAAATAATAAATAATTAAAAAGCATAAAAATATCTTTTCGTTCTAAAATTAGTTTTATCTTATTTTAGATTTTCCAAGTTAAAATTTTATTTTCCAAGTTTATTTTATATTTTCTAGTATTTAAGTGTATTTTAAATAATAATTAATTAGTAATAATTATATAAAAGTGTGAAAAATATATTTTAGTTTTAAAATTAGTTTTATAGTATTTTAGATTTTTCAGAATCATAAGTTTATTTTTTTTAGCCTTATTTTGTATTTTCTTCTATTTTAGAGTATTTATTAAATAGTTAAAATAGTTTTTAATTAATAATAATTAATTAAATAGTGTTAAAATAATTTTCTTTTCTAATAATTTTCTTTTATTTTTAGGATTTCAAAATGTTATTTTCATATTTTTAGGTCTTTTATTTCTTAGATTTTACTTTTTATTTTGTGCGATACGTAGTTTTAAAACTTACGCTTACGCTTCTTTGATCCGATTGTTGTGCTTTCAAATCAGCTCCATTCCATTCCAATCAATCAAGAGTGTAATATTTCTAATCATAACCTTTACGATCATTATCCTTAGTGATCACTCCATCATCCGAGTTTGTGTTTTACACCATTGAGTCTCGTGGGATTAAACGACCCGGAATTCATCAGATTCTCGATCTTCATTGCATTTGTGTTTTAAGCGGCTTTAAGCTTCTACGGTTAGCCATTCACAAGTGGCTAGCTTGTGTGAGGTAGCTTGACCGCTTTCAAAGATGCATCACTCATAAAATTTCACAACCTTAGAGGCGAAATCAATTCGACACCGAACCGATCATGGCCACGAAGAGAGTCTCCGAGTGGCATCATGATCCGAACGGCTTTTAACAAAGACGATTCCATAGTGATTAAAATTTAGGGTTTGATTTTATCATTTTATTTTGATTTTTATGATTTTATTTTGAGTTACTGTGTGTTGTGATGGAATGGATAGACCAGTTATTTTGATCTTGTCCACACAAGCTTTATGATATACACTTTTTCTTTTCTTTTCATTTATGTAACTTTTGTTTCCACAATTATAAATGTGGCTTTTTTATTCATAAGTGTAGCAATTTTTTAAGTGTTTCCTTACACTTATAAGTGTGGTCTTTTAAAAATTTGTTTTACTTTAATTATAAGTGTAGCGTTATTATAATTATTCACACTTATATACGTGAAGTATTTTTTAAAATATTTGTAACACTTATAAATGTGGCAAAACTATGATTCATATAAAAAAAAGTCCACGGTTGACTATACTGTGGAGAAATAAGTGTGGAGAAATCAACTTTTTTTTGTAGTGTGTCTTGAATTTTCCACAATAGTTAAGCTTTTCGTGATTTACGCGGTCTCATTTATAGTTTTGCACCGAGCCACCAGATCAATTGAACGGCCTTGATGGTACCAACTGAGAGTTTCTTATTACTATTATCATATATACTATTAGGCAAGACATGCTCTCTTCACATGCCATGTGTCAAGCATTAATTGCTAACTTTCGCAAGTTGGCAAAAATAGTCCCTAAGGTTTAAGTGTTGTTGCAAAGTAAGTCCAAGTTGGCAAAAATAGTCCCTAAGGTTTAAGTGTCGTTGCAAAGTAAGTCCTTTATAGCAATTTGGCAAAAATAGTCCCTATCCAAATTCACGCTCTAAAGCAATCCCACGCATCGCTGGTTTCCACACTCAGATATACTATTAGCCAAGACATGCGCTTCTCATGACACGTGTCAAGATTAATTGCCAACTTCGCAAGTTGGCAAAATAGTCCCCGAGGTTTAAGTGTCGTTGCAAAGTAAGTCCAAGTTGGCAAAAATAGTCCCTAAGGTTTAAGTGTCGCCGCAAAGTAAGTCCTTTATAGCAATTTTGCAAAAATAGTCCCTATCCAAATTCACGTCTACAAAAACAATCCCGCTGCATCGCGCGGGTTTCCACACTCGTTGTAACTATTTTTCCAACATGTCATGTAAATTTTATTTTTATATTACATTAAATGGTAAAATTCCCATCATAACTATTTTTTTCAACATTCCAACATGTCATGTTCATGTCTATACTACATTAAATTGAAATGTTATACGAGTGTGACTACTAAGAGCATGCAAAATCGTAACACAATAACACCAATAACACCGTCCATGTCAGCGTCACATCAGCTTTAACATTTCACCTTAACATCCCCAAAAAACACCCACAACAATAACATCTCAATAACATCAATAACATTTCATATTTTCAATTTCAACCCCTAAACTAAAACAAACACTTCATTTATTAAAACACATATCACATTTAACATTAAAACACCAACTACATTAAACGTTAAACACGGATTACATTAAAATTAAAGATACAACGACAATCGATGAAAATAAAACTACTAAAACTTAAAAATAAATCATCCGAGACCCAACCTCGAACTTGAAGGGAATCAAACTCCCATTAAAGAGCCGACGCTCCATTATATCAAGTAATTGTCTTGAGGTACCGAGTTTCCGTGCTTCTTGCTCACGGCGAGCGCCTTTTTTCACGGTTCCGCTCTTCCATAATCTCCTACCGCTTTCTTCATCTTGTTCTAGTTGCCGGAGGAAGCCTCACTTAACCACTGGGTGGTTTGAAGATCCACCGTGGACCTGCTCATGTGGATTTGGAACAATTGGGAGGTATGGATGTTTTCAAACCCACCGGAAGACATTTTCGGTGGTGTTGAGTAAACTTCAAACTCGTAGAGTTGGAAAGTTGGATTCCGCAAGTGATTTGGAGTTGGAAAGTCGGTTTTCGGTAGCTTTTCCGGACTTGGAAATTGCCGAGAAAAATCTTTGTGAGACATTTTTGTGTGTCCGAGTTGTGTGTGTAACTTGTGTGTGTTGTGTGTTCTAAACAACTCTGGTAGAGTTGTATATATAAAGAGTTGATTTGAGTTTGAATAAATCCGCTCATATTTGATTTTAAATTTCAAATTTGAATTTGAATTTATCCCCCTTTAATTGACCAAGATAATTTAAATTTGAATTTGAATAGGTCGAGGGGTGTAAGTGAAAATTTATTTGAAATGCTTAGGGGGTGAAATGAATTTTTATTTTTATTTTTTAAGTGTACGCGCGCTAGCCTCAGAACGCCTGTGGACCAACGGCGTGATAATGATGCACTTCCAAGGGCATAACGCCACTAACGGGCGTTGTTTGGGCCTCTAACGCCGTTGGGGCGTTATCTTTGGTAATGCTCTAAGAGCATTAGGTGTCGGGCACGTCGTGGCTCGCCGCGACACTGTGCTCCTTCGTCGTCCCTCGCCGTTAGGCATCTCGCCTTCCGCACAACAAAGCTATCCTCCTGACAAATCAAACGTTACAAAGTCAATTTCAAAATATATATCCGTAATTAAAAAAAAAAAAAAGTCCTTAACACCCCTATAAATACTTAACCATAAACCACCATTTCTCTCACAACAATTCAACCAACTTTTATATACTCTCTATATCTCTAGTTAAAAAAAAACAAAAAAAAAAAAAAAACAAAACCCGAATGTCGGAGGGTATTTCACGAACCTCCTCAATTCAAACCCACCACAATACGGGGGTTCTTCAAACCCGTCTACCCCCTCCTCGCAAAATTCCAACCCGTCTCCCCAATAAATTTTTCTTAACCAACAATATGCGTTTCAACAAGGATTCGCAAATTTCCTCGAACGATTTCCGACACCACAGTTTTTTAACCCGTCACAACCTCCAACGTTTCATCAATCTCCACAGTTTTATCAATCTCCAACGTTTCCCCAAATTGAATCACAATCGTCCGGTTCACAATTCAAAGTACCAAAAGCACGTGAATCGGCCAAAGGTAAAGGGGAAAAAGACGAAGGCAAAAAAATCAAAATAAGTTGTGGATTTGGACGCAGACGATGACGAGATGTGGAAGTCGTAGGCCACAGGCAGACAGGAGGAAATGGAACAAGGTTGAAGAAAACTTGCTTGCACAAATTTGGAAAGAAATCTCGCAAGATAGAGATATGGGAAATGACCGTTCTGAAGATTTCTTTTGGAACGACATTATGGAGATGTTCAATGATCAGACTACCGATGACCCTCGTACCAAAAATATGATCACGGGTAACTGGTTGAGGATTAACGGTGATTGCCGAAAATTCAACGCTATTTACAAAAATTTGCAGCGTAGAAGTGGTGAAAATGACCACGATCATCTCGAGAATGCGAAATCGAACTTTGAGCAACGCTTTGGTGGGAAGGAGTTCGGTATGTTCACGCTTGGGAGATTTTGAAAATTACCCGAAGTGGGATGCCGAGGATCCGATTGACATTACATGTCTCGGGGATATATTCGGCTAGGACAAACGACCTCGTCCCGAAAGAGATGGCGGCAGAAAGAGTCGAGCTGCAAAGAAACAAAAGTCGACTTCAACGTCGAGCGTTGCGAGCTCCGGTGGGAGTCAATCGAGTACTTTTTCGGGACAATTATCCGAAAAGTATGCGCAAAAAGCCAACGTTCAAATGGCTTGTTACGAGGCGAGGCGAGAGAAGGAAATTGTTGCGTTAGAGATGAAGGAGATGAAGTTTCTCATGATAGATCCCAATTTTACTACTGACCCGGCAAAAGCAGAGATCATCCGAAAGAGACAAGAAAGAATAATGAAGAAATATGCCGAAAGAGATGACTAGTAAAATGTTTAGGTTTCTTATTATTAGTATGTGTTATATTTTTTTTCGCGGTATCGTTTTTTTTACGTATCATATTTTTTCTTATTATTATGTTGTTAATGTATTTTAATTATTAATTAAATAAATTTAGCTTATTTGGAAATTTTTAAAAAAAATTGAAAGTGGTGTGCCCCAAATAAGTAAGTTGAGGTTTGTTATGAGTGAGGGGGTAGTTGTGGTTAGTTATGGAGGTTTGTTATAGTGATATGGAGGTGATGCGGCACCCGTGGCCCCGAATGAAGAGGTATGGCTTGTTGCGACACCTAATGCTCTAAATGTTGCTATTAATTTGTTTTCTCTATGCATGTTTTATGTTGCTTTAACTTGGGTTTTTATTGTCTTACTCTTCTTTGACAAGTCACATTCAATTGGTATTTTCAAAATATTTCTTTTGACTGATTTTGTAAAAGTAGGCATTGTTTGCAAAGTTAGAGCATATGCAATGGCAAAAATCATCCATAGCTTTGTGCATTTACTTTTTATACTTGTTGCATTTAATAAATGAGTTTTTTAATTATATATTTTTGTTTCACAATGAAGGTTTAGTTCAATTTGGTGCAATAGCTTTTCACTTTTGTTGTCAAACGCTTGTACTTCAAAATTTATTGCTAAAAAGTCATCAATCAAGTCATTGTTCCAATGCTAAAAAACATACTAAAAGATTTTCTAAATAGTAAAAAGTCTTTTAAAAACCACCCCATTAGAGATGCTTTTATGTAAAGTCTAAAATTTTCTATCTCGCTAAATAAATTGGATTTCAGATTTCAAACCATATCTCATAATTTTTTACCTAGTTATCTCCAAATATGCAATTTTAAACATGTTTAAATTTTGAAAAGTTTCAAACTTCTAAAATTTTCAAAATAATTTAACTTTAAAAAGTTATAATACCAAGTTTTAAAACACAAAAACCTGTCAAAATTTTGAGCCTTTCGAAACATTTCAAAAAGTTTCAAAGTTCAAAACTTACAATTTTCAAATTTCAAAAGTTAAACAAATTTTAAAAACATTTGAATATATTTAAAAAAAAATCAAAAACTTATGAAAGTAACAAAATATTCTTAAATGTCAAACCTCTAGAAAAAGTGAAAATTTTCAACCAATATTTTGCATAACAAATTATACCACAAATTTAAAGAACATAGTCAAATTATTATACACAATATCATAACAAATTTTTGCATTAAAACTATTGCAAAAATTACCGCATTAAAACTTTTCATAGGTTTTTCTTTTTTTTTTTTTTTTTTTTTTTTTTTTTTTTTTTTGGCAAAAGTGAAATTGATATTGAAGTGAGACCATAAAATGATCTCGTGAGTACATTGAGAAGTTTGCAAAAAGCAAACTAATTGAAAATATAAAACTAACATCATTGAAAAACAACAATTGAACTAGGACTTGACTTGTGAAAAATAAACCAAAGATTTCTTCCATTGAAGACCTCGACTCTTCATCAACTAAAGATAGAAATGCTTGTCGTTGTCTTGACTTGATGGCTGGAACATCGATCCAAGTCTGAAGAGATCATCTTCCCTGCAAAAAAACTCAACAAACACAAACTCCAATACCGAACCCACCAAACACAAAGACCACAATATAAGGGCAACAAACCCACGGGCGACATTGAAAAGGGTTGTTGCAGAGACTTGAAAACCGAGTGCCGAAGCCAGCCAGTGAGCTATGACAACGACGCGACCCAAGTGGGTGGTGGTTTCACGAGATATAGGTTCGGAGACGAAGATGGGTCTGTAGAAGAGAGATTTACCGGAGGAGAAACCTGTTGAAGAATCCAGATCTAGAAGAATTGATGGTTTATTTTGTGAAAATTACTGGATATTTGAAACATTGAACATGAAAGATGAAAGTGGTTAAGGTTTAATGGGAGCCCTCCGAACCTCCGATGTAGCCATGGTTGAGGCGTGGTGAGAAAATGATGAAGAGTTTAGGGTTAGAGAGATGATGGAGAGTTTAGGGTTAGAGAGAGAAAAATAACAACTCTAACTATTGTGTTTTGGTTTTGTAAAAATAAAAAAAGTAAAAAATAACTTTTCATAGTTCAACACATTTACAATAAGCTTTGTACATATTTACATAAATGACACACATCACAAAACAACAACGTATAAAAATTTATAAAAACAAATGTATACAAAAAAATATACAATAAAACACCAATTTTATAAGAGAACTTATAAATTTCCAGCAAATTTTGGTGCGGTGCGGCGGCAAAAGGTGGTAGTTTCTGCACCACGATGTCACCAACTGTGGTTTTCGGCATGACGAAGGCGGCGGGAACAGTTACCTTCAATTTATTATAACAAAAGTTATCAACAATTATACCAAACTTACAAAATTCATTAATAAAATAACAAACAAATTTAGACACTAAAAGTAAACAAATAGATCTTTGTCCAACATACAAGCCATTTAAATCTTACCATATCTGATTAGACACAAACAAATTTATTTTGCTAAAACAAGCAAAATAGTCTTAACTTCACCTTAAATTTGCTTCGATGGGAACACCCTTGACTCGCCTCTTACATAATCTTATCTCGTTGATAAAAAAATTAATTAAACAATACACACATGTTACAACCATTTATGTAAGCTTTATCTAGCAAAAGTGAAAAGTGACAACAAACTAAGAAGAAAGTGTTGAAGTATTTAACTCTCAACCTAGAACTTATGTATAAGGATTGATATTGTCATTGTTGTATTTTGTAGTTAAGCCTTGGTTCTATCTTTTGGTGAGAGTTAGCTAAAGTCTTGAAGTGTAAGGGCTGGAGTTGACAACAAGTGAAAGATAAAGTCAAGGCTGAGTCAAGGCTATTTAACCTGAAGATCTGCTTTGGGTTTCTCATTCTTGACATAAGCAAACACACAGTTACACACAATTGTTCTCTTTTGTATTCAACCAGAAGTTCTGTTAAATTTTTTCTTGTTATTCATTGTGAGGTTGAGAGATTGTATGCACTATTGGCAAGATAGTCAATAGACTTGCACCTGAGTAGCAGCGGTAAGTTGTGGGTTCGTGGTTGTTATATTACTATACTGATTGAGATCAGTGTCTTTCTGATCTAGTTGTGGTTTTTGGTTGATTATTAAGAGAGGCTTGAATTGAGATTCAAGTTTGGTTTCAGTCTTGTTATAAAATTTTACATGGTATCAGAGCAAGGTCTATTATTTCTTGCACTAAAATCGGGTTCTTAAATTTTTAGGGTTTCAAAAATTTTGGGGGTTTTTCAAATTAGTTTGATTAAAACACAATTAATCTTGATTAATTGGTTTCTTTTGACGTTAATTGATTAATCCTACAAGATCTAATAAAACGCCTAATTTTTCAAAAATTTAGGGTTTCGGATTTTTTGGGGGTTTTGATCTCTGGCTTCGATTGGTGGTTGGTTGTTGTGTTCTTGATTGGTTTACTGGCTTTTCCGGTGAATCTTGGTGGTTATTGGTGTTTTCCCTAAATCTTGAAATTTAGGGTTTGGTGGTTGTGATTCTGGGTTGATTGAGATCGTGTGGGTTGTGATTCTTGTCTCAAGAATCTTAACCTGGGTTCTTGTTCCGCTGATTTCTGGATTTTGCGTGCACTGTAATACCTCTCGCACTCTTTACTTTACTTTCCTTTTTATTTCTTGTTTAGATTGACGGGGAGTAGGAGTTGGGATTGTTGGAGTTGAGATTATTTGTGTGTTGTTGGTGTGCTTTTGCTCTTTATCTGGTTTTGTGTTTGCTTGAATATTGTGTGTTCAGCCCTTGACCTAGCACCTTAAGTGGCAAGGAAGCCTGGGAACTACCTTCTTGTCCCTTCTTGTATGTTTGCTTGATTTGTTTTCATTATGTATGTTCATGGTTATACTGATGATGAATATGAGGCTGATGTGCCTGTTACTTTGATTAGTAAATTGGATCTTAGTAATCCTTTGCATTTACACCCTAATGACTCTGCCACCTCAACTGTTGTGTCTATTAAACTAAAAGAGACCAAGAATTATAACGTGTGGTCTTGTGCTATGTTGTTAGCCTTAGAAGGTAAGAATAAAATTGGATTTATAGATGGATCTTATGGAAGATCTCATACTGATGAAGTCCTAGGTAGACAATGGGACAGGGTGAATGCTGTGGTATTAGGGTGGATTTTGAACTCTATGTCAGAAGAATTATTCTTGGGGCAATTTTCTTCACAAAGAGCTTCTGATTTGTGGACTGAATTAAAAGAAACATTTGATAGAGTTGATGGTTCAGTTACCTTTAATCTGCATCATAAAATTAACTCTTTATCTCAAAATGGTAGTTCTATTGCTGAGTATTTTAATAGACTGAGCACTTTGTGGAAACAATTTGATGCTCTAATTCAGTTACCTAGATGTACTTGTCATGCTGCTGAGGATTTTAAAAAACATAACTAGTTAATGTAGCTTATGCAATTCTTAATGGAAACTAATAGTATTCCAAAATAGGATCAAATCTCTTATACTCGTGCTTTATCAATGTAATCCAATTTCTTTCATGAAATAAAATATTTTTACATTTGATATCTTAGTATTAGAACTCTCTGTAGACTATCCTTGAGATATAATGCATTGTCAAGATCATTGCATACCTTTAGTAAAGGTCCTGCTGAGCAGATGGGCGGATCCCAAAGATTGTACTAGACGGATCCCTACTCTTACTCTTAGGGAACCGTGGGATCCGGCAAACATAAAATGCAATTGCAAGCATTATATTTCAAACATACCCTTAGAACACCTCACACACTAAGCTAAGCATAGTGCCTTAAGGCAAAGTTAAGTCCTTATCAAGATAGGTTGATCTTTCCTACTCATACATAACTCACCTAGATCACACTCTAAGACGATTGTAAATCTACTATTTCATCCTTAATCCACTACTCTTCCGCTCTTAAACTCACACTTCATTTTCTACTTGATCCCTCACATCTAGTCTTAGAAATCTTTCGATTATGACAAAATTGATCATAAATCATCCTCACCTCAAAATTGATCAAAGTTGATCAAAATCTAGTTTTCTCATCTCAAAGCTTCTAGGATATTTTCCAAACCACTATACTAAGACACAACCTGATCTCTAGGATCATTTAGTTTCAATTGACACTCTAAATATTTAGTGTCATCCTTGCTCATCCATTGGTACTCTTAAAAGTTCCAAATCCTTCCATAAATAACAATCATTAGCTACATCATTCATTATCTTCAAACACTTAAGAACCCCTTCTCTTAAAACACATAGGAGGACTGAAACACTCAAGATGACATAGGTTTTAGATCTTAGAAACATCATTTCCACTCTTTCATAACTGCTGAAAGCCGGATCCCTAGGATTAGCTTGGACGGATCCCTCTAAGGAGGGAACCGTGGAATCCAGATGACAATATAGGTCAAATCTTGCTAAAACAATCATTTCAACTCATCTCCCTAACTCGAACACTCCATCTCATCTTAAATGAGTTCCTAGATCAGTGCAACCTCTGAAGTTGACTCTTGTGCATGTCAATCATCACATTCCAATGAATCCTAGTGGATTAAAGCTTAAATGCACTTGCCAAATCTCCTAGTTTATAAACCACCTTGTTAGGACCTCCATAGTCATCACTCTCATCTTAACTTTCAGCTCTTGCAACCTCTTGAAATCATCTCATCATGAGGAAAACCCCAAGTAGTAACTTATCCACAAAAGAACCACCCATGAAAAAGGCTCATGTTATACACGAAATCTCCTCAACCGAATCATCTCCCGTCAAGCCAACTAATGATAGAATTCTTCATCATCCAATCAAACCAATTCCCAAAAGGATAGTACCCACAAAACTTCCAATGCCAAACACCACCATACCTCCTAGGCCAAGCAATATTATCTCCACTAAACCATCACCATTGGTTCCTAGAGCTATTTCATTTACATCCCCACTATCATCACCACACCTCTACAATTTAGAGGACTTGCCTCCTAGGCCGCCTCATCCGCTCACGACAACATTCTCCTCATTAGAGGAATAATGGTTCAAAATCAAGGTGTTGAGTCAACACTTGCTCCGCTTCCTTTTCGCTGCTTTCCATCATATAATCCCATTTGGATTATGAGAAATCATCAAAGTCAACCACCCGATCATATGGAAGTTGACACTTTCTACCACCACCATCATTCTTGGTCGAGTCATTCTCAAATGTACCTCCACCAATCCTCCATCGCTTGAAGCCCCACAGTCGCTTCGCTTGATCCTTCGCATCAAGCCATTTCATTTCTTCCACCACCACTACCTAGCCATGACAAAGATTGCTATCATTGTCAACATGTTGAAAGTTTGATACATGAAGTACGAGAAGACCAACGTTTCATGTTCTATCATCTCCTCGAACGTTTCGATGAGATTAAACCTAAACAAAACTTGAGCTAGAAGATTTTAGTGGTGTCCTAGCATCAAGCGTTAGCTAGTCTAGAAATTCCTAGTCATGTATTGTCTATTTTCTTATTTTTAGAGTCATGTATATCATAACTCTTGTTTTATTAAATGGAATTACATGCTACTTGTTACTTTTCTGAGCATATGATTACCTTGTATTCATATCTCATCTTAATGATAACATTACTTGTTGTATCACCTTTGCTGATTTTATTCATCAGCCAGACGGATCCCTCAGAATTCTCTAGACGGATCCCTACTAAGAGGGAACCGTGGGATCCGCGAGACAGGAAACTTTTTTTTTCCTACTAACTTGGACCACATTTGCAGGAAAATGTGAATTATACTTGTTTTCTAACCTTTGTTTTGTAGTTATTCAACTAACACATGAAGAATTTGACACCCTAAAGCTAAGGGGAGCTTGGTGTCAAAACAATACATTGCAAAATTACTTGCAATCTTAGATTTATATTTCATGACTTCTCGTTGCAAAATTGCAATCATCTAGGGGAGCATATTCGCCTCGAGACTATATCTTTGCAAACTTATTTTCAAACAAACTAGATTAGTATCATTTACTTGACGCCTTACATAGGGATGGACTCGTCAAGGGGAGTAAAGACGAGATCCTTTCCGTTATTTGCTCTCTATTTCTTTTACTTTTAATTCTTTCACATGTTTTTCTTAAAAACAATGTGTTGCCTTCCTTCAAACACTTTTGTTTCGACAAAAGGGAGAAAGAGTAAAACTACAAATTCAAACTTTTACTTAATTTTAGCTTTTTCTTAAAATAATTTTATGTTTTGTCATCAACAAAAGGGGAGATTGTTAATACAAATAAGTCAGAAAACGCTTATTTATATTTTACGATCTTAAATTATTTTGTCGATAACAAACGTAAAATCATATTAACGAAGCAAATAAAATACGTAAATGGTTTGAACTAATAGTTTCTAACATATTCACATTTTCACATAAAACACTAAAACAAATATAAGTGATTTTATGATTTAATAAAATATACACATAACTATTATGTAGTATATTGGGTAATATAAATGGGTAGAAACTTAAGTATCACAACCCATCGGGCAAATACATCAATGTAGTCAGTACAACCCAAAGCCCATAACCCATGGATCTTGACCCATAACCCATTGCATGACATCATGCTTATATCACATATGAATAATACCCATAACCCATGGATCAACCCATACCCAAGTGACTAAGTGCATTGCACTTAAAGATACATTGTATCTACCCAAAGATCCATGGTTCAACCCATGACCCATAACCAAAATACCCATGGGCAAAGAGGAGTGTTCTACGGATCCCTGGCTTTGTGCTAGCCGGATCCCAAGTGGAAGGGATCCGGGAATGAGGATTTTTCCTCTATAAATAGTGAGCCATTTCTTCATTATTTCTCAACCCTTTCAATCCCTTTCTAACACACTTTCTCCCCGAAGTTAAATCACTAACCTTAGATCTAAGAGATCTATGTTCGTAGTTTTGTTTTGTGTGGTCTTTAGGTTCCTCTTAAAGGCAAGATCACCACCTTTGAAGTCGAGCAAGCTCAAGTCCATGAGTTGCCATGCTTCCTCATCATCAAGGCTATCAAGTCTTTTGTTGATGATCTCTTTCTTTCTACAAAGAAGTGTAGTGTTGAAGACATTAGTGAAAGATGTCTCAAGTATCAAGACGAAGATATTAGTGAAGGGTATCTATCGTCTATAGGATAAGCACTTGTAGTAGGTGCTTAGAAGTCAAGACAAGAAGCATTAGTGAAAGGTGCTTAGAAGTCAAGACAAAGAAGCACTAGTGAAAGGTGCCTAGAAGTGAAGACACAAGACATTAGTGAAAGGTGTCTTGTAGATCTAGTCAAAGGCATTAGTGAAAGGTGCCTTAGATGTACATTCGATATGGTGTGTTTCGATGTACAAGATAGACTAGTATTAGATCCAAGGATAATGATGTCCTTGATGATGTTGTAAAGGAGTAGATCTCCTCGGGATTAGTCGTTGGTGTAGTGTGGTAGTAGTTCCTCCATTGCAATGGAACTAGGTGCTTAGCCTAGTACCTAATAAATGGTAGGCGACGCTGTGATAGGATTAGTTCTCCTTGGTGTGAAAGAACCTTGGTTAGCCTAGCA
This sequence comes from Chrysanthemum lavandulifolium, assembly GCA_022545495.1. NCBI lineage: Eukaryota > Viridiplantae > Streptophyta > Magnoliopsida > Asterales > Asteraceae > Chrysanthemum > Chrysanthemum lavandulifolium. The sequence goes on from CM040241.1 coordinate 293,500,771, forward strand.
CCGTATAAAGGGTAGGCGACGTTGTGTTAGGTGTGGTTCGCCTTGGTGTGAAAGAACTCGATATTTAGCTTTGTACCGTAAAAAGGTTGCGACGTTGTGAAGGCTTCTCCGCCATAAGGAGATTGGTGTAGTGTTTACGAACTCGAGTAGGTGACTCTGGGAGTGGAGTAGGCAAGGAAGGTGTCCTTGTAGCCGAACCACTATAAATATTCGTGTTGTGGTTTTGTGCTTCTTACCCTTATCTTTTCATTACTTATCCTTATATGCTTGTTTATCAACATCCAACACACACACCCAAATAGATTGACATAAGTCAATCTAAATAGTTTAAAAGGAAGTTTTAATTGGCATAACTATTCAACCCCCCCTTCTAGTTTTCCACACTGTTTTTCGACCGGAACGGTTCAACCGGCTGAACCACCTGAGTTGAACCGGGTTTCAAAACATTATGTTTAATCCCCAAATCTTTAAACTTTTATTGTTTTTCGTTTATAATCAATAAACTTTTTTTTATCACTAAATGATTTGTCGCTATAAAATCTCGTTGCTATGCACGGGTATTCGTCTAGTACTATCTAAACTACGTATAAAGCAAAAAAGGTCAACCTTGAAAAGTGAAAAACTGAATTTGGTCAACTTTGAAAGTGAACAAACTTGACACTTAAAAATGGAAACTTAAAAATATTGAAGCTGACTTCCTACGAAATGCAAAGCCGGCCAGAAGAAAGGTAATACAATTATATATGGCAACTACTTTAATATTGTGGCTAGAAGAAAGCTAATACACAGCTGGAAGGTAAACCACAAGGTAGGACACGATTTGATAAAGTTTGGGCTTAATTCAGACATCCGAACCTCAAACCATATATAAACAAGCACAAAACACACTATGTTCATCTTTTTCTCCTTTCCGCCTCTCTAACGCCCAAAAAAATAAACACACATAACCATCATCAACAGATGATTGTGCTGCTGCTAGACACATTGGCACCACAAAATACACACGCATAACTATCGGATCTTGCTAAAGACTCGCAAACCCACTCCCCACTGCCACTACTATAACAGTGGCTAGGTGGTTTCGGTAGGTGGTTTTGGGGTTTTAGTGAAAGTTCTTTCTATGATTCGTTTTGTTGTGTTTATTTATGCTTTATGTTCATATCTAGCCGGATCTATTGAGTTTTAGCCATCTGGTGGTGTTTTTGAATTTTTAGTGGTGGTTTTGGTGGCTTTATTTGGTTTTCGTAAATAACTGTGAACAAACACCGTGATAGTGTTGTCGGTTGTTCAGTGTGGTTTGGTTGTTTAGATTTTTTGACATCTCGCGAGGTTGTGTTTCGAATTAATGATTTTAGATCCAGTTAATGAAATAACTTGTTAGATGTGTAAATCTGACCGGTTTTCACTGTTAGTGAAATTGATGGAGGTTTGGTGCAGAGTGAACTTCAAGAACTTGAAAGTTGAAACTTTTATCTATATCTATACTAATTTATAATACATTTGGGACATGTTATTAATAGAAGGCTTAAAAATTCAGATTCAACAAATCTTACTTATAATGGAAATTTTTGTATAAGTTTTTAATTCAGCCAATATTGTTCATCCATATTAAAGTTGTGTAAATTAAATGTCTTAAATTCACTTGTAACAACCAATTTCAATAGCTTCTTGCATACACACAAATAATTATCAAAACGTGTAACTGCTAAATATCATTACTATCAATAATGATTATTAAAAATGAGTAACCGCATCCACCATATAAATCAACGCAAACCATTTCTTATCTCTCACAAACAATTCCATATTACCTCACATCTCTCCCCATGTCGCAAGATTCAAATGAAAAATTCCAAACTCTAAGGTGTACGTATAGTAAGGTTGTGAGAAATTCAAACCAAGCCAGAACCGTATGATTGTAAGATCAAACCGAATAGTTCGAGATATAGCAGGAAAACTTGTTCTCAATAGGTCTATTTTTTAATACTCTACTATACCAAAACGATGTAATTAAAGAAATTTAAATGTGTTTATTACCAGCTCAAAGACTCAAAAGATCTCAGTGTGTTCTTTGTACTTCAAGAGTAACCGATCTTTATAGATGTACCAAACACTCATCACTGATCTTTACAGCAAATACCTACCCGAGACCCTCATAAGCATCTTGAAGCCAATAAGAAGATATATGGATGATGTGATAGTATTCGTACGTTTACTTAGGGTGTTTTGTTGTTCGTTTACTAATATAAAGGATTAATATCTTGTGTTTGTTGTTCGAGACTATACAAAAACATAATGATTCAGTGTAGCGGGTTGTGTTTGTTATGGAGCTGCGTTTTTGTTATGAAGGGAGGATATGTTGAGTTTGTTATCTGTTGTGTATAATAGGGAGGAGCAATGATATAGAGGCCTAAAATGCATGCCTAAAAACATGCCTAAACCATCTATAAGTTGACACATGTTTTTTCTAATTTCTCTTTCCAGACATTCACCATTGATTTTGCCATGTGTCCAAATCTTGTTATTAGTCATACTTTTAGTCATGTTGGTTAGGCATGAGAATCATTTCTCAATAGGGAGATATAGGTAGGTGGAGTGTGTGACTACAAATGGAGAAGGAGGATGTGGTAGGCGAGTTGTTTGTGTGTGTAATTAGGGTTGTGTGCTTAAGTTTAGGGGACTACACCAATTTTTATTGAACATGGGCTATTATCCAAAATTGGTCAAATGAGTAATGGGTTGTTATTTCCGAAAATTGGTATTACTAATTGTAGTGAAGTTCCAACTTGTGCCACCAATCACAATGATCCCCTTTACTTCTATTTCATTCTCTAAAGATTTTTCATATAAAGATGTTCCAGCTAATGATGCATATTAATAGTTGGCCTATTTATGTTTCAGCAAAATTACATTTCATTTTGTAGTGACGTCTATTTTTAATTTATGTTTCAAATATGCTATTTATGTTACTCTTCTTATTCGAACTTTATTTTTATTTAGATATGAAATAGTTTGCATTGTTGTTTTTTATAGTTATTTTAATTCAAAGTTGTCATTCATTCGTAAAATTATTGTCAGAAAAAACGTATAAGAGAAACACATTTGCTCGCCACAAAATTGAGTTACGGGGTATCCGTCGCTGCATTGCGCGGGTACCCTGCTATAAACAAAAAAACATTCTTTTATTAAGAGTACAACTTTACTTGTAGTGTAATGAAGAAAGTGTTGAGCCCCATTGTAACATTGGTAGGCTGTGATTTTGTACCTCGAGCTCCCCAACAAGTAAAAAAGTATATACCTCAAGCTCCCCAACAAGTAAAAGAGTATATATTGTTTGGGACACTGCTAAAATCCCGTGGTTATGGAGACAAGAGTACAAAAGCAAACAATTGCTTTGAAACGAAAAATGCAAATTTTATCGACTACACAAAAGAACATTCCAAAGAAGAAGAAAAGAAAAAGCAATTAACACATAACATGGAAGAAAGCAAATAGATCGATGGACACGGAATGGGTTCTTTTCCATTCTTTTAATAACATTTCACATTTAAAAAATTATACTATGGTAGCTTAGTAGACATGATATACATTACTTGTTTCCCTCATTACAAAAACAAGAATGAAACAAAAATCTATTATAGGAAAATGCATTTAAAAAACTATACTACGGTAGCTTTGTAAAATGTGTAAATGGAAATATTGAAAACTTAGGGTGTGTTTGGGGAGGGCTTATGGAGGGGCTTATGGGGCTTGGGCTTCTAAAATGTTCTACTTTATAAAATAAGTCTCGTTTGTCATGCGGCTTATGAATCATAAGCCTCTAAAAGGGCTTAAAACTTTAGCCCTATAAAAGGGCTAAAAACTTTAGCCAGGGCTTATGAACTATTAATTACATATTTACCCACAAAAATATCTAACATATACCATAAAACTCATTTAATTATATCATTTTAGTCATTTTGCAATAATAAGCCCAAATTTCAAATTTCATTTGCCAAACAAGTCTACAAAATATAAATTTCAACTTCTATTAAAATAAAAGCCCTATTTCAAATTTCAAATTTAAGCCCCATTTTTCTCCAAATTTCAAACATACTAAACATACCCTTAAAATCTATTATAGGAAAATGCATAAATTTCGGTTTATGTTTTATAATTTAACTTAAAATTTGAATTGAACCTTATTTAAGTTAGTCAATTAAATAGTCAAAGCTTATGAAACAAGATGCATAAATTTCGACTCATTATTGTTAAAACATCAATTTCGATCTATAATATCAATTTCGATCTATAGTATCTTCTTCAATTTTATCATTAGTCTCTTCATTAAACTAACATGCGCTTCTTTACATTATTTGTTTTTTTAAATATGGAAGTAGCATTTAAAGAAATGCCAAGAAAAGTTTGAAAACCCCAATATCGATCGCTTTCGAAAATACGCAACGAATTGTTTTTCTAAGCAATAATTAAAATGTTATTTCAATGTATTAATATTTTATCTCTTCTAAAAAGTGTTATAATTGTATTTCATGTGTATAATTCTTGATTAGCTTGTATTATACTATTATTTTATTAGTGTCAACAAACTTAAAAGCTTACATGTAAACAAATTTGTTGTTGATCAATATTTGAATAGAAACTCTCACTTTTTATTAATGAATCAGTCAATGAAAAGTCTACACCTCAAATATTATGTATCAATATTTGCTCGTCACAAAAATAGTCACCAAATACCTACCGCCGCATTACGCGGATACCCTTCTTTTCTCTAAATAGTTAAAGTCCGGACATGATTTCGGGTTTTACCCGCTCCAAACCCAATTGATGTCTAACCCCAAAATCTCAAACTTCAATTTAGATCATCTCACATAAACCCTAGAAATCTTTGATCTCCCTTCAACCACGACGGCACACGACGGCCTTCAAAACCCAGATCCAGAATCACCTCCTCTCCAAAACCCACTTTTCAGTTTTCACTAATTCAACCTATTTCAAAAGTTATTATAAACCCTAGAACAATATGTCAGATAACATCCCATTTGAAATACAAATGGAAATCATCAAATGGCTTCCTGTGAAGCCTTTGATTCAGTTCAGGTCCGTTTCGAAACCTTGGAAATCTTTCATCGACAGCTCTGAGTTTATCAAAGGTTACGGCGCCCGCCACACGCAGCCACATAGCCGTATTTTAAGGTACAAATCTGATGATTTTCTGGATGAGCCAAAGTACATTTGTCTCGTAGACGATGATAATAGTGAAACTTTTAAGGTACAACAACAAGTGTTTGCTCCATTTGTTATGTCTCCTTTGCTAAAACAATATTTTCTTGCACACGTTGTTGGTGCGTGTCATGGATTACTATGTTTTTATGTTATTTATAGAGGTTGTAAGGGATCGAGGGTTGTTATTTGGAACCCTTCTATCGGAAAATCATTTGGTATTGTCCCTAGATATGTCCCTGGGTCTTTATATGGTTTCGGGGTCTGTCCTGTCAATAGAGATCCTACTGTTGTGAAGATTTTATGCGCAGATAATATGCCTTGGGATGTTGAAATTTTTACATTGAGTTCGGGTGTTTGGAATGTAATTCCAAGTAGCAATCTGCTCCCTCCATCAATTGGACTTTGCCCTTTAACTCAGATTGTTATAGATAGGTTTATTTATTGGGTTGCTATTGATGGTACATTTGTTGATGCTTTAAGTCACGGTAAGTATATGGTTGTGTCGTTTGATTTGATTACCAAGAAATTTGAACGGGTAGACCTACCAGATAGCTTAATGTTGAGGGAGCAGAATCTTAAACGTGTGCCAGTGTCCCTTTCTAAGCTAAGGGGGTCTCTTGTTGTGTATGGATCCATTAATGTTGAGGGAGCAGAATCTTGTGTTGCATGGGTGATGCAACATGATTCTTCTTTTAAAAAGCTATTCTCAATTGGCGCACGGGTAGACAAAATATTGGGGTTTAGGGATAGTGGTGAACCTATATTTGAAACTCTAAAGGAGGAGGACAAAAAGTTTAAGCCACTTGTTGTTTACGACCCGTGCTCACAACAAATTAGTAATCTTGGGATTGATGGAGTAGCGAGCTCATTTTTCATGGGCTCTTACAAGGAATCGCTACTTCTACTGGATCACTCGGATTAGCATATATATGGTGACGATAATTAATAAAAAAAGATGACGGCATTTTAAGCTGTGCCTAAGGAGGACGGGCGTATCTTGTAGTTGAGGTGTGGAAAATTCAATTTCAACTATTTTAGTTGTTTATTATTGTTTTAATGTTGTTAAGTAATGTCATTTACGGAATATTTTGAGATTGTAGATGAACTATATGCTACATATCTTTCATATATGTGACTTGTAGCAATGTTATATTTAGAATGCACTTGAATCATCGTTTTATATATTTTTTTAATGTTTGTTTGTTTGTGCTTAGGTTGGTTAAATGATTCTTGTATCGTTTAAGTTATGAGAAAGCATAATTCTCAAGTCTTTAAATGTGAAAGATTAGATGCATCGTTTTATATATTTCCGTGATTGTTAATGGACAAAAAGATAAATCAGGCTTGATATGTTACAAGGTTTATTCATTTCTAAGAAAGGAGAAACTATGTAATTACATTTGAATCTTTATATATAAAACTGCATTGCTCACAATGTTCGCCTATACAAATATACAACTCTGTGTACTTATGTTCATGCAAAATTTCTTTATGTATCATCGAGGATACACACTGGGGTTACCACCACTACTAAGATCACTCCCTGGCACATTTGACGAGCTATAAAATGAAGACGTTGATGATGATTCCACAAATGACATCGACTCGGGCTCAGAAAAGTCGGGTCCTGTTCTGGCATCTTTTCAAGAATGTGCTCAAGCTCAGGGACCACATCTAACATTGATGGCCTTTTGTCGGGCTTATCGTTGCAACACCAAAGAGCTAAAGATACAAACTTTTCAATACATTCTGAAGGGTATGAACCCATTCTGTTATCAATGATTGAAAACATAGTTCTTGCTTGATTAGCCAATTTACCTTGGAAAAAAAAAAAAAAAAAAAAAAAAAAAAAACATTATATTTAAGTAAACTTATAAATAATCCGGGTTTTTTAGAGGTGGGATTTCGTACCAATTGCTTACGGTGTCTGATCATCTTTACCCACTAAAACTAACTATTAAACCAAAACAAACAAATTTGGACGAAAAAGTTTTTCATATAAAAAGGTTACCCATCTGGACGGTCCTGTGATATGAATATATTAAGGTAAAGAGAAAATAAAGGATACCTCACTGAAGATATTTTTGCCATGTGATATTGGTTTCATGCTGGTCGAGATCTCTAAAAGTACAACTCCAAGGCTATAAACGTCACTCTTGTCTGTTAGCTTATGGGTCAATAAGTATTCGAGATCAAGGTAACCCTGCAATAAAGTATGAAATTAGTTACAAAAATGACGTTCAACAAACTAAACAAGTGAGCGAGATTTTTTATTCAGAAAACATTTGACTCTATATATAAAGGCCGTCTCGACCCTCTACTAGAAATTACCCACTTTGACCCGTTACCCAACCCACCCATTTTCCTACTTCTTCTAGCTAGCTTCTGTCCTAAGTCACAAAAAGTAACAAGGTCTGTCCATACACCATGGTCCCTCAACTAGCCAGTAAAGGAGAGACTTACGGGTGTTCCTCTAAGAACGGCGGGTACTTAGTAAGGACCGACTCCATCGTCATCCAAAAGTGGTGCAAGCCTTGAGAGTCCAGAATCAGCAACTTTGGCAGTGAGTTTGGAGTCAATGAGGGCTTGTTTTAATATCGTGGTGGAATATAGGTGGGTTGGGTTCGGTGTGAAGATAAGGAATGCCTTTGGCTGAATCCAATGCTACATGTAACCTTATTTGGAAGCTTAGGGACTCCGCAGATTTTTCTGTAAATGCAACACATAATCACTTTCAAAACGCACAGCAACACACCTTGTAAAATGCAAAGACTCAAATTTCGTACCTTTAGCCAATCACGTAACGTTCCTCGAGAAATAAACTCATAAACCGACATCTCTACAAGTCCGAAGAACACTTACATTATCCAGCCAAAAGACTACTTGTTCTTGTAAATCTATAATATAAAGAAGAGTAAAATAAATAGCTATAAAGCGAAATAAACCGAAGTGTTGTTGATTTAAGAATGAGGCTTTCAACCGGAATAAATAAGTAGGAGATAAATGAAGAGCTGCTCAAACCAGTGGATTTTTACTTATAAACTACTGTCTTAACTCTTTATTAGTTGTATCATTTGACTTTTTGAAAAGTCAAACGTGTGACAAATTTCACAAGCTTCCTACATTTCCTACATTGTGTATACATGTAATTCCTATTTATGATACTAATTTATATGTTTCCTCACTATAAAAATCAAAGCACGGATATTTATACAAACAAACGGACCATTTCATGGGTTCAAATTGGATGAATCTGTCAAGTCAAGGTTTTGACTTTTGAAGTCAACATAGTTTTTTAACTTTTCAAAAACTGACGACGATTTTCTCAAGAACTTTTTACCTCTTTTGTCTGCTACAATGTTTGGATAAATCAACAAAATATACGAATATACCATAACACTTGATATTTTTTGGAAAGTGTAAAGTCTGAAAAGTAGTCACTTGACCTGATAAAGTCAAATGGTTACCAATAAACTTACGGTGAACCTCTTCACTATTAAGATTATATCAAAAGACAACAACTGCGAGAACAAGCCGTGCTGAACTCAAACTTCAGAGAAGCGAGTCCCGGCCCAAGTGGTAGTGTCTCATTATAAGTGGCATGAAACATCTGAAAATCGGGGGTTAGCGAGACAAAAACATGGATCCAGGGGTTAAATCACAGTATGCACTAATATTACATAAAAGACCCAAAAACTACAAAAGACAACATTTTCATGTGCATACACTGAACCCCTTCTAGATCCGCCCCTGATGGGACCAACATTTTTTGCGTAACTAGAATGATAGAGTGGATGGAGTATAAAGTGTAGAGTAAGGAATGATTCATTCTTCTTGTTTTTAGGCGATGCATTTGTAACATACGATTCATTAAATTTATTCATATGATATTGTTGTACATTGTTAATGAGTCAATGCATTTCAGGCAACATATTTATAAATTTAACTGAATAAATTTTAACAAATTTTGCAATTCGTATTTTATGTTCAATACCTAAACCAAATTGAATTTAAATTAGATTTCATTTCGGTTTTGTCTTCAAAAATGGTCAACCCGAAGAACCCCTACTAAGAAATCCGAACCGACAAACACCCTACGGGGGTCCATACCTGATTGATATCTCAAAAGGGCCACAATTAAAAGGATAGCACAAACAGTCGCAGTGTATGCAATAGTAACTTAAGTTTGGTGGTCAGATATAACTTCAAGAAACAAAAGTATCAGTTGCCTCTACGCGTCAAAGGACCGTGTTTCCTTTACCCAAGCAAAAACAGCAATCGAGGAGAATACTATTAGAAACAGCAACTATGTCATGTATACGGCGGTCATTTAGTATCCACTCTTTTGCAGTGGTTTTCAGCCAGGAACGGTAACTATTGGACTATGTAGCAATGGTTTACAGTCTGATATATGTCTATCTCTTCTTTTTTTATTTTTATTTTTTATTTTTATTTATTTATTTTTTATTTTTTATTTTGTTTGTGCTTGTTAGGGTGCAAGTTCTTACATTTCATGCAATGAAATGCTCTCTTTTGTGTTTTGTAAACAATGTGCAGTGGTTCAAATTGTAATATTTGTTGTTGTTTGATGTAATGAAAGGGCATTTCATTGTTTGATGTATGAAATAAGCGAAGTAAAGTATAAATAATCATGCGTTTTATAGATCAATTTAAATTCTTACCAGCCAAGCTACGAAGGGCATTCTCAGCAGCCTGTTGCTGTGCATCCTTTCTCATCTTACCCATTCTAATAGCTACTTTCTCACCCCGTGAACAAGACCTGCGTCATTGAGTCCATTATAGCACAGACCATTATATAGAACACTAAACCCAAGAAATAACTGCTGAATATAATTGTGTTTTTTCTTTTCTTTTCTTGGCATTTAGATGCAATAACCTATGGATCATTTGCTGTACTTTGACTTTTGAAGTAAAATGGAATTCTTTAACTTCAAGAGTGATGATGATTCTCTCAAGAAACTAACAGGTATATCTTTCTACCTCTTCTTTTTTCTGCAAATTTTGAAAATTTAACAAAATTTTCCAAAACGTATATAAATTTCTGGAAAACTTGAGTCTGAAAACTAGCCAACTTGACCTCAAAAAGTCAAATGTTTATTTCTGTGCAGCTCTTCACTATAAACTTAGTTTGTTGCACAATTTTCTTATCCGTGTCCTCATTGTTGTTTATTTTTCAGGAAGAATCCGAAGATTATATCAAACGACAGCAACTACGAGAGCTAGCCATGCTAAAATCAAATTTCAGAGAAGAGAATCCCGGCCCAAGTAGTAGTGTCTCACCATTTAACACAAGTGGCATGAAACGTCCAAAAACGAGTGGTTGACAAAAACATGAATCTAGGGGTTTTAACCACTGTATGCACTTATATTACATAAAATAGAAACAAAAATATTTCATTATAAAAAAGCTACAAAAGACATACATTTTCACGTGCATACACTAAACCCCTTCTAGATCCACCCATGATGCGACCAACATCTTTGAGTAACTATGCACCTACTCGCTATACATACACACCCTTGTATAATTTTTGAAACATAATTGAAATGTATAGGCTGACTCTTGACGAACCCAGAAAAACAGGATGTGGGGGGCAAAAAATTTTTTTTTTACGATAGCAACAAAATGCGAAAGAAAAAACTAGAAACGTAATGATAAATCGAGTATTTTTACTTAGACATGAAAGATTTATAAGGCTTTAAAGAGTTAAATGTTGGATTTTAGTATGTGAGTGGGGGGCAATTTGAGTTTCTGGTGGGGTCACTTTCGAAAAAAGGTCAAAATTAAATAAAAATTACACTAAAATATCAACTTTTTCTTAACCATGGGGCGCCCCCCACTCTTACATGCTAGATCCGTCCTCGCTTCGACCAATGAGCATCATATTCGATTTTTGTTTTATGAAAAAGAAAAGAAAATAGAATGATAGATTGGATGGAGTGTAAATTGTAGAGTAAGGAATGATTCATTTTTCTTTTTTCTGGGTGATGCATTTGTAACATAAAAATTCAATAAATTTATTCATGTGACTAAATATCTATAAATTTAACTGAGAACAAATTTTGCAATATGGGTCTGCAAACTGTATCGAGTTCAGATTCGGTTTTGTGTTCGGTTTGGTCCAGTTTGTATTCAGTTTGATTTTGCCTTCAAAAATTCTCAACCCGAGAAACCTGAACCTACGAACTCCCTTACAGGTCTAATGTCTCGAAAGGGTCACAATTAAAAGAAGCACAGTCACATTGTACACTCTTTATAGTAACTCAGGTACGCTCCATTTAAGTGCATAACGCAAGAAACAAAAGCATCAGTTGACTCTATGAGTCAAAGGATCGTGTTTCCTTTGCCCAGGCACAAACAGGGTTTAAGTCTTGCAAAAATCAAATGTCATGTACACCACGATCGTTTAGTATCCAACTTTTGCACTGGTTTTCAGCCTGCTATATGGATGCTATTGACTTCTGTGGCATTGGTCATTGTCAGACGTTAATTCACAAACCTGCCTTTAATGATCAAAACTTGGTTGGGCTGTGTAGCTACCAGGTCATATGCACATTGACAGAGCGGTAATTTACTATGAAAATGGATTGCTGGGGAGATTACGATCTGGACTTCTCTATAGTCCAAACACGTGAACTTAATTTAAAAACAATGTACTTGACACAGGATGCAACTTGTACTTATAAAAATATGTAATCTAAATAATCTTAGTCGCTACTGTTAGGATAAACCCCAGAACCAAAACCAATCTCATATAGACCATGTTATACAGAACAGCAAAAACTAATTTTGTTAAGGAAAGATTCCAAGCAACATATCCATTCCAGAATCACCTAATTTTTTATGAGAATCAAATGTTAGATAATAACAGCCACAAAAGCACATTAAGCCTTGAGACTTGAGAGATACCAACTATTGTTGGACTGAGACAAAATTGTTGAACTTCCGTTAGAATCATTTATGTTTTCTAAGAGACTTGAGCTTACAACAAGTTGGTTGAGAAGAATCAAATAAGCTCTAGAACCTACAATCAGTATTTAGTATTGTAACCTACTGGTAAGAAGCCTAATGCATGATTGCATTGCAGACCCCTAGTGGTACTCAGCTGATGTAGCCATTGTTAACCGCAACTCTGTTTCTACTTTCTGCTATTTTATTTTACACTTTGGAGGGTATAACTATGAGATTGTTGATTTTGTCTAGCAACATGGTTATCAACAATTTTCTTAGAGAAAAATCCAGGACTTCCTCCAAACATCGCCTAACCACTACTAATGCCTTCACTCCGCTAATCCCGATTCAAAGTACATATAAATCATTTCTTGCACACACCCAGGCATCTACACATTCAAATGTTGAAAATTCAAAGATTGATAAACTTGTGTTTGTATTTAGAGAGCATCCAAAGTAACAGCAAAGCATAATGAAATGAGAATGTAACGAAGCAAAAAACGCTAACAAGATTTCAATAAGTAATGAACATCTAAAAGGCTTGTCATCATTAATATCCAAGCAATAAGGCATCTATAAAGGACATTCCCCATTCTAAAAGAACAATGGAATAACAAAAATCACATTAAACTTGATAATACCGATTTCGCTAACCTTTCTACAAATCACATATCTGAGATATATGTAGCATATTTTGCATCTACAATCACATAAGATTTCATGTCATTACTAGATTAACAACATTTAATCAGTGATAGACGAAAGTGAGTTTTCCACACCTTAACTACAAAATAGTCCCCTTGAAATGTGGCCATCATCGTTATGATAAGTTATTGTCATCATAAATACGTGAATCCAAGTGATTAAGCAGAAGTAGCGATTCCTTGTAAGAGCCCATGAAGAAAGAGTTCGCTGCTCCAGAAATCCCAAGATTCTTGATTTGTTGTGAGCAGGGATCATAAATATTAAGCATGGTAACCCATCCGTCCTTTTGAGTTTCAAATATAGTTTCACCATTCTGCTTAAACCCTAGAATTTTTAGTATTGGTGCGCCAGTTGTGAATAGCTTTCTAAGAGACGAGTCATGCTCCATCACCCATGCACCACAACGAATTGCTCCATCCACCATATCGCATCCATACACAACAAGAGAATCCCTTAGCTTAGAAAGAAACACACATTCCATTATCTCATTTGTTAAGCTATATGGTAGATCTACCACTTTAAATTCCTTGGTAGTCAAATCAAATGACACAACCATATGATTTAGGGTAGATTCACCATCATCACTAAAAGTCTTCTCCCAAGCAGCCCAATAGATAAACCTATCTATAACAACCTGAGTTGATGGGTTGAGTTTAATAGAATGAAGAGGCAAATTACCACTTGGAATCACAGTCCAAACACCCGAGCTCAATGTAAAAACTTCAACATGCCAAGGCATGTTATCTGCACATAAAATCTTCACAACGGTAGGGTCACTAGTAACGGGACAAACCCCGAAACCACATACAATCCGAATCTCAGTGAGACATCTATGGACAGCAATACCAAATGATTTTCCGATACAAGGGTTCCAAATAACAAGCATCATTTTAGCTCTGTGCGTTAAAATAAGACTATGTGGCTGTGTGTGGCGGGCGCCGTAACCTTTAATAAACTCAGAGCTGTCGATGAAAGACTTCCAAGGTTTCGAAACTGACCTGAATTGAATCAAAGACTTGACATTAGAAACCCTTTTAATGATTTCCATTTGGAGTTCAAAAGGGATGTTGTCTGACATTGTTCAATTTTTTCTAGGGTTTATGTAAGTTGAGACTGAAAATTTTGGGGGGTGTTGTTTTTGAGTGTTCGGGCAATTTGAAACATATAGTGAGTGGGTATGAACCGGGTAAAAAACCCATATTCATATCCGTATCATATTAGTGGGTACAGTGTCCAAAATCCTGACCCGACCCGGACCCGAACCCGACTAAGCATATTCGGGTCGGGTTACTCGGTTAGAAATCGAATTCGGGTCAACCCGAGTAACCCGAATACTAAATAGGGTCGGGTATCGGGTTGAGATTTTTTGGCTAAGTCGGGTTCGGCTCAACCCGTTTGACCCGAATAAGGATTTTATTTTATTTTTTTATAAATATTTATTTTAGAAATTTTCTATATAAATTAGAACAAATAGGCAACGTTTTCACTATTTAATTTATATCCAGGTTGACCCGAACCCGACCCGAGTTGACCCGACCCGAATTGACCCGAACCCGAGTTCAAATAGGGTCGGGTTAGGGTAAATTATTTTTAGCCTTGACCCTAATTTGACCCGACCCTAATTGACCCGAACCCGACCAACCCGACCCGAATGACACCCCTATTAGTGGGTGCTTTTGGATTTTTTTTTCCATCTTTATTCGTAGATTACATGAATACTCGCGGAAAACGATAGTATACACCAGCAAAATAATTATATTTGCAAAACTGTGATTTTGGTTTGGCCTCTTAATGCAAAACGTATATTTTATTTTAACTACATATAATAGGTGCATGGTCAAACTTGAAGTGAAATCTTAAATCTTGGTCAAACATTGAAATATACCTTGAAATTTAAATTAGTCAATGTGAAAAACTTCATTTTAATTAAGGAAATTCTTGAAATTTAAAAAATCTATATTTGTCAACTCTTTAAAATTGGATGACTTTTGAATCTATATATGCGGACTCTTTAAACCACTTTTAAAACTTTACAGAACTGGTTTGGAGATCAAGGAAATGTAGGAATTAAAAAATCAAATCACACTCTAAAAAAAACACACACACAAATAACCTCATCTTATAACTAAAAAAACCTCTCATCTCTCCCACTATCAACAAACCACCACCGGACACCACCACCGGACGCTACCACTACAGAAACCAACTCACCACCGAACTCCATCTCCACCGTCATCCCACCACCACAATATCACTACCACCGAGAGGAACCATCAAGACCCACGACCACCAAAAGGGTTTTGCAAGTTTTGAAGTTTTTTTTTTTTTTTTTTTTCTTGTTAGTTTTGAAGGTATATTAACATTTTGGTAGTTTTGTTTTGTAGTGACGCTCTTACCGCCGTCTTGATGATATTTCGCCGTAAAAATCGCCTTTCTTGGTCACATTTAAATAGAATGCTTTATTCTTAAGTTGTTAATATTTGTTATAATCGTTATTGTAGAAATTTTGTTATAAAATTTATTATGTAATTTTGTTATAAAGTTGTTGGTTTAAATGTATTATGTAAATTTTTCCGACTTACATTATGTCACCGAGTTTCCCATGCCGCCATCGAATATGTCGTTGTCACCAAATGAAAGTGCATATTTTTGAGTTTGTTGTGTAATAGTTTTTCTAAGTTTGTGTAATTTAGTCATAAAGTTTATATAAATTGGTGTATTTTGTTGCTATAAAGTTTATGTAAATTTTGTTATAGAGTTTTTTTTGTTTTTGTTTTTATTTTTTTAATATACTTTTTTAGTTATAAACCTATTTGTTGGTGAAATTTTGTTATAACATTATTAGAATAGTGTAGCTAAATGTTGTAATGATGTAAATTATAGGGTAAAATTTTATGAAATTGCTAGACATATTCTTGGTAAATTTTATATATGAATTGTTAAATTGTGAAATTTATCCAATTTTGAATTTTTGAATACGAGTTTTCACGCTCATGTTTAAACGTTGAACTAAACAATTACCGTAATATCGCAACTATAAATGTTTACCGCTAGAAAATTCATTGCTATATGCACGGTACTACCTAGTTTTTAAAATACAAAGTGTGTGTTTTAAAATTAATATATTGTGTGTTTTAAAAAGTTGTAAAGTTATAACCGATAAAAAAGAAATAATTTAAGTTGCCAAGTTTTTAAAATTGTAAAATTTAAAGGGTATTTAAAGGTCATTTTGACAAACTAAGATATTAAACATAGCATTATTTTTGTTTGAGAACGTTTGTTTATGTTTGGAAAAATATTAAACTTGCTTTCTTTAAAGTTTGTAAATATAACTGCAAGTAAAAGTATTATGGTAATCTATATTAAATTTTCCATCTCTTTTTGCTAGTGGACATATATTTAGCACTTCCTGAAAAAGTAAGTTGGACAATAATATGTTGTAAAGCGAGTGTATTTATTGATCCATAATGAGTAGAGTAGGGCTAAGTATACTGGACCGTATAACCGAGCTGAACTGAACCGAACAAAATATATTCGGTTTGGTTTCTGTTCTATATACTAACAGTTTTCGGTTTTGGTTCGGTTCGATTCGACCCAAAACCAAGAAAAATACACCTCAACCATATAAGCCGAACCGAACCAACCAAACCAATCATATTTAGTTCAATTTCGGTCTATGTACTAATGTTTTCAATTTTGATTCGGTTCGGTTTTATACCGATGCTCAGCCTTAAAGTAGAGTAAAGAGTTCTTCATGTTTTTGTTACGCCTATTATAAATATTTATCGCCTTGTTGATGAATATGAACTTAGATCATACTAATGTTGTTAGATGATCCTTGTATAGTTAAAATTAATTTGTCATTCAAATCTTCTATTAACTACACAATAGCCATCTCTTTTAAAATAATTTTGTGTGAACGTTTAACCAAATATGCATTTATGCGAATGTTTAACCAAATATACATTACTAGCTTCATAGCCCGCCCGAATCGGCAGGCTAGCTTTATAATAATATATGCCAAATTCTAAATGTATGTGAGCAATCATGAAATAAGGGAAAACAAATTAAAAATACAAACTGAAAGTAACTAAGTTTTTCGGGTAATATTTCTAAAAAGATAATAAAGTTGTTAAATAATCAATGTGTAGTTGTCGTTTTTGTCGCAAACAAAAAACCTTTAAACCTCATTGGGTTGAGATTTTTTTAGAAGGTGTCCATAATCCAAATGGGTTAAGATACATGACCTGGTTTGTGCCTCCGTCAAGCTCAATGTGTGCTCAATAAATATATCATCATCCTTTTGTCTAAGCTTAGTGTGCTCTTTTTTTAGCAATACTAATACATTATCACCAGTATTCGTGTCAGGCTGCAAAAGGAAATATCATCACTAACCAAGTCAAACAACACTGTTAATACAAATAAGCCGTAAAAACGTTTATTTATATTTTACGATCTTCTAATGTTTTGTCGATAACAAACGTAAAATCATTTTAACGAAACAAATAAAATACGTAAATGGTTTGAACTAATAGTTTCTAACATATTCACATTTTCACATAAAACACTAAAACAAGTATAAGTGATTTTATGATTTAATAATACATATGTACAACAACTAGTGTTTACATATTTGGGTAAAATATACACATAACTAGTATGTAGTATATTGGGTAATATAAATGGGTAAAAACAAGTTTATACTAAATGGGTAAAAACTAGCAAATGGTATTGACCCATAACCCATGGTTTATATATACCACTTAACCAAGTTCAATGTATTCAAGAGATACATTGTATCTAGAAAGAAACCCATGGATCAACCCATAACCCATGACCCATAGCCAAAAATACCTATGGGTAAAGGGGAGCGTCCCACGGATCCCTAGCTTTACGCTAGATGGATCCCTTGTGGAAGGGATCCGTAGGTTTTCCTCTATAAATAGTGAGTCATTTCTTCATTGTTTCTCACCCCTTTCTAACATACTTTCCCCTAGAGTTAAAAACTCTAACCTCGTATCAAAGAGATCTATGTTTGTAGTTTTGTTTTGTGTGATCTTCTAGGTTCCTCTTAAAGGCAAGATCACCACCTTTGAAGTCGAAAGCAAGCTCAAGTCCATGAGTTGCCATGCTTCCTCATCATCAAGACTCATCAAGTCTTCTTGTTGATGAATGTTTTTCTTTTCCTAAGAAGTGTTGAAGACATTTGTGAATGGTGTCTCAAGTGTCAAGACGAAGATATTAGTGAAGGGTATCCATCGTCCATATCATAAGCACTTCTCGTAGGTGCTTAGAAGTCAAGACTAGAAGCATTAGTGAAGGGTGTTTGAAGTCAAGACACAAGACATTAGTGAAGGGTGTCTTTAAGATCTAGTCAAAGGCATTAGTGAAAGGTGCCTTAGATGTACATTCGATATGGTGTGTTTCATGTACAAGATAGATTAGTACTAGATCCAAGGATATTGATATCCTTGATGATGTTGTAGAAAGGAGTTGATCTCCTTCGGGATTAGTCGTTGGTGTAGTGTTGGGTAGTAGTTCCTCCATTGCAATGGAACTAGGTGCTTAGCCTAGTACCTAATAAAGGGTAGGCGACGTTATGTAGGTGTGGTTCACCTTGGTGTGAAAGAACTAGGTACTTAGCCTAGTACCTTATAAAGGGTAGGCGACGTTGTGTAGGTGTGGTTCACCTTGAGTGAAAGAACCCGTGGTTAGCCTAGCACCGAAAAAGGGTAGGCGACGTTGTAAGGCTTCTCCGCCATAAGAAGATTGGTGTAGTGTTTACGAACTCTCGAGTAGGTGACTCGGGAGTGAAGTAGGGCAAGGAAGGTGTCCTCGTGAGTCGAACCACTATAAATACTGCGTTGTGGTTTTGTGCTTCTTACTCTTATCTTTCATTACATACCTTTATATGTTTGTTTATCAACATCCAACACACACATTCAAATAGATTGACATAAGTCGATCTAAATAGTTTAAAGGAAGTTTTAATTGGCAAAACTATTCAACCCCTTCTAGTTTTCCACAATTGGCATCGAGCTTCGCTACCAAGTTTCTTGAAGTTTATTGTACTTTAAAACTTGATACGATCCAAGGTTAATTGAAAACTACAAAGAAGGTTTTTCATAAAAACAAACACCATGTCTTTTAAAACTATATGTTTGGATGTTGATTTGATAACAACATTTTTCTTATTTTATTTTTCATTTAATTGCACTAATCTTCTTTGTCATGTTGATTAGTCAAAGCTCATACCCACCAAGCTATAGGAATCACTTGGTAACAAGAATACCTTCCTTAAGAAGGTATCTTAAACGCAAAGGAGCGGAATCGCCTAAGTGACATTTGTTGTGTCATTTGTAAAGACATTCCTTGCCGCTAGAGGTATGATTTTCTTTTATTTTGCTTGATAATTAAGTATGCCTAGTTAGGTATTTATATGATTATCTTTTGTGCATATACATGTATTACATGAAGCTTAATTAGGAAGTCTTTTTCTCACATACGTGTTATATTTTTTTTCTCGTCTAAAGTCGTGGTATATAAAACTTATGTTTTATTTATTTTAATCCAATAATAAAACAAAACACAAATTTCAAATTCTCCATCCCCATAAAAATACCACTCGACGCCCACTTTATCAAATTCCCACTTTTTCAAATCTTCCAATTTCAAAAATTTCCTCTCACTCAAAACTTCATCCTCCTCTCCATTTCATCTCAACAGAAACCAAGAAGAATCATCTTCAACATGGTTTACATCGCCTTCGTGCTCATCGTCTTAACACTCATCGCACTTGTGTTCCCTATGATGAAGTTCACATACGGAGACATTTACTTTGTTTTGTTAATCTACATTGGGGTTATATACCCAATCCTTTGTATCATTCTTAGTATTGAAATGAAATATTACTAATAGTCTAGTTATCTAGGTTATTATTATCACAATGTGTTTATCATTTCTCTTTGTTTTATTTCATTCTCTCGTAATACATTAGAAGACATGTATGCATGTTAAACAAAATGTAGGCTAAAACACATATCTTGATATAAAACTATGAGATATAAAACCTATGCTTTTCATCATAAAACTGCTTCTATAACTACGATCTACGGATCCCGGAAGATATACTAGCGGATCCCTTTTGTAAAGGAACCGTGGATCCGCCTTACTAGAGAACAATTTTTCATGCAAATTAAAACCACTTTTCTTCTAAAAGTAATACTCACTAGTATGTCAAAACCATAAGTGAGTTAAGTGTCTTCTTGTTAAAACCATTGTTAATAAAAATCTAATAAAAACGTTAGATAATCATTGGTCGACCACAAACATCACTTTCTATTAACTCGCCTTTTCTCTAGATTCCACTATGTCGCATTTAATACGAGTTTGATTTTTCACCACAAGCTTCTACACTCCAAACATCTCCCTTGAGCCCAACACACCTAGCAACCACGCTCGCTGGTTCAATAATCTCAAACGCGCCATTTCCACGAAGGACGATTGGACACCTCTACAATTCAAAAAGATATCAATACCTCCTTCCGAACCATAGGACTAGATTGTCTTCTCGAAATCAATGAGAAAATATGTCCAAGGTTCACTGATGAGTGTCTAAATACTCATCATTTTTATAACATTTAAATCGCAAAATCATCCGAAAACACTCAAAACGCATCAAATGATCAAATTATCACAAATCGTTGTTTTATGTGTTTTAAATGCAAAATATCAAAATCGATGATAAACATATCAAATTTTCAAAATTGCGCTTTAGTCCCCAAGTTTCAAAAGTTGTCAAAAACAGTCCCCGAGTCAAAATTTCAAAAGAAAAATCACCAAAGGTCCTTTTAAATCAAAACTTGTCAAATTTAGTCCTTTGGTGAAAAATGTCAAAAGTTTGAGAAAATTACAAAATGGTCCTTCAAGTTTAAGAATTGGCGAAATGGCCTCGAAAATTGGAAAATGATGAATTGGTCCCTGACTTTTGAAGCTTGTCAAGATTAGTCCTTGGAATATCTTTGATGAGTTGGCGCTATGGTCCCTCAATTTTTCGTAATTGCACATTTAGTCCCTATGTTATTATAAGCCTTAAACCCATTTTTGACCCTTTCATCAATTTGGCCCCCTGTCACCTAGCCTTTTGAACCCCCGGTTTTAATAATCCACCACCAACCCACTTGGTTTGACTAACCCTTGGCGCCTAAAGTCATCCTCCTCCACTTGTCCCCTGCAACCTCTGCACACTCAACCTTTCTCCATCCCCCCAGCTCACACCTTGTTCCCCCCTCCTCTACTACATCCAAATAGCATTAATTACCTCCTTCCACCCTTCACTCAACCTCAACTGCTCATATCCTTTATTCCCGCCAAAATTGAAAAAGTTGCAAAATTTCACAAAAGTCATCCAATTGATCTGGAACCAAGTGGGAACTATTCAGATGAGGAGAGAGAAGTTCTTGGAGCTATAAAAGAGAAGTGAGAAGCAGTTTCAAGGGCAGTAGCTAGTTTTAGTTTTTCACTTGTATGTCGTTTTAAATTTCAATGATTTAGTTTAGTGTAAAAGTTTTAAATTTCTGTTCCTTTGTACTCAAATTAAAGTATTTCATCATTATAATCTTATTTAAAATCTCAATTTAAGGTCTCATGTATGTTTCACATGTTGGTGTCACTGTTGGAATTTGCAAGTTCATGATCCTATGTTAAAGCTTCCAAGAGCTTATGTTTTAGTTTAGACAGGTTTATTTAAGTTTATTAAAGCTTTAGGTAAGCTTGGATAACATTTTCAAGTAATTTTGTGAAAAAGTCAACAAAAGTCAACTGGTGATGATTCTTGGGTCAGAAATGGAAAATGGTGATGCTAAGGTTGCTTTGGGTTGTATTAGAGTAGGTTAGAGTAGTATTTGGGTCTGGTTTAGCCTGTGGCACCAACCGGATAGTGGTTAGTACTTTTCTCATTTCCAAATTTCAAAGTCATGGTGCGCTTCATGCTTTTCTTATATCCGTGATCATTTGTAGTTTTAATATGTCTAAATAGTTGTAATTAGATCATATAAGCTCAGTGTAATCATTGGAATTAGCTAAATCAGTTGTTTGTCTCATTAAACTTCCATATCAGTTTTAGCAAGGGTGTTTGGATTTGTATCTTGGTTTAGGTTTAAGGTCTGTTTTGGATTGAAAAATTGTTGGTTTATGTCTACTTATTACTTTTGAGCTAATATCATCATTTACTTGTGCCTACAAAGTCCCAAAGTCAAATTTCATTTAAATCGTCTCTACATATTTATCGTTGGAATTTTTACAAGTTCATGGGCTCATTTTGTGTTTAAAATTCATAGGTCTACCCTACATTAGTGTTATTTCATCATATTACTTCCATTTCGTCCTTAAATTGATCCCAAATCTCAAATAAGTCAACCTTTATAATCGTTTTAAAAAGTCAAAACATGTCAAATGTCCGGTTTATAGATCTTGCAGATGATGCACTGTGCTCATCTCAGCTAGTTAAGGTCTCATTTTTGGCACATTTATAGTTTGCTAGGTTGTGTTCAAGGCCCCATATCTGTTTTGCTTTCAAGCTTTTCTTATAAGCTTGTAGATAAGCTCAAACTAGCTTACCTGTTAAACTGTTCTGTGCATCAGCAGTGACTGTCCATCTTAGCCCGTTTTTGTTTGATCTCTATTGTCTTCATTACTGGTCCTCTTGATCTGAAATTTGGGTTATATAGTCTCTGGTTGGTGGTCTTGAGGGCCTTACTTTTGGTTTGCTCTGTAGCTTTTTAAATAAGTAGTTGTAATCGCTAAACTGGGACCTGCTTTCTGTGTAGCTTAAGTGAGCGCTTGCTTGAATCACTAGTAGTATGCTTATTAGGTGTTAGGATTAGATTTAGATGCTTGCTTTAGAGTAGTTATAGTATAGCCTAGCCCTGCTTCCATTTGGTTCACTCTTTGCTTATTAGCTTATTAAAAGTGCTTATTTCCACTAGTTTACACTTCAACTTCAATATCTTCCACACAAGCACCTATTTTTCCATTTTCTTATATTCCTAATATTGTTTTAGACTTTTCCTGAAATTTTCAGATTTTTCTAAGTTGTTTTGCTATTTTTCTTAATTTAAATTAGTTTTAATCCTTTTAAATAGCTTTTAATACAAATAAATTAGAAAAAGCTTAAAAAAATATGTTTTCTATTTTCTTAGGTTAAGATAAATATAAAAGTAATAAAAAGTATTTTTCCATATTTTTCTTAGTTAAATTTGTATTTTTAAATAATTTAATTAGTTTTAAATAGTTTTAATTAATAATAAATACATAAAAGTCTAAAAATATATTTTCAGTTTTAAAATTAGTTTTATCATATTTTAGATTTTTCTAAGTCTTAATTTTATTTTTCTAGTCTTATTTCATATTTTCTTCTATTTTTGAGTATTATTAAATAGTTTAAAATAGTTTTAATTAATAATAATTAATTAAATAGTTTTAAAATAATTTTCTTTTCTATAAATTTTCTTTATCATTAGGATTGTAAAATGTATTTTTCATATTTTTAGGATTTATATTGTATAAGTTTCACGTTTTATTTTGTACGTTTACGTTATTTTTATTTAAACGTAAGTTTTAAGTTTTAGGTTTTAAACGTTCATCACTTTAAATATAGTGATAGCGTTTATTTAATATCTTTTATCTTTTTAATTTTCTTAATTTGTATTTAAGTCGCTTTTATTTATAAACTTTTTCAGTAGTGTAGTTATTCATCCTAATCCTTTCTGATCGCTATCATTAGTGATCATTCTATCGTCTGATCAAGTGTTTAACACACCATTGAGTCTCCGTGGGACTAAACGACCCGGGAATTCACTATATTCTCCAGGACTTCATTGCATTTGTGTCTGAGCAGTTTTAAGTCTGTTTGACTTGATCGCTTAGCGAATCAAATTTTAGTGCGCACGGGAGGCTTTAGCGTGTGTTTAGCCATTTTCGCACCCATTCTTGCACATATAGCCATCTTTTGTAAAAGTTTTGTTATTATCATCATGTTTTCAAAACCCAAAATATCCATCTTTACCCTCTCACATCTTTTGATTCTACATTTCTTTTACCCTCTATCTATTTGATTCTTTCTATGTCTCATCCTTACCAATTTGGTTGTGAATGGTGTGGGGACCTCAAATGGTGGAAATTGCCCGGTTGTGGCATTGTGAATCCGGAAACGGGTTTGTCTATGACCAAAATCCCTACAATGAAACAACTAATTTCCTCAACCAACCCCCGCACTATGAGATGGAGACATATTCTTGTGAGTACTTGGAGGTCCTCACCCGAGTTTTGAGTGTCAAACAGGAACACGCTTGTCATGAGCATAATCCTTGTAACAATTATGACTACTCTTATCATGACCAACCTCCACAAGATCAAACGATTCAAACACAACCTCCGCAAATTCCTCAAGAACTTCTCGAAAATTGTCTAGATATACTCAAAGATTTGAAAGAATTGGTTAAAGAAGAGTCTCGTCGTAAAACGACGTCAAGAACAAGCAGCTAGAGTAAGTTCCCAATATTGGAAACCTCTCGGTACGATTATGATGACGACGACGATGATGATTTTGATGAGGAATCTACGACTCCGAGTGGCAATCCCACCCCGCTGAAGAAGGAAAGAGTATGGGAGAATTGTTGGAGAGGAGAATATGAAGAGCATAAGAGCTATATATGTTTTCGATAAAGTCGATGCTCCGAGTGGCAATCCCACTCCTGCTTTGAGCCTTTCATTTCCGACTCTTCCCTTCACTCACGCCGGCCGAGAGAAGTGAATTCTTTGGAAGAGGTCGATGATCCTATTTCTTTGAAATTTTTGATCCCAAAGACTCTCTCACCATGAGGATAAGCATCTCAAGACTATTCCGGAAATGGAGTCATCTAATGTTGAGAACTTTATCCCGATCCCAAGTGAGTCCGAGGGAATTCTTGACAAAGAGTGTGATGTGTTTTCTCCTCTTACAAATGATCTTGTTGAGACTTTCTCGATTGTGACAAATGATTATAGTGATGCCGATTCTTTATATTCTAAAGACATAGAATTTATTGATGCATTACTTCCACATTCGAGATCGTCAACTTAGAAGAGGATGTTGACCATGTTGTTTCTACAACAGCTAATACGACTATCACTAATCCCTTTATTCGAATTGGTTCGAATTTACTCTAAATTCGCTAATCCAATCTTTGATAGTGATGAGTCCGACACGGAGACTATAATGGACGAGGTGCATATTTATAGCCCACGGCACCGCACATATCCCACCTCCGTGATATTCTTCATGAGGAGTTCGCGGTGAACTTTCTCATATCATATCTCCACTGGAGTATGATTGCTTGGATGGCAAAAATCATGATCGGGAGAGAATCTCAATTTGCATAGTTATGACAAATCTTCCCACCCTCCCACCGAGATGCCTTCCAAACCAAAGAGCTCTACCAAGAAAATCCAAATAAGTGCAATCGCACTTAATCCCGAGGAAGAAGATCTAGTCATGATTGTTATCATGATTTTCTTTCTTTCTTCACTTACTCGGTGACTTCCTCTCTTCTTCACTCCTTCGGGAGTGAGGACACTATCTTTGATCCCGGCATTTTCAATTATCATTTTGAGCCGGTTCTATGTATATCTCATCGGTGTGGAACTTTCACGTGCTTCAAATGTTTGTCCAAACATCTTGAATGAAAGTCCGATGGAGATTGTCTATTCCACTTTGCTTCCCATGAACCAATGAATTGGTCGAGTCAAGCTAGCGACTCAGAATCAAAAACAAGAGCTAAACATGGGTTTTCACCCATGTGTTCACCCTAGTGTGGGGAGTTTCCACAATCGCTGTATATTCTCATTCTTTCTTAAAAAAAAAAAAAAAAAAAAAAAAAAAAAAAACTTTCTAAATAATGGCCGTAGTATTTCCCTTTTACGTTCTTTGTTTCGCATAACCGCCGGTACTTTGAATATTGAGGGCAATATTCATTTCTAGTGCTGGGGAATTCTCACTAATTTTATCATATAATTATACCAATTCCCTGCTTTTGGACAAAATTTTTTTGGAGTAAGTGTTTTACACTTACTCATCTTGGTTATCATCCGCCATGTTTGATAAACTAAAGGATTGGCTAATCCAGAGCAAACGGCTCTTGGTAAAGATATATCAAACCGCTTATATGGCTTGCAATTTGCCCAAAATTGTATGGTTCCTCAACTCCCCATCATCCTCAAAAGATAATGAGTTGGCTAGCTGCAAGGTTATGGCTTGTGGTAAAGGCGTGGAAAACCATAATTGGTAATCAGCTCACCAAAGATAATTCGATAATTTATCTAAGAGTTGGCTAGTCCGTAA
Source organism: Chrysanthemum lavandulifolium (assembly GCA_022545495.1). Lineage (NCBI taxonomy): Eukaryota > Viridiplantae > Streptophyta > Magnoliopsida > Asterales > Asteraceae > Chrysanthemum > Chrysanthemum lavandulifolium. The sequence continues at coordinate 293,527,050 of CM040241.1, forward strand.
TGGTACGGCTCGGTAAAGACTAATCAAATCCGTTGAAAGTCGGTGGTTTGCTCAAAATCACATGGTTATCATGTACCATGGTTCTTACTTGAATCAAACATTTGGCTACTCCGTAAGTAATGGCTTTTGGTAAAGAGTTTAAAATCCATTATGTTTTTCAAATCATTGCTAGGACTAGCAATATCTCGATGTGGGGATTGATGAGTGTCTAAATACTCATCATTTTATAACATTTAAACCTGCAAAATCATCCGAAAACACTCAAAACGCATCAAAATGATCAAATTATCACAAATCAGTGTTTTATGTGTTTTAAATGCAAAATATCAAAATCGATGATAAACATATCAAATTTGCAAAATTGCGCTTTAGTCCCCAAGTTTCAAAAGTTGTCAAAAACAGTCCCTGAGTCAAAATTTCAAAAGAAAAATCACCAAAGGTCCTTTTTAAATCATAACTTGTCAAATTTAGTCCTTTGGTGAAAAATGTCAAAAGTTTGAGAAAATTACAAAAATGGTCCTTCAAGTTTAAGAATTGGCGGAAATGGCCCCTGGAAAATTGGAAAATGACAGAATTGGTCCCTGTACTTTTGAAGCTTGTCAGTATTAGTCCTTGGAATATCTTTGATGAGTTGGCAGCTATGGTCCTCAATTTTTCAGAATTGCACATTTAGTCCCTATGCTATTATAAGCCTTAAACCCATTTTGACCCTTTCATCAATTTGGCCCCCTGTCACCTAGCCTTTTTGAACCCCCTGGTTTTAATAATCCACCAGTCAACCCACTTGGTTTGACTAACCCTTGGCGCCTAAAGTCATCCTCCTCCACTTGTCCCCTGCAACCTCTGCACACTCAACCTTTCTCCATCCCCCCAGCTCACACCTTGTTCCCCCCTCCTCTACTACATCCAAATAGCATTAATTACCTCCTTCCACCCTTCACTCAACCTCAACTGCTCATATCCTTTATTCCCGCCAAAATTGAAAAAGTTGCAAAATTTCACAAAAGTCATCCAATTGATCCGGAACCAGTGGGAACTATTCGGATGAGAGAGAAGTTCTTCGAGCTATAAAGAGAAGTGAGAAGCGGTTTCAAGGCGTAGCTAGTTTTAGTTTTTCACTTGTATGTCGCTTTAAATTTCAATGATTTAGTTTAGTGTAAAAGTTTTAAATTTATGTTCCTTTGTACTCAAATTAAAGTATTTCATCATTATAATCTTATTTAAAATCTCAATTTAAGGTCTCATGTATGTTTCACATGTTGGTGTCATCGTTGGAATTTGCAAGTTCATGATCCTATGTTAAAGCTTCCAAGAGCTTATGTTTTAGTTTAGACAGTTTATTTAAGTTTATTAAAGCTTTAGGTAAGCTTGGATAACATTTTCAAGTAATTTTGTGAAAAAGTCAACAAAAGTCAATCGGTGATGATTCTTGGGTCGAAATGGAAAATGGTGATGCTAAGGTTGCTTTGGGTTGTATTAGAGTAGGTTAGAGTAGTATTTGGTCCGGTTTAGCTGTGGCACCAACCGGATAGTGGTTAGTACTTTTCTCATTTCCAAATTTCAAAGTCATAGTGCGCTTCATGCTTTTCTTATATCCGTGATCATTTGTAGTTTTAATATGTCTAAATAGTTGTAATTAGATCATATAAGCTCGGTGTAATCATTGGAATTAGCTAAATCGCTTGTTTGTCTCATTAAACTTCCATATCGCTTTAGTGGGTGTTTGGATTTGTATCTTGGTTTAGGTTTAAGGTCTCTTTTGGATTGAAAAATTGTTGGTTTATGTCTACTTATTACTTTTGAGCTAATATCTGTCATTTACTTGTGCCTACAAAGTCCCAAAGTCAAATTTCATTTAAATCTGTCTCTACATATTTACTGTTGGAATTTTTACAAGTTCATGGGCTCATTTTGTGTTTAAAATTCATAGGTCTACCCTATATTAGTGTTATTTCATCATATTACTTCCATTTCAGTCCTTAAATTGATCCCAAATCTCAAATAAGTCAACCTTTATAACTGTCTTAAAAAGTCAAAACATGTCAAATGTCCAGATTGTGCAGATCTTGCAGATGATGCACAGTGCTCATCTCAGCTAGTTAAGGTCTCATTTTTGGCACATTTATAGTTTGCTAGGTTGTGTTCAAGGCCCCATATCTGTTTTGCTTTCAAGCTTTTCTTATAAGCTTGTAGATAAGCTCAAACTAGCTTACCTGTTAAACTGCTCGTGCATCGCCAGATGTTGTCCATCTTAGCCCGCTTTTGTTTGATCTCTATTGTCTTCACATCGGGTCCTCTTGATCTGAAATTTGGGTTATATAGTCTCGGTTGGTGGTCTTGAGGGCCTTACTTTTGGTTTGCTCGTAGCTTTTTAAATAGGTAGTTGTAATCGCTAAACTTGGGACCTGCTTTCCTGTAGCTTAAGTGAGCGCTTGCTTGAATCACTAGTAGTATGCTTATTAGGTGTTAGGATTAGATTTAGATGCTTGCTTTAGAGTAGTTATAGTATAGCCTAGCTCCTGTTTCCATTTGGTTCACTCTTTTGCTTATTAGCTTATTAAAAAGTGCTTATTTCCCACTAGTTTACACTTCAGCTTCAATATCTTCCACACAAGCACCTATTTTTCCATTTTTCTTATATTCCTAATATTGTTTTAGACTTTTCCTGAAATTTTCAGATTTTTCTAAGTTGTTTTGCTATTTTTCTTAATTTAAATTAGTTTTTAATCCTTTTTAAATAGCTTTTAATACAAATAAATTAGAAAAGCTTAAAAAATATGTTTTCTATTTCTTAGGTTAAGATAAATATAAAAGTAATAAAAAGTATTTTTCCATATTTTCTTAGTTAAATTTGTATTTTAAATAATTTAATTAGTTTTAAATAGTTTTTAATTAATAATAAATACATAAAAAGTCTAAAAAATATATTTTCAGTTTTAAAATTAGTTTTATCATATTTTAGATTTTTCTAAGTCTTAATTTTATTTTTCTAGTCTTATTTCATATTTTCTTCTATTTTTGAGTATTATTAAATAGTTTAAAATAGTTTTTAATTAATAATAATTAATTAAATAGTTTTAAAAATAATTTTATTTTTCTATAAATTTTCTTTTATCATTAGGATTGTAAAATGTATTTTCATATTTTAGGATTTATATTGTATAAGTTTCACGCTTTATTTTGTACGCTTACGTTATTTTTATTTAAACGTAAGTTTTAAGTTTTAGGTTTTAAACGCTCATCACTTTAAATATAGTGATAGCGCTTATTTAATATCTTTATCTTTTAATTTTCTTAATTTGTATTTAAGTCGCTTTTATTTATAAACTTTTCAAGAGTGTAGTTATTCATCCTAATCCTTTCTGATCGCTATCATTAGTGATCATTCTATCGTCTGATCAAGTGTTTAACACACCATTGAGTCTCCGTGGGACTAAACGACCCGGGAATTCACTATATTCTCCAGGACTTCATTGCATTTGTGTCTGAGCAGTTTTAAGTCTGTTTGACTTGACTGTTTAGCGCGAATCATTCACATTGGAATTCTTCCGTCAAGTCAAACTCGTTCGTAACGAGGATCGCTCTCTATCTCTTTGGTTTTGGATCAAAAACCAAAAGTTTATCCTAACCCTTGGACAATTTACCAACATCCTCCGAATTCCCAATCATGGACAATGTGCCTTCACCGAAGATTGGTCTTTGACTCTCTTCAACTTTCGTGAAGAAAATAGTCCGTATTGTTCTCACATTCCTTCCCCGCAAGACTTGATTCGCATATTATGCAAACCCCATCACCCAATCCAAACATCATCTACACACGGATATTCTAGAAGAGTACAAGCCCCTTGCACTCATCCCACGTGAAAATGTTTGGAGCCTTGGGAAATCGAAATTCTTCCCGCTTGTTGTGCTCACATAATGTATTGTTTGCTAACACAACAACCATACAATCTCGCCTACTTCTTTGCAAGGCGAATTGTAAATCTTCAAGGGTCCAAGAACAAACTTATCCCTTATGGAATGTTCTTAACGCGCCTTTATCATAACCTCAATTTCAAAGTCTGTTGTACGCACTTGTAAACAAGATGATGGAACCTCTAAACACATCCCTCATGAAGACGTTCTTCATTCCCGAATCGGAAAAACTCATCAACCTTTGATGATCCTTCAAACGAAAACGCCAAGGAAATTAGTAGTCTTTCAAATAGGATCAATCCTTTTGTACCGTGCTTTATCAATGTAATCCAATTTCTCTCATGAAATAAAACATCTTACATTTGATATCCTAGTGTTAGAATCCCTTTAAACTAACCTTGGAATATAATGCATTGTCAAGATCATTGCATACCTTTAGTAAAGGTTCGCTTAGCGATGGATGGATCTCAAAGTTTATGCTAGACGGATCCCTACATTTAGGGAACCGTGGATCCGCAAGAAATGTAAAATGCAATTGCAAGCATTGTATTTCAAACATATCCTTAGAACACCTCACACTAAGCTAAACATAGTGTCTTAAGGAAAATTAAGTCCTTATCAAGTTAAGTAGATCCTTCCCACTCACACATAAACTCACCTAGATCACAATCAAAGACGCTTGTAGATCTATCGTTTCATTTTAATCCATTACTCTTCCGCTCTTAAGCTCACACATCATTTTTCACATGATCCCTCATATCTAAACATTGGAAACCTCTTATAGCAAAATCGATCATAATCATCCTAACGACAAAATTGGTCAAAATTGATCAAATCCTAGTTTTTCCATCTTAAGTCTCTAGGATATTTTCCAAAGGATTAATCTAAGTCACTATCTGATCTCTAAGATCATTTAGCTTCACTTGACACTTTCAAAATCTTTAGTGTCATTCTTGTCCATTTATTAGTACTCATGAAAGTTCCAATTTCTTTCATAAAAGGCAATCATTTGCTAGATCACTCATTACCTTCAAGTAATTAAGCACCCATTCATTTAAGACACTTAGGAGGACTGAAACACTCAAGGTGATATAGATCTTAGATCTTAGAAACATCATTTCTACTCTTTCATAGCTTCTGAGAGCCGGATCCCTAGGATTAGCCTAGACGGATCCCTCTGAGGAGGGAATCGTGGGATCCGGATGACAGATTATGTTAAACCTTGCTAAAACAATCATTTCAACTCATCTTTCTAACTCAAACATTCCATCTCATCTTAAATGAGTTCCTAGATCAAGACAAACTCAAGTTGACTCTTGTGCATGTTAATCATCACATTCCAATGAATCTTAGTGGCTTAAGGCTTAAATGCACTTGCCCAATCTCTTGCTTTATAAACCACATTGTTAGGACTTCTATAGTCATCACCTTCATCCTAATTTTCAGCACTTAAGAAACCCTTACAAACTTCTTGAAATCATCTCATCATGAGGAAAACTCCAAGTAGTAACTTATCCACCAAAGAACCACCCAAGAAAATTGCTCGTGTTGTACACAAAATTTCTTCAACCGAATCATCTCCGATCAAGCCAATAAATGCATGGATTTCTTCTCAACCAATCAAACCAATTCCTAAGAGGATAGTATCCACAAAACTACTTATGACAAACACCACCATACCTCCTAGGCCAAACAATATCATCTCCACTAAACCATCACCATTGGTTCCTAGAGCTATTTCTTGTACATCTCCACTATCATCACCACACCTCTACAATTTAAAGGATTTTCCTCCTAGGCCGTCTCATCCTCCTCCGCCGATAACATTCTCCTCATTAGAAGGAATAATGGTACAAAATCAAGGTGTTGAGTCAACATTTGCTCCGGCTTCCTTTTCGCCGTTTCCATCATATAATCCTATTTGGATTATGAGAAATCATCAAAGTCAACCACCGACCATATGGAAGTTGACACTTCTACCACCATCATCATTCTTGGTCGAGCCATTCTCAAATGCGCCCACCAATCCCTCCGTAGTTTGAAGCTCCACAAGCCGCTTCACTTGATCCTTCGCATCAAGCCATTTCATTTCTTCCACCACCACTACCTAGCCATGACAAAGATTTCTATCATTGTCAACATGTTGAAAGTTTGATACATGAAGTACGAGAAGACCAACGTTTCATGTTCTATCATCTCCTCGAACATTTCGACGAGATTAAACCTAAACAAAACTTTGGCTAGAAGATTTTAGTGGTGTCCTAGCATCAAGCGATAGTTGGTCTAGAAATCCCTAGTCATGTATTTTTTTAGAGTCATGTATATCATAATTCTAGTTTTATTAAATGAAATTACATTCTACTTGCTATATTTTTGAGTATATGATTACGTCGTATTCATATCTCACTTTTGTAATAACATTATTTGTTATACCACCGTTTGCTGAATTTATTCATCAGCCAGACGGATCCCTCTAATTTGCCTAGACGGATCCCTAATAGGAGGGAACCGTGGGATCCGTGATACAGAAAACTATTTTTCTACTAACTTGGATCACATATACAGGAAATTGTGTATTATACTTGTTTTCTAATCTTTGTTTTGTAGTTATTCAATTTACACATGAAGACTTTGACATCCTAAAGCTAGGGGAGCTTTGTGTCAAAGCAATACATTACAAATTACTTGCAATATTAGGATTATATTTCTTGACATCCCTTTGCAAAATTACAATCATCAAGGGGGAGCACATTCGTCACTTAGATGAAATCTTTTGCAAACTTAGTTGCAAACAAACTAGCTTAGTATTACTTTCTTGACGCCCTTACATAGGGATGGACTCGTCAAGGGGGAGTAAAGACGAGATCCTTTCCCATTACTTGCTCTCTATTTCTTTTATTTCTTTCACATGTTTTTCCTAAAACAATGTGTTAGTTTCTTTCAAGCTCTTTTGTTTCGACAAAAGGGAGAAGAAAGTAAAACTACAAATTCAAACTTTTATGAATTTTAGCTTTTCCTTATAATAATTTTATGTTTTGTCATCAACAAAAGGGAGATTGTTAATACAAATAATCGGTAAAACGCTTATTTATATTTTACGATCTTATAATGTTTTGTCGATAACAAACGAAATCATTTTAACGAAACAAATAAAATACGTAAATGGTTTGAACTATTAGTTTCTAACATATTCACATTTTCACATAAAACACTAAAACAAGTATAAGTGATTTTATGATTTAATAATACATATGTACAACAACTAGTGCTTACATATTTGGGTAAAATATACACATAACTAGTATGTAGTATATTGGGCAATATAAATGGGTAAAACAAGTTTATACTAAATGGGTAAAACTAGCAAATGGTATTGACCCATAACCCATGGTTTTATATATACCACTTAACCAAGTTCAATGTATTCTAGAGATACATTGTATCTAGAAAGAAACCCATGGATCAACCCATAACCCATGACCCATGACCCATAACCAAAAATACCCATGGGTAAGGGAGCGTCCCACGGATCCCTAGTTTACGCTAGACGGATCCTTGTGGAAGGGATCCGGGATCCGGGAAATGAGAATTATTCCTCTATAAATAGTGAGTAATTTCTTCATTGTTTCTCACCCTTTCTAACATACTTTCCCTAGAGTTAAAAATTTCTAACCTCATATCCAAGAGATCTATGTTTGTAGTTTTGTTTTTGTGTGATCTTCTAGGTTCCTCTTAAAGGCAAGATCACCACCTTTGAAGTCGAGCAAGCTCAAGTCCATGAGTTGCCATGCTTCCTCATCATCAAGACTACTGAAGTCTTCTTGTTGATGAATGTTTTTCTTTTCCTAAGAAGTGTTGAAGACATTTGTGAATGGTGTCTCAAGTGTCAAGACGAAGATATTAGTGAAGGGTATCCATCGTCCATATCATAAGCACTTCTGGTAGGTGCTTAGAAGTCAAGACTAGAAGCATTAGTGAAGGGTGTTTAGAAGTCAAGACACAAGACATTAGTGAAGGGTGTCTTTAAGATCTAGTCAAAGGCATTAGTGAAAGGTGCCTTAGATGTACATTCGATATGGTGTGTTTCGATGTACAAGATAGATTAGTACTAGATCCAAGGATATTGATATCCTTGATGATGTTGTAGAAAGGAGTTGATCTCCTTTGGGATTAGTCGTTGGTGTAGTGTTGGGTAGTAGTTCTTCCATTGCAATGGAACTAGGTGCTTAGCCTAGTACCTAATAAAGGGTAGGCGACGTTGTGTAGGTGTGGTTCACCTTGGTGTGAAAGAACTAGGTACTTAGCCTAGCACCTTGTAAAGGGTAGGCGACGTTGTGTAGGTGTGGTTCACCTTGAGTGAAAGAACCCGGTGGTTAGCCTAGCACCTAAAAAGGGTAGGCGACGTGAAGGCTTCTCCGCCATAAGGAGATTGGTGTAGTGTTTACGAACTCTCGAGTAGGTGACTCGGGAGTGAAGTAGGGCAAGGAAGGTGTCCTCGTAGTCGAACCACTATAAATACTGCGTTGTGGTTTTGTGCTTTTACTCTTATCTTTCATTACATACCTTTATATGTTTGTTTATCAACATCCAAAACACACATCCAAATAGATTGACATAAGTCGATCTAAATAGTTTAAAGGGAAGTTTTAATTGGCAAAACTATTCAACCCCCCCCCTTCTAGTTTTCCACAAACACATCTATAAAAATGGATAGTTATATGAAATATTGTAGCATATGATTACCGAATGAAGAAAACTTACATGTGAACAGTTATATGAAATATTGTAGCAAAAAAAGTAGACTTGTACATTTAAAGCATATAAAAACTTTATTATAGATTAACATCATAGCTTTAATGGAACCACTTGACCTATTTCTGTTTCATTTGACTTGTGGTGCATAAAACACCAATTAACTTATTGGTAAATATAGCCACTCTTGGCTTGCATATGGGCCTGTTCAAAACGGGTAACACATAAAGAAATAGGAGTCTCTTGGTTTGTTCTTTCACTATTGTAAAACTACAAGAACCCTATTCATACGCTAATAATATATAATAGCAAGTAAGGGCCCAAATCATTTAGCTTGTAATTTTATGAGAGTAATATCAACTTTGTAAGGACTTCTATACGTATAATGGGTGTATCAAAATCATACATATCTTGTCAAGCGTTTGTATGTAAATAATTTACTTTCGTATTACGTACTATATAGGTGCGCTTTCAATTTCATGGCAGTTAACCGCCTTAAAACTTGCAACATTTCTTAGATGGTGAGCTAAAAGTGCTTAATGCATAAAAATAGCCCAAAACAAAACATTAAGACAATTAACAAATGATAATAGCTTACTAAACATTAAGCAAGGTGTAAATCACTTACCTTAGCAACATGAAAGGCCTAAGCTCCTATAACTTCTACATGACTTGAGAGTGATTTTATAATGTTCACCTCCTGGGTAAGTACCTTATCCTGGCTCCACATCAAGGATAGTTTTAGCTTACTTCACTGGATCATCTAAAGCAAAATTTCAATGAACTTTCAAATGGAGTTAACTTATCCATTAAAAAAATGGATTTTTTTCACATAACTAAATAGTAGACAAATCAGCCAATTTTGATTTTAACCATATGCTTAAAATATTCGTCCGACTTTTGTACAGTGACAGCGGATAATTTTCAAACTGAGGAATGAAAATGTTAAATCATACCTCAATATCTATGCCAAAACTAAGTGTTCCTAAATTCAAACATATAGAACTAAGTGTGTTACTATTAGATGTGGTAAGACGGGCTGGTTGGGTAATTGGCAAAATAAGTTCAGGTTTAAGTTTGTTAGTTTTTAGTACGGACCGATTTGGTTGACTTACAAACACTTTCTTTCCACCTTTTAACTTTCTCTAAGTAATTTATGTGTTAAATATGTTTCTAAAATAATACAATATTATCACGATAAGAATTTGAATCTTTGATAAAAAGATTTAGGAGATTTGTGTGTGTTGCAAATGAACTATGGCTTTTGTACCTTATGGCCCAGAAACCTTCTGCACTGCTTTAGAATAATTTGTATCAACGCCCTTTTCAGCCACATGTGTATGGCTTTTGGGTTCGTTTGTTCTTGGGGTGCTTTTGTTTACCGGAGCGTGTGTATCCTGCTAAAAGACAAGATCAAATAAGAATGCAATAACGTAGATGATGGAAATAAAGGGAACTTTGAGAGCATAGCGTGGTCCTAATCGATACACTTAAAACTTAAATGGAAAATTATTATGTTTAGAATACAAATAGGAAGGTAACTTACTTCTTCATGAACAAATAGTAGTTGTTCGTTGCTTGGTTTGCTTCATCTCATTCCCAAAGGTTCAACATCCACCTTGAAAGAACAACTAATGTTAACATTCTACTACAAGAAGGAAGAGCACACATCTACTATAGTTGGTTAATTAATATTTTCTATGCGGAAGTCTATATATCTTGCATTTGGGATTTTGCTTATGTAGGTGCGTATAAGAATTTTATGGGTTTGGATAAACCGCTTATTTGCTTATTTTACTCTAAAGCAATCCCTTAAACATACTCACTTTAAGAGTTTAGCAGTATGCACTTTAAAGTAACCAATCCCAAACACTCAAGGAGAGAAATAAAACTATACAAATGGTGGGAATCCTAAAAGAAAAGAAAGGCGAATAATATGCTTTTAAAAGACCAAGATGGTCCCGTGAGAATACCTTGTTAGCGATCGAACCTCACAAATGGTTTTCTCATCTTGAATATCGATCTTGATGAACATTTGTGTTCACCATTGTGACATCGAAACAACAAACTAAAATTAATGGTTTGAACGAGAACCTAATTCAAGTCTTATCTTAAGTTTTCCAAGATCCTTGAGATCATAAGCAAAAGAAACACAGTGAATTAATGACTTTTGACGTGCATATAAGATAACAGCTAATGTATGTTACAGTAACTTACCCTTCTTTAAGGAACATGACACGGTCATCGCACGACAGGCTGCGATCTACAAGCTAGCTTACAAAGGTTGGAGACGATACTCGATTATCCTTGGTTATGATCTACAAGCCAAGAATCAAGTATTCTTCACCGCACCTAATCAATCGTATTATGATTCTTGATGAAAATGAATGCGATTAATTCTAACAATTTTGAAGGGTTTAGCAAATCATTAATCGGTGGACTTGTGTTTAGGGTTTGCGTTTTGTTATTTGAATTAGGGATACGTTTTCATTTTTGGCGGATTTTTGTTTTGAAATGCTGAGTGAATTGAGGAGGTTGTTTAGGAAATGAGTTATTGTGTTTTTCAAACTTAAAAGAATCAGGGATGTTAATGCTTCAATTTTTTCTCATTGAATATTAATTAAGGAATCTATACTTGTATCACAAGCTGTGGATTGTTCCACTGGTTTGTAGCGCTTGTGGTTATATGCCCACATCCGAGTTCGAACTTTGCAACTTATAACTTTTTACTTATTAAAATGTGAATGATGGCTTGTCAGCATTTCCATGTCATCGTGATGCTCCATGTCAGCATTAATGTGCCATGTAAGCATTAGTGACGTGTCATGCTTAGTCCCATATATATGTATAGATTTGATTGCACCTTAATATAAACACACCCTCATGATAACTATTATCAACTAATGTCATGTACAACAAACTTCATGTATAACTAATATATGCAATTTAAAAAAAAATCGAGAAATAATAAACAACTTTAAAAAATGACATGTAATAATTTTCACAATGAAAAATGATTGTTAGGCCTAATTATTATGCCTAAAATTAGACCTAAGAATGTGATTGATCCACTTGTATCTATATTTAAAAACTAAATCAAACTTTTAAATTATTCCTAATATGCCCTATGTTGTGCATCTTTTTGCATCATATCTCTAACCTAATTAAAACCATACCGTCACCCAGTTTGAAAACAAATTCGTACGTCATGAAAATGTGAGACAACACAACACATATTGATACTTTAATTCTATTTGTGTTGGCGGTGGCAAAGGGTACTACAAATTTAATAATACATGCCCACTTACGAGTTACGACATAAACCATAACAAGAAGGCAAACAAAGAAATGGCTTTTTGTGCTTTCTTGTTCTGTCCAATATATGGATGGATGACTACCAAACGATTGTCTCTCAATTCTGTCCGAATAGAAGTTGTATATCGACAGAGATCTTTGGAACTATGGTCTGTATTGATTTGGATGTATAGAAGGAGGATATGTATGTCTATCCTTTCTTCATGAATGATGTAATTTGTTGATAATTAATAAAACTTTCACCTTTGCACCAAAAAATAAATAAATAAATAAATAAAATCTAAGTGTGCGAGTAAAAAATAAATAAATGGCTTTTTTAATGTTTAAGATGCATTCTTCACAGATTCCTGATCAACATAAAATATTGATTGTGTAACTAGGTGAATTGATGAAACATGTCTAATGATTGGTATGTAGGGACTAGGGAATGCATCGGGAGATAAGAACAAACATGATGCAGTTTCAAAAAGAAAGTTTATAAATTAGGGAATTAATCAGGAGTATTTATTAAGGGTATATTAGGAATAATATTAAATATATGTTCTATCAATAAAATGAGGACAAGGTTTATACTAATATGGTTAGATCTATTATTAAGCTTGTTAAGCGTGCATAAATATCAACACTTTTCAAAATAGTGAAACACCTTTGATTTAATTTAGTGATTTGATACCAAAAAGGAAGGTAGGGTATCTTGTTGAAACAAAACTCAAACTTGATCAATATTTGATGATTTTAACCTTTAACACATTTCGCTTTTGATTTTCTCATATAAACAATTCTTTACTACTTTTAAAGTAAATTTTCTATTTTGGAACTTCAATTTTTTTAAAATAGTAAAGTGGTTTGCTTTATCTATATCATTTATTAAAATGGTAACAACGCCGTAAATTAAATTAATATTTTATATATTGTTTAATCTCGCAATGACTACAAATTAAACTCGTAAGTGTTACATCGATGTACATCGTAACCACAAGTATAATTATTAGCCGTTGTATGCCGTTGCTTTGTGCGAATATTCGCCTAGTCATATTATGAGACAAACACCTTTACATATTCATACATGTATGTCAAAATCTCAAACAATCATTTCAAGAAAAACTGCATTCGTCACTTTACAAATAAAATGCTTAACATAATACATGATATAATAAGAATACAAGTGAATAAAAACATAAACAATACAAATAATAACAATGATTAAAAAAAAAGGTTTTGATAATAAAAAATCTTCAGTAATCTAGTATGGGGAATAACTTCTATTATATACTTTACAACGATGATTAAAAGGCAGGTTTCCGTGATTGTCCAACTATTTCTACGTCAACCCCATATCAGCATATTTTCTCACAAATTCTCACCACTCTTACCTCGTAGTGGTCATAATCAAGTGTTAATGCAAGAGGGTTTATGATGTCATCACCCAAAGACAGGCTGTCGTGGTTGTCCAACTATTTCTAGGTTTCAAATTTAATTCTTGGAAGGTACAGAATATTATAAAGTGACCAAATCAACCTCCCGAGTCTAAAGAGTTTTATATGTGACAACGAGTTAATAAGTGGTCGGCACAAAGTGGAACCTGCAATTTCCCAAAGAAAAATAGGGATATGAATATGGGTTTACCGGCCTATACCTGATAGATGTCTCAAATAGCCCAAACATTCTTCATGAGGTCAAGTAGTGAAGTAGACTACTTTTCAAACTAGGTATTTCAAAGAGCATTAACCCTAGAAATTTTTGGTAGAAAGACAACATCCCATTTGATATCAAATGAAAATCATCAAAAGGTTTTATGATATCATTACCCAATCTAGCTAGCATGTGTTCTAAGTCAATGAAATCAACAAGGTTGGTTCATATACCAAGGTTCCTCATCTAGAAAGTAAGATGGAAAAAGACTTATGTGTGTTCCTCTAACAACGTGGATGCATAGTTAGGACCGACTCCATAGTCCATAGTCATCCAATAATGGTGCAAGCCTTGAGAGCCCAAAATCAAGAACTTTGGAAGTGAGTTTGAGTCGATGAGAATGTTGCCATTTTTTTGTATCGTGGTGGAATATAGTGGGATGGCTTGAGTGTGAAGATGAAGAATCCTTTGGATGAATCTAATCCTACATTCTTACTTTCAAAATGCACATCAAAACACCAAGAAAATTCAAAAGAATCAAGTCTTAAAAGCTCCATACCATTAAGCCAATCCCGTAGTGTTCCCCGAGAAATAAACTCATAAACGGACATGTGCACCTGTCCGAAGAACACTTATATTACCTAGTCGAAAGAATACTTGTTCTTGTACCTCTAAAATATAAATAAATCATAAGATCGAGTAAAATTAATAGCAATAAACTAAAACAAATAGCAAGTGGTATTTTACTTATAGTTGTATCATTTGAGTATTTAAAAAGTCAAACCTGTGACAAAATTCACAACCTTTTTCTACAATTTTCTACATTATTTAGACCTGTAATTCCTATTTATGGTACTACTTTATATGTTTTCTCACTATAAAATAAAAGCACGGACATTTGTACAAACAAACGGACCATTTTTGTACTTTGACCTTTGAAGTCAACAGACTTTTTTAACTTAAAAAACTGATGACGATTTTCTCAAGAAATTAACACCAATCTATATATACCTCTTCTGTCTGCTTCAATGTATGACTAAATCAACCAAATATACCAGAACACCAAATAATTTCTGGAAAGTTTAAAGTCTGAAAAGTAGTCACTTGAGCTCAGAAAGTCAAATGTTTACCAATAAACTTACAGTAACAACTAGCCATGCTGAACTCAAATTTTAGAGAAGAGAGTCCCGGCCCAAGTATGGTCCTTATGGTTAAGTATGGTCCTTGTGGCTTGCGTTGACTTTCACCGGTCATCCCTTAACCTTTTTTTCAGTTAAAAAGTTAAAGTAATGGTCCTTATGGTTATTGACTTTCAGATTTAATCCGTTTTTATACTTTTTCACCCGTTCTCTTACGTTTTTATCCGTTTTTCTTACGTTTTTATCGGTTTTCATCCATTTTTATTCGTTTTTCTTACCATTTTTTAAATTTTTATCCGTTTTTATCCATTTTTCTTACGTAATGTCAATTTATATTCGTTTTTTCTAGTTTTCTTCCGTTTTTTTTACATTTTTGTCGGTTTTTCTTACATTTTATCTGTTTTTCTTACGTTTTTGTACTATTTCAACATATTGAATTTTTTTTTTCACAAATAAAAAAATTTTGAAAAAATTTGAAAAAAAAAATTGGAATTTTTTCGCAAATTTGAGAAAAAAATTTCCAAAAACATTTTGAAAAAAAAATTTGAAAAAATTTGAAAAAAACCAATTTTTTTTTCCTAAATACTTTTTTTTCGAAAAAAGAAATTGGGATTTTATTTTATTTTTTTTCAAAATTCTTTTTACAAAAATATTTATTCGAAATTTTGACATATTGAAAAAAAATTGTAAAAAAAATTCAAATATTTTTTTCCGAAATGAATTTTTTTCGAAAGTTCAAACAAACCGAAAAGTCACAAATACAAAATATTTAGAAAAATTTGGAAAAAATTTTAAAATAATTTTTTTCAATTTTTTAATATGTCCAAATTTCAAAAATTATTGTTGTAAAAGAATTTCAAAAAACAATTTAGAAAAAAATCCATTTAAAAATCCAATTTTTTTTTTTTTGAATTTTTTTTCCAAATTTTTCGAATTTTTTTTCATAATTTTTGGATATTATTTTTTCGAATTTGCTAAAATTTCAATTTTTTTGAATTTTTTTTCAATTTTTTTCTTTTGAAATTATTTTTCAATATGTTGAAATAGTACAAAACAAACAAAACGTAAGAAATGCATAAAATGTAAGAAAACGGACAAAATATAAAAAATGGACAAAACAGATGAAAACGGGCAAAACGAATAAAAAAGATAAAACGTAAGAAAATAGATAAAACGGACAAAAATATAAAAACGGTAAGAATAACGGATGAAAACCGATAAAACGTAAGAAAACGGACAAAACGTAAGAAAACGGATAAAACGTAAGAGAACGGGTGAAAAGTATAAAACGGACTAAAGTCAATAACTATAAGGACCATTATCGTAACTTTTTAATCGAAAAAAAGTTAACGGATGACCGTGAAAGACAACGCAAGCCACGTGGACCATTTCGCTAATTAAACTTTGTGACCGGTAACCTACTAGTTCCCGGTCATATTACGACATTGTTCCAAATTTGAAAGTATTTTATGACAATGGTAATTTTCAAAGTTCATTACGTACATCGTCTGCTTTGAAAAACTATGTTGCGATCTTTAGCTTTCACCCTACTTTTTTTGTCTCATGTTCTAGTCGTTATACTTTTTTACTACATCTCATTCATTAAGATGGCATATTATTTTTGGATTTTGGTATAACTTTGTTGGCCGGCTTCGAGACCTAGAGGCAATTCACTAAAACGCACCGTAGATGGAATTCTTGGATTCCTAAAAAGTGAATATTATGGTGTGGGCGCCTCTTGATAGGCTTGCAACGTGTTCTAATCCTATGGCTCGTGGTATAGTCCTTCCTACTTACAACTGTCCTTTTGTGGGTTGGTTTTAGAAGACACGGATCATGTTTTGTTAGTTGCGAGAAAGTGTGTGGGATTTGGAGAAAGGTGCGGAGTTGGTGGATTCTTCCTTCCCGGTCTCATTCCCTTGTTCTCGGCTATTGAAATGGCAAGTGGGAACATCAATATCTTAGTGATGCGAACCTTATCAAAGCAACGAGCGGGGTTTTGCATATTACTTCATAGGCTATCTGGAATTGGAGAAATAGTCTCATTCATGCCACCGGTGACGACATTGATTCTTCTAAGAATGAAGACATCTTCCCGGGGATCCAACGGATAGCTAAGTTGTGGATGTCTGATCGTATAAGCCCAAAGCTGAAGACGGATTGGAATTGTTGGGTTGCTAAATCCTTCGACTTATTTTCTTAATTTTTTGTTGGGGTTGCTTTGTATAGTTTTGTTTCAGTTTGGTTTTTTGGGTTGCGGCTTTATGCATTTTTTGGTTTTTGTATAGCTTCCTCCTCTGGTTATTGAGGTTCCTTTTGGATTTCCTCTATTTATAACAATACTGATCTTTAAAAAAAAGTGTTTGGCATGTGTATATACGAGGAAAAGGGTCAATCAAGGATCCCGATAATGTTCTATAATTCTAAAACACCGATTTATTTAATGTGATTTCATGTGTTTTCGAATCTAATATTTGATAACTATTTTACTTATTATATGCTACTAAAGGAAGATAAGTGGCTGGACGCAGTGGGAGATTACAAATCGGTTGGGCATCAAAATATTGCCTCGACGACCGATATTCAAATCGGTCAAGTCGGGGTGAACACGGTCGTCAAATCGGTCGAGGCCACAATTTTGGGTATCGGTTGTATTTTCAACCGATATTCAATTCTTCTACATTTCCCAAATTTTGAGTACCGCTGCCACATTAAAAAAAAAAAAAAAAAAAAAAAACGTTCTATCTCAATACCTTCAACACATTTCCAAAACACACAATTTCAATCAACATTTCTATCTCAATACCTTCAAACACATTCTTTAATATGTCGTTCGAGCTTTTATTTGGTTCTTCTTCGCCTTCCGACGATGAAGAAGTTTTTACCGAGTTTGTGGAGTTTGCGGATTTGGCTTGGAACAACATCCCGTGAATGTCTCCGTAAGTTTGTGGATACGCGGAGTTTGTGGTCAAGTGTACTGCGGCCATTCGTCAATTGGGATACGCGGTCGTTCCTGATTCTCTTGACGAGAATCTAGCAATGGCTGCAACAACATCCCGTAAATGTCTCCGTAAGTTTTGCAAGGTTATCATGGAGTTATATGGTGTTGAGTATTTGCGAAAGCCCGCGTATTCTGACCTTGAAAGATTATATGTTCATCACGAGCATAAGCATGGCTTTCCTTGGATGATGGGAAGCATTGATTGTACAAGTTGGGAGTGGGAGAATTGCCCAAATAGTGCGAGAGCTCAATATGCTAAGGTTGATCACGGGCCACATCCATTCATTTTATTGGAAGCGGTCGCTTCCCAAGATTTATGGATTTGGCATGCGTACTTTGGTGTCTCCGGAATGAATAACGACCTCGTTCCCATGTTTCATTGATATCAAATCTGGGAGAGCACCAGACCTTGAATTCGAGGCTAACGATGTGGCTTATAAAAGGGGATATTATCTTACTGACGAGATATAACCACAATGGTCCGTTCTTATTAAGTCCATTTCAAATCCTCCCACGGGTGATCATAGAAGAATATTGTACAAGAGTAAGCACGAAACAGCAAGGAAAGATGTGGAACGAGCTTTTGATGTGTTGAAGAAGAAGTGGAAAATGCTTAAAGTTCCTGCTCGAGGGTTGTATAAAAAGGATATCCAAGATATTAGGTATACGTGTATCATATTACATAATATGAGTATTCGATACAAGTAGCGAGCGATATGTCCTACATGGTTCGAAAATGAGGGACACAAAGATCATGATCCCTTAAGATCGCATGAAGAATCGTTAGTAGTTACTGGGGGTGGAAACGAGCCGAGCTGCTCGTGAAAAGCTCGGAATCGGATTGATAAAAAGCTCAAACGAGCCGAGCCTAAACAAGCTCAAGCCCGAGCTCGAGCCTAAGTTTGGGCTCATTTAATAATCGAGCTCAAGCCCGAGCTCTATACAAAAAGCTCGAGTAGGCTCGCGAGCCTAAACGAGCCCTAGAAATATATACATATATATGTTTTCTATACATATAAACGAGCTTAAAATTAGTAAACGAGCTCGAACCTTATGTAATTAATGAGCCGAGCTCCATTTGAACTTTGTTTTCTTTAAACATCATATAAATTAGTCGAGCTCGAGCTCTGTGAATATTTTCACGAGCCGAGCTCGAGCTCAAAATGTAAGGCTCGAAACGAGCTCGAGCTTTTTATATATAAACGAGCCAAGCTCGAGCTCCGCGGGCCCGGCTCGGCTTGGCCTGCTTTCACCCCTAGTAGTTACTCAGAGCTAATGGACTCATCAACTCATCTAAACTTAAAATCTGATTTGATCGAACACATTTGGAGAAATCATCGAAATCATGTCAATCAAGAGAATGAAGTAGATAGTGACGATGACGATGAAGATTTTTTTAATGTTTTTAACATTATTTGAATAATTTACGTAATGTTTTTAATGTTTATTTGAATTTCGTACTGTAATGTTTTTAATTTTAATGAATTTAAATGGGTTGTTTAAAATGTGAATTAAAAAAAAAAAAAAAAAAAAAAAAAAGGTCGGTCATCGACTGTAGCAACTTGGTCGTGTCTGATCGCCGGAGAGAGAAAGCTGATGTGGCACCTGGTGACCTGGGTCACGAGTGTGCCCAGCCTAAGGGGAAGACCGAAGCCTTGCTAATTTAAGGCAAGCACAGGACATAACTGAGGAGCTGCTAAACCAGTGGTACGTTACATACAAATTACTCTCTTGACTCTCTAATAGTTGCATCATTTGACTTTTTGAAAAGTCAGACGTGTGACACATTTCACAAAGACTTGTATAAACAACTGGATCATTTCTTGTACTTTGACTTTTGAGGTCAAATGGACTTCTTTAACTTCAAAAGTTGATGATTTTCACAAGAAATTAACACTGATCTCTGTCTACCTCTTCTATCCGCTTTAGAAAAATATTCCAGAACACCTGGAAGTTTCAGAGAAATCTTTAATCTACTTGACCTCAGAACTTTAAATGTTTACCAAGAAACTTACTACTATAAAGTTACCTTGTTGCACATCTTTCCTATCCATTTCCTCATTGTTATTTATTCATTTGCAGGACGAGTCCAAAGATGATATATCAAAATACAACAACTACCAAAGCTAGCCATGCTAAACTCAAATATCAGAAAAGAGAGTGCAGGTCCAAGTGGCAGCGTGTCAACATTCAATACAAGTAGGTGTTCACAACCGGTAATACCCACATGAACCGAAAACCAAAACCGAACCGAACCGAACAAATCGGGTAATATCCACTTTAACTTCGGTTCAGCTTTTGCCTTTAAAAATGCTCAAACCAAGAACCTGCATCGAGAGACCTGAAACCCGAATGAACGAACACCCTTACCAGTCCATACCCGATTGTTGTCTCAAAGGGCCACAATTTAAAGGACATCACAAACAGTCACGCTATGTGCTTTTATAGTGACTTGGCGACTCAAAGTGGTGGTCGATATACAGCTCCAACATTCAAGAGCATAACTCAAGAAATAAACATATCAGTTGACTCTATGAGTCAAAGGATCGTGTTCCGTTATCCAAGCACAAAACAGGTTTTCAGCCTGCAATCTGTGGCATTGGTTGATGACATTGACATATCGGTAGTTCATTATGAAAATCAAATGCTGGAGATACTTGTGCTGCTCATACCAAGTACCGTCCCCTGGTTTGTTCATGTGCACTATGGAAAGTGGCAACTATAGCTACTTAAGTACATGTAAACCAATTTACGAGGTAGATCATGGTTTGGACTTCCATGTTTGATATATTGAAACTCTTTACCCTTTATAAAAAATCTTTTACAGAAAAACTCATGACTTATTCCAAACATCGCCTAACCACTACTAATGACTTTACTCCTCTAATCCTGAGTTAAAGTATATGAATATCATTTCTTGTTCACACATAAGCATTTACACATTTAAATGTCGATATTCAATGACCGATATAAACTCATGTATGTATTCACAGATTATTCAAAATAGAACCCAAGCAAAACGAGAGGAGAAAGTGATGAAGCAAAGGATGCTAACAAGATTTCAACATGTAATGAACATATGAAAGGCTTGTTCATCATTCATTACACAACCAATAAGACATCTATAAAGGTCATTCCCTGTTCTCAATAAACCATTAAAGACATGGAGCAAAAGTAACACTATCCATGGAATAATAAAAATCACATTAAACCTGAGAATACCCATTTCACTAACCTTGCTACAAAGCACATATTTAAAAAAAAAATAAATAAAAAAAAATAAATAAATAAATAACATATACTGCATGTACAATCGCGTAAGGTTCCATAAAAAACTAAAATAGATGAAAGTGACTTTTCCACACCTTAGCTACAAAATAGGCCCCTCCGTCCTTAGGTAACTTGTACTTTGTAAATCCACAACTTCATCATTTTGATCAACTATCGTCAGAATATATATGTAAATCCGAGTGATCAAGCAAAAGTAGGGATTCCTTGTAAGAGCCCATAAAGAATGAGCCATCTTCTCCAGAAATCCCAAGATTCTTGATTTGTTGTGAGCAGGGGTCATAAACATTAAGTGTGCTAAATAAAAAACAAGAATTGTGTCATGTACATGATAGTCATTTATTGTATCGAATATTTTGCACTGGTTTTCAGCCTGCTACGGATGCTATTGAACTCTCTGGCATTTGGTTATTGTCGGATGTTATTACAAGCATGCCTTTAATGATCAAAACATGGTTGGGTTGTGTAAGTACCGGTCATATGCACATTGACAGAGCGGTAATTTACTATGAAAATGAAATGCTGGGAAGACTTGTGCTGAAGCACTGTCCCCTGGTTTGTTCATGTGCTGCTCATACCAGTTTACGAGGTAGATTACTGTATGGGCCCTCTATAGTCCAAACCCGTGAACTTAACTTAAAAACAATGTACTCGACATACGATGCAACTTGTACTTATAACAATATGTAATCTAAATAATCTTAGAGTCGCTACTGTTAGGATAACCCTAGAACCAAAACCTGTTTCATATAGACCATGTTATACATCTTGAACAACAACGAAAGCTAATTTTGTAAAGGAAAGATTCCAAAATCACATAAATTTCTATGAGAATCAAATGTTAGATAATAACAGCCACAAAAGCATATTAGCCTTGAGAGATACCAACTATTGTTATCTTTGTTGGATCGCTAGAATCATTTATGTTTTACAAGAGAATTGAGCATAAGTAGTTCAACGGTCATGCATGGAATAGTGGGAAAACTTGTGTTTCTACTTTCCAATGACTTTGGATGGTATAAAAATTGTTGAACTTCAGTTAGAATCATTTATAAAGAAAAGCTAACAAGATTTCAAAAATAAAGAAAGCTAAAAGGCTTGTGATATTTAATTACACAAGCAATAAGGCTTCTATAAAGGACATTCCCATTCTAAAACCCATCAAGATATGAAGGTAGTAATACTATCCATGTAATAATAAAATCACATTAGACTTGAGAATACCAATTTCACTAACCTTGCTACAAAGCACATATTTGGGGGGTCGGGGTTACCATATACTGCATCTACAATCGCATAAGATTCCATAAATGACATTACTTAATAACATTAAATCAGTGATAAGAAGCTAAAATAGATGAAAGTGATTTTTCCACATCTGAACTACAAGATAGGCCCCTTGATTGTCATCATTTTGATCGGTTATTGTCATAATATATATGTGAATCAAGTGATCAAGCAAAAGTAGTGATTCCTTGTAAGAGCCCATGAAGATTAAGTCCTCTGTAGAAATCTCAAGATTCTTGATTTGTTGTGAGCATGGGTCGAAACATCAAGTGTGTTAAACATAGTTTCAAATATAGTTTCACCGTTCTTCATAAACCCCAGTATTTTATCTACTCGTGAGCCAATTGTGAATAGCTTTCTAAAAGATGATTCATGCTCCATCACCCATACACCACAACATTCTACTGTTGACATAAATAGATTGATACACAACAAGAGACTCCCTTTGCTTAGAAACAAGCACACGTGCTCCATTTAGCTCGCTTAAGCTATCGGTAGGTCTACCACTTTGAATTCCTTGGTAATCAAATCAAATGACACAACCATAAAATTTTTGGTAACTTTACCATCATTAGCAAAAGTCATTTCACTAGCACCCCAGTAAATTAACCTATCTA
This sequence comes from Chrysanthemum lavandulifolium, assembly GCA_022545495.1. Taxonomy (NCBI): domain Eukaryota; kingdom Viridiplantae; phylum Streptophyta; class Magnoliopsida; order Asterales; family Asteraceae; genus Chrysanthemum; species Chrysanthemum lavandulifolium. The sequence goes on from CM040241.1 coordinate 293,549,996, forward strand.
TAACAACCTGAGTTGACGATCAAGTCTAATTGTTTGACGAGGCAAATTACCACTTGGAATCACATTCCAAACACACGAACTCAATGTAAAACTTCAACATGCCAAGGCATGCCAGTTCTAAACTTTATTGTCACAACAGTAGGATCTTTAGAGACAGGACAAACCCCGAAACCATAATGAATCCGATCAGATGTACTGTGAGGGCAGCAATACCAAATGACTTCCCAATTGACGGGTTCCAAATAACAAGCATGTTTTTATAATCATTATTGAAACCATAAAACAGAGTAATCCATGACACGCACCAACTAAATAATAAACATGATATCGTTTAAGCAAAGGAGACATAACAAATGGAGCAAGCTCTTGTTTTTTTACCTTAAAATTTCCATTGTTATCATCATCTACGAGACAAATGCATTTTACCTCCAATGAATAACCGACTTCGTACGTTAGAATATGACTATGTGGCTGCGTGTGGCGGGCGCCGTAACCTTTGATAAAGTCAGAGCTGTTAATGAAAGACTTCCATGGTTTGAAACTGACCTGAATCGAATCAATGACTTGACGTCATAAACCCTTTGATGATATTCATTTGAATGTCGAAAGGAATATTGTCTGACATTTTTCTAGGGTTTGTGTAACTTGGCGAGACTGAAATGAAATTGGGAAAGTTGGGTGTGTTGTTTTTGAGTGTGTGCTTTTTGATCTGGTCAACCACACTAAAAATATAAACCTGGCTTTATTCTCAACTTTATGCATCGGAAAACTAAAAGACTAAAAAGTTGTATTAAAAACCTAAATAACCTTATACTAGTAACAATATAGAACAATTACTTTCACTTTTATTCTCTTTTTCTTCCTTCCAACTCTCCGTCTCACAACATCCTTTTTCGCACTAAGAAATCACCATCGTATTCTCCCATGTGACATGAAAACACTACCCGAAAACTACCATATTCATGTCCGTACATTTTAGTGGGTGCTTTTGATTTTTGATTTTATTTTTTCTTCTTTATTTATAGATCGGGAAAAATGATAAACATATCATCATTTATGTTTAAGATTTTAAAAATATCCGTTGTGTGTTTATAAGAGCTTCAAGTGTGGGGATACTTGTGTTTCGCCACGGTGAGTTGGCAGCTTCACCACAGTATTTATTAAACACTATAAATAACACACCATAACACAATATTTTGAGATGGTGTGTCTACACATGCCCTTACTTTTTCTACCTTATCAAAACTACCTATCCATGTCACGTAAATCCATACCCGACATACACGACACAAACGTATACGTCTCGGATTGAGAGTTTACGAAACATAAAGATAATGTCGGGTAAAAACATACCCTATGTGTGCGACATTAATTTTTAAAGAAAGTAAAAGAAACCCTAGCTAATGTCTGTAAATTGTTACCCTATGTGTTTACATGTTCATGGGAAGGAGCAAACCCGAAAAGTCATCGAAAAGGAAAATGAATAAATTTTGAAATGACGATCTGCATTTAATTTCGCTTACTTGAACGGACATGTCGCTTATTTTTTCATGAGTGTGAGTTTTATTTGTTATAGTGGTGTGGTGTTTAAGTGGTGGTGGTGATAAACCTCACTACAATACTCTCAATCACTACCAAACTATACTAGACTAATCGATCAAGATGATTACAGATCAATACCGTAAACTAGGGATGAGCACTGCATCGGTCCCGCATCGATCCCGCATCAATTAGTGGTACCGATTTTTCCCGAGCATAAATTAGTGGTACTGCACTGCATCGAACGGATTCGGATACCGTACGCAGATCGGGAAATCGGGTTTTCCCGCTTTTTGGGAATTTCCTATTTGGTACCAAATTCCGCATCAATTAGTGGTCCCGATTTTTTCACCTTATTTCGTAGTCCCTGCACTGCATCGATTTCAAGAATCTGCATCGCTTTCAGACGGCACGGAGACGGTTCCGGATTCGGTTCAAATGCTCATCCCTACCGTAAACCAGAACAAACTATTGAGAGAGAGAGAGAGAGAGAGAGAGAGAGAGAGAGAATGAGCCTGAATAAGACGGCTAGGGCTGGGTTCCAGCTTATATAATAGAAAGTTACTTCAAACCTTGTAGAACCTAAACCTGGAACTAATAGCTAAACATATAAACAATAGTAAAAAAATGACACATTAAGTCCCTTGACCTAATTAGTCAAAACATAAGCTTACCAATACTAACATATTTCAACACCTCCTCTTAAGCATATGGCAGCTTGCTACAAAACAGCTTATGTTGAGAAATACTCAACCCTTTAGTAAATGATCCAGAACGTTATTAGCTTATGTAACTTTCAAAGTTTTAATAACCTCGTAAGTTACTTTTTCCTTACTAAATGCAAATCTATTTCAAAGTGTATAGTTTTCTCATGAAAGACCGGGTTAGCAACTATTTGTATATATTATTGGTTATTTTCTTTATATAATAATATAATATAGTATATATTTTAAATATTATACTTTGGCGATATTTTACGAGTCTAGACTTTCAAATCACCACATGAACGATTATACAAAATCTTTTAGAAACAATTATACGAGTCTTTATGAAAACTATAATGCATTATCTTTTGAAAACTCATACGAATTAAATTACTTTTCATGTGACATATTTATAAGACAAGTCTTTATTTATGTCGTCGACTGCAAAACCGTTGTGCTCGCTATTTGATCCTATATGTGTTACTTATGTCACCACACCACGAAGTGAGTTTATAGCCTCACTTTTAACTTATAATTGCTTTGCAAAACTTGGGGTGAGAAACATGCAAAATTTTATTTGGACCAAAACTATACTTATGCTTGTAAGACTATTACGTAGTTTAGCCTAAGCCCTTAAATACCACTATGCCCACTTTCATGAACCGTCAATTCATGTCGGGAAGCGCGAGTGCTATAGATAGATCTATCGGGGTAACTTCCCCCGTCCGGGTTGGTCGCCCCAGCTAGTCAGACGTATAACATGTCAGAATACGAGTGTAACGGGATAAACACTTGCCTTGGGCCCCCTTCATTTAATGTGCTTTCTAGCATGCTTTGCTTGTCGAGCATCAGTTTCATGAACTTAGTGTTAGCGTAATAGGCTTTTCTGTGACATTATATGCGTTGTAATGTTCACATGCTTTACTTATGGTCCTACTTTACTGCTTTATATTTAAACCTATTAACTCACCAAATTTTATGCCGACTTTTTAATCATGTTTCCTCATGTATTTGATTACTTGTTGTTGTATGACTTTTGAGGCACTTGGCATGGCATAGACTATTCGTAAGTGTTTTACACAACTATTACTACTTTCATATTTGGGACTACTTAATAAATGGGCCATGTATTTCCGCACTAAATAAATGTTGTAAACTTATTTACTTATGATGATGTATTTTTTTCTAAAACGGATAAGGTAAATTCGTTCTCTATGCTTTGTGTTGTGATCCAATTTAGTAGCACTCCATTGTCTTTATCCTATCCGTTGTGTTGTTTTATTTTTGGGGTCTACAACTTCTACTTCGACTGTTTGGACTAAAGCCTGTATTCATATCCATACAATTTAGTGAGGGGTTTGGAACGTGATTTTGTATATAAAGCTTGACTTATGTGTTTTATAAAGCTTGATTTATATGGTTTCTAAAGCTTTTTGTGACGGGATATATGCATATGAGTTAAAAATATACGTTGGAAATACGAAGGTATGCTTTTTCTTCATGAAAATAAAAAATAAATCGTGTTTTAAATGTACATACTGATATGTGCTAAAACACATACCATTTCTTTACCAAAATAACCAAAAAAAGAGTCGTTTATGTCTAATATTTGCGTGTTTCTTGAGTTTATGCATGTGCAGGTACGGATATGACAAAACCGAAGAAAACCGAGCACGAGAATGAGAAGAATGCAAAAGCCGATGCCGGGATGCTATTTCATGGACTTTGATGCTCAAAAGATCAATTTACGAAGTTGTGGATCATGTTCGGGGAGTTTTCTCATTTTCACCATCACTTTACCAAAATTACACAAAAGCCCCTCGATTTTACCATTATGTCACTTTATACCCATCACTTTCCTAATTTACACATAGTACCCTTCACTTACCCATTTACCCAAAAATACCATTTTCACCCTCACCCTTTCATAATTTACATCATAGGTCCCTTCATTTTACAAATTGTCAAAAACATACTTAAACTTAAAAATACCATTACAACTAGGGGTGTTATTGGGTCGGGTTATCGGGTTTATCGGGTCGGGTTGAATCGGGTTTTTAAATATGAAAAAGTGACCCGCAACCCGACCCTATAAGTAATCGGGTTATCGGGTTCAGGTTATTATCGGGTCGGGTTATGCGGGTCGGGTGATTCGGGTTAATCGGGTTCCTACCTTACTGTGAGATGTTTCTACTTTCTATTTATGTGATCGAACCAATGATTATTTAAAAGTAAAATGACCATGGGCTTTTAACAAATCGAACCATAGCATAATTTATAAAATGACAACTGATTCATTTCAATTAGAGGCTAGCTTGCTTATAGCCATCAATCACTATTCCATAGTGTAGTTTAAAACCAGTGAGAGGAGTAGAAAAACATTAAAATTACAAATTTTAACATTAACAAACCATTATGCCCACCATTTCAATTTGCACTAGAAGTACCGAAGCACATCTAAGATATACTTAACCAAATGCAGCACCATATTACCAAGTTAACGCTAGATATATATGGTATTTTAAAAACCCTTATATTACCAAATAATGGTTAAAGTTACAGCGAAATCATATTAACTTAAGGTAAGAACAACAATCTTGTCAACTTCACGAGGGTTCTTTTGAGATGTGTGACAACAAAAGGCATGTCTCGAATGACTAACACTCTTATCTAGCACAAAAACAATAATCATTTTTAAGGGAATAATTTAAAAAAAATACATGTCGGGTCTTATCGGGTTGACCCGATAACAAAAATAATTCAACCCTAACCCGACCCGATAACTATATCGGGTTATCGGGTTCAGGTTACTCAACCCGATAAGATTTTTTAACCCGATTCAACCCGACCCGATAAGCCTTATCGGGTTCGGGTCAACCCGACCCTACTGACACCCCTAATTACAACCTAACAAATCCAAAAACCAAGTCCAAGTCCAAAAACAAATTTCTCCGCCCAATATTACCAAGTCCAAGCCTACCCCATTAAACCCAATTACTATTCACTGACTCACACATATTTACCCTGCTTCTCCTAAATTACCCGTACATCAAGTGATTCTAGAACCCTCTGACATCAGCCTGACAAGTCAGGATTGCCACCTTGGCAATCTGTGTGATGTGAGAGGCAATCACAAGATCCAACGTCCTAAATTCAGCTTAAGTATGAAGCTGTGATTGAACGGCTGAGATTTCAAGTGGGAAGGATCCTGAAGCTTCTGAAGATTAAGACCCAAGCTCTTGAATTAGCTTATAAATACCTTTCTCCTCACAAATTACTCTTTGTCCAGTTTTCAAGTATTTAGAAAATTGTTACCATTTACTTTTAATTGTCAATTTATTGTTAATTAGTTTTTAAAGTCGTTTGTAATCTTAATCTGTAATTCTGCTTTAATGAAATTTGTGTTTTTCCTTTAAAGTTCTAATCTCAATTTCATTCAAATCCATTATTTGCTGATTAATTGTTGGTTGCAAGTTCTTATTACTGTTTCATTAAACTCACAGAAGCTTCTATAAGCTTTTGTGAGTTCATTGTTTCTTAAAGCTTCTCTAAAACTCATTTTCTCAATCTGGTCAACAAAAGTCAAACCTAAAGTCCTACTTAATTTCTGCTTAAATTGTGTTACAAATGTGTTTTTAAGTCTTATTAAGTCTTTTCCAGTTAAAATAACCATCAATTTCTAATGTAAGAGCTTTTTAAATTCTGTTTGGCAAAATAAAGGTGTGTTTGGATCAAGATCATTTTCTGTCTTTAAAGCTGCTATAGAGGCTAGATTTGGTTAACTTAGTTCATATAAGGTTAGTATAGGATAGTTAATGCTTAAAATTCATAGTCCATTTGTTTAATAGTCAAAATCTCTTTTTAATCCTCATTTTCAGCATCAATAATCTGTCATCAGTTGCATTAACCTCTATGAAGTTTCATAAGTTGTTATTCTAACTTAATTAGGTTTTCATTTAGCTTCTAACATCAGTTTTAATCATTTAGAGTCATGTAAAGTCCATTTAAGTCAAACCTCAAGTTTCTTTTAAATTAGTCAAACCTGTCTCATAAGTGGTTTTTGTTCATTTTCATTCAGTTTTTTAATCAGTTTTAGTTGTTGTAAAAATCATTAAAAATTAAAAATAGCCTTTTCAATAGCTAGTTACATTATGCCCAAAAGTAAAAAAATCATAAAAATAGTTTACCTAGGCTGCAAGTAGTCTTAAGTTGGTGGTTCATTGCTTGTTCTGTCCTGCTGTCACACTCTTTTCTGTCCCAATAAGCTGTTGTCACAAGCTAATTTGTTGCTTATTCAGTCAAGTTAAATGTTAGATGTTAGGTTCCCTCAGTAGCCCTTATATTGGTAGTTAATGTGTTGCCTTAGTAAGCACTTAGTAGCTTATCTCATAGCTTATTTTAGTACTTAAAAACCACCTTTCAATTCCTATAGCTGCTATCACATCAGTAGGCTTTTAGTGCTTATCTCCAGCTTATTTTATGTTCCCCAATTTTCATTAGCTCAAAATAGTGACTTAGTAGTGTATATCAAATATAATACATTTGAGTTACCCAATACTACAAATACTCTATAATTGGTTTTTCCCGAGAATCACATACAAACACCCTAATCTATATGAACTAGCGTATATCAAAATCTAACAAATTCAATATTTGATGTGCTACACAAGGTAACAAGAATCTTGAGACTTAATGTATACAAGTTTATATTTATACTAAACGAATATTCGCAAGATAACAACAATATATCGTGGCAAATAATTATACTTGCAAAATTGTTTTAGTTGTATGACCCTTGTCGCTATAAAATATTGATATGTTGCAAGTTTCTTCAACAACATTCAATGAAGATACGTGTTTATCATGTTAATACAAATAAACCGTAAAAACTTTTATTAATATTTTACGATCTCTTTGTGTTTTGTTGATAACAAATATAATGTTATCTTAAGTACAATTATAAGGATACATGTTATTTTTGTAAAGCATTTACATATAGTCACTTAATACAAATTGTTGTGCTAGTTTATTAGGATGGGTAAAAATCACAACCCATGGATCATATCCATAACCCATGGTATTGACCCATACCCATTTGACTAGATGCATTGCATCTACTAGATACATTGTATGTAATGAAATACCCATGGACCAACCCATGACCCATGACCCATAACCAAAAAACCATGGGCAAAGAGGAGCGTCCCACGGATCCCTAGGTTTACACTAGACGGATCCCTTAAGGGAGGGATCCGTGGGATACGGGAACAATGGCAAGTTTAATTTGCCTATAAATAGAGAGCCATTTCTTCATTCTAACTCACCCCTCTTCTTACTAATTCTCTCATATACTCTCATTCTCTTCTAACAAAAGATTAGTTGATCTAGAGAGTTGTTCTTCTTTCTTTCTTTAGTGATTCTCATATAGGTCCTTCTCTAAGGCGAGATCACGAGCATTCTACAAGTCATCCAAGCAAGGGGTCCTTGATTGATTTGTTCCTCCACAAGATTTATGTAGCAAAGATCTTGTATTTGATATTTCACATAGTTGTTGTGTAATAGTCGTGTTGGTTTGGTCCACCGTGTTACGGACTCGGTATTTAGCTATGTACCGAAAAGGTGTAAGCAACGTTGTGAAGGCTTCTCCACGAGTTGAAGGAGTTTTTGACATAGTGCTTGAACTCGAGTAGGTGATTCGGGAGTAGAGTAGGGCAAGGAAGGTGTCTTTGTAGCCGAACCACTATAAATCGGTTGTGTCATTTCTATCCTGTACTTTACTTTATTTACTTGCATTACCATTAGATCTATACTTTCTCTTCATCCATACGATTTCACATAAAATCGAATCTAAAATTTTGAAACTAACTTAAAATCGGCAAAACTATTTAACCCCCCTTCTAGTTTTTCACAATTGGCATCAAGAGCTAAGTTTATAAAAGTTTTAAAGTAAACCGTATTTCAAAAACTTTTCGATCACTATGGGTTCTGAAAACTACAAGGAAGGGCAATCTATGCAACGACCACCACTACTTGAAACTAATGGTTTTATATATTGGAAAAATAGATTCAAAATGTATGTGATGTCTAAAGATATTGATCTTTGGTACATTATTGTTGAAGGCGATTTTGAGGCTACCTCAAAAGATGATAAAGGAAATTTAGTTAACATACCTCATGATAAACTAAACGATGACATGAAGAAAAGCTTTCCAAAAATAGTGAAGCTAACATGGTTTTATATAATGCTTTACCCAAAAGGATTTCGAAGAATTTCTATGCTTAAAACCTCTAAAGAAATTTGGAATTCTTTAGTTGTAACTCATCAACGTAATCAACAAGTTAAAAATAATAAATTGATTTATTTGTTCAACAATATGAACAATTTTCAATATCGGATGAGGAAACTATAGATCATTCTCTTGCTAATTTTAATACTATTATTACATCTTTACAAGCACTTGATGAATCTTTTTCTAGCTGTAACCATGTTAGGAGATATCAAAGGGCACTTCCATCCAAGTGGAGATCCAAGGTGACGGCAATCGAAGAGTCAAAATATTTGACAATCCTTACCCTTGATGAACTCATAGGCAACTTAAAAGTCTACGAGCTTGTCCTTGCTAAAGATTCCGAAGCCTCAAAGGTGAAAGAGAAACACAAATCTCTTGCCCTTAAAGCCAAAAAGGCCTCAAGCGATGAAAAGAACTCCTCTTCGGATAGTGACGACGAGGAGCATGCCATGGCGGTAAGGTACTTTAAAAAGTTCTTTAGAAGGAAGGGAAGATACGTCAAACAACCGTATGACGACAAGAAAGGATTCCGGAAAAGCAAAGAGGACGAGAAGCCAAGGGATTATCGTGCTTGCTTTAAATGTGGGGACCCAAACCACTTTATTAGTAAGTGTCCCAAACGGGATGATCAAAAAGCATTCGTAAGCTGCTCGTGGGGAATGAGCGAGGAGGAGGATAAAGAAATTTGTCTCATGGCAAATGACGAGGTATGTCACGAATACTATAGTAGCTCATCACTAGATGATGACTCATTGCATTATGAATATGACAAACTTTGCAAAATTAGCTTAAAAGTAATTAACAAAAACAAGGTTTGAAAAATCAAAACCAACGCTTAGATAAGGAAGTCATAGAGTTAAAAGAAAATTGAAACGCCTAGAAAAGGGTAAAATAGCAAGTGGCGAATGTGAACTTTATGCTCAACTTCAAACACTAGTTGATCAACTAGATTCTAAGATTGCTAGAATGAGTACTAATACTTTAGATATGATACTAGATAGTGTTAAACTGAAACAACCAAAAGGTTTAGGCATTCAAAGAACTTGATACATCAACTAGTGAAAACAAAGAAACACAATTCGTAAAAGCAATAGAAAACATGCCATTGTTGTGGCGGATCCCACGGATCCCACAAAAGGGAACCGCTAGTGTACAACCTGGGATCCGTGGGTCCGTCAAGAAAACAAATGGTAATAACATAGCTTCTTCCTCTAGAACCGATTTTGTTATTGTTAATAAGAAGAAACCAACTCATATTACCACTAGACAACCACCCCCAAAATATAATCCAATTTTTGCAAGAAACAAAGCTCCATCTTTTCAAAACCAAACACATCTAGGAGACCTAATAATGTTTACCCGAGGAGTAACCATCAAATGGGATGGAACCCAAATATGCAAAATGGCTTTCCATTTCAAAACTTTGCACCATGGAATGCATATTCACCTTATCCATACATGTCTAACATGAATGGAATGTTTAACACTAATGGACCCATGAACAAATGGGACCAAACTTTGAGTTAATTGCTTTCTTATGTGTGCTTAAAAGTCCACCTAGATCCGGATGAATGGGTAAGGATAGCGGTGCACGAGGCACATGACCGCAATAAAGATCTATTCTCCACATATGAATCCTTCAATAGAGGAAATGTGGTGTTTGGAAATAGCAAAAGTAAAATCATCGGTAAAGGTACGATTTCTAACAAATCTCTAACCATTAACGATGTGTGTCACGAGAAAACCTAAACTTTAACCTCTTAAGTATAGGACAAATATGTGATAAAAAGTGCAATGTAATTTTACCAAACCGGTAGTAAGATATTAAAAATGGCATAACCATAGGAAGAGGAATTAGGAAACATGGAGTCTATGTCATTAAAATTGGTAATGAACCTAAAGAAAAACTTTGTCTTACTTCTATGGATGATACTTGACCTTATGGCATCAAGATTGGGTCATGCCAATATGCGACTTCTTCAATCGCTATCATCCAAAGATCTAGTAAGAGATATACCTAAATTAAAATATGAACATCACTTTGTGATGCTTGTAATGTAGGAAAACAAGTCCATTCTAGTCACAAAGCTAAAACATGGTGTCTACAACTAAGTGTCTAGAATTACTACACATGGATTTATTTGGTCCATCCTCTATCCAAAGTTATGGAGGCAACTACTACACTTTGGTTATAGTGGATGATTACTCTAGGTACACATGGACTAAATTCTTAAAGTGCAAAACAGAAACGTTTAATTATTTTGAAATATTAAGCAAGAAAATCCAAAGACAACTAGGAAGTCCTATAGTGTCTATTAGAACGGATCATGGTAGGGAATTCGATAATGAAATGCAATTTGGAACTTTTTGTGACGCTAATGGTATTACTCACAACTTCTCAGCTCCTCGCACCCCACAATCGAATGGGGTAGTTGAAAGAAAGAATAGAACCCTACAAAAAATGAGTCACACCATGCTAAATGAGCAATCCATACCTCAAAAGTTTTGGTGCAATGTCGTTGATACTTCAACGTACATACTTAATCGAGTCTTAATTAGACCAATTTTAGGTAAAACTCCATACGAGTTACTTCGAGGCAAAAAGCCTACGTTAGATCACTTTAGAGTCTTTGGTAGAAAATGTTTTCTTCTTAACACTAAAGATTACCTTACAAAATTTGATCCTAAATCAACCGAAGGTATCTTTTTAGTTAAAGAAAGCCCTTTACGGTCTTAAACAAGCTCCAAAAGCTTGGTATGATAGACTCAAGTCATTCTTAATCAAACACAACTACACCATGGGGTTAGTTGATAACACACTTTTTACTAAGAAAAGAGAGTTACACATAATCATTGTTCAAATATATGTAGATGATATTATATTCGGATCCACTTGTCAAAACATGTGTGATGATTTCTCTAAAATCATGCATGACGAGTTTGAGATGAGTATGATGGGAGAACTTAGTTTTTTCTTGGTCTACAAATCAAACAAGTAGAAGATGGTATCTTCTTTAATTAATCTAAATACATAAAAAAGATATTAAAGAAATTCGGTTTAGAGAGTCAAAACCAATTAGGACACCAATGTCATCCGACACTAAACTCACAAAGATGAAGACGGCGAATCCGTTGATAACACAAAATATCGTGGCATGATTGGTAATCTTTCTACCTCACGGCTAGTAGGCCGGATATCATGTTTAGTGTTTGTCTATGTGCTAGGTTTCAAGAAGACCCCAAAACATCACATCTAGAAGCCGTCAAAAGGATATTTAGATACATTAAGGGTAACGACACAATTAGGACTATGGTATCCTAAGGGTAAGGAGTAGAAACAATTGTATATGCGATTCGACCATGCGTGTGTGATTATGTTGACCTAAAAGTACAAGTGGGGTATGTACTTTTATGGGATGTTGTTTAACATCTTGGTTTTCTAAGAAACAAATGGCATTAGCATATCAACAATCGAAGCCGAATATCGCCTCACGCAGCAAAGCATGCCAACAAGCATTATGGATGAAACAAGCGTTAGTTGACTACGAAATTCATCTAAGTGACATAGCCATTCTATGTGACAACAAAGGTGCCATCGATTTAAGCAAGAATCCGGTATTACATTCTCGCACAAAGCATATAGAGATTCGTCATCACTTCAAGAGACAATGTTCAAAGGGAACATCTCTATTGAGAAGGTAGCGTCCAAGACAACATAGCCGACGTCCTCACCAAACCGTTGAAGCGGGAACAATTCAACCTACTTGCCTTGGTCTTGGTCTCATGGAACAATCGTCGTAATTTACTTTTTTAACTCTACAAGGTATGGAAACACTAGCCTTCTTCTTTCTGAGTTTAGGATCTCTATTTCACGCACAACTCACAAACAATACGGGAATTTTCAAAACCCAAGATAATTTTTTCACTTATAACTCATAGTTTTTCTTATTTCCTTCAAAATAAGTACAAGTTACAAACACAAAATTACATACATATATTCTTTTCAAAGGATAAAACATTTTTATTCGCACATAGAAAACTCTTTTCAAAATGTTTTCTAAAAATGTTACCTCTTCCCGTATCAATTTCACAAAAGCAATTTCTCACGCCTAGGACAATTGCTTTTTCATTATTAATACAAAGTAAAAACCCGTTTTCATTGCATCTCATGTCTTTTGAATGCTAAAGAGGACACATAACTAATATGTGTTTTCGGGTACATTCATTTAAGCAACAATGAATTAGGAGCACTCGGGTTATCTCACATAATAGCATGCTTTTTCACTTCTAGTTTATTTTTCTTTTCTTTTAGGAGTCGAGATAACCGCAACTCCAAATAGTTTGCATATAGGCACACACTAGGCAAAAATGTTTCCAAAAGGAAAATTTACTATTAAATAAACGCTCGAATCACCAAGTATTTTTATAACTACTTCGATACATTTTATTTTGGATCCCAACCTCATCAAGTATTCTTGTAAGCATCTCATGTCCATTTTATCTTTCATATTCATTTCATATCCATTTCATCATATTTGAGCAAAACATGCAAGTCATATGATGTTGTACCACTTTTTCATTGATTTTTAAGAGTTATGAATATATAAGTCATCCTATAACTATTCCTTGTTATATATTACTTTTGGTGATGCCTAGGAACCCATGACACCCTAAGAAGGTGTATGGTAGGATTAGAATAGCTTCGGAGTTGTTTTGAATGGGTTAGAATAGGTTTGGCGCGAGAAAAACTCATTTCGACACGTTTTAAAAAGGGTCTGTCCATATTTTGAAAATCTGGAAAATCCGACAGTGGGTATAATACTTTGGGCTAGATATTTAGAAAATACACTTTAAAACGAAACGTGGCGGCTTGAACGGATTAAAACGGAGCTATAACGAAGAAGATATGAATTTTTGAAGTTTGACGACGAAAACTAATAATTCCAGAAATTTCAGCATGAAAAATGTCACCCTTTACGAGTCAAAAATAAGGCTTAAGCTTTATAAATTGTGTCGACTTATCAAAAATATATTAGTATACTTTGACACGAATCTAAGGATGTAGAAAACGGACTTGTAACGATTAAATTACACGCGATAAACCAAGTTGCCGTAACTTTATTCTATTAGCAAAATTAATATATTCTCTATTAAAAACATACTACGGCAACTAAAGGACCATGTTGGCGGACGTTTTTAACAATGATATAGAACTTATTATAACGTGATGTCTTCTAGTAAAAGTAAGTTCGCCTAGCATATTTTCCAAAATGTCCAACCGTTTGTTGAGCGGAGTTGTAACGAATAACATATAGTCACTCAAACTTTGCCGAAAACCACCCTTAAACAATATTTTGGACACAAGTACTATACTTTACCTATATTTTTCTCCGTGATCGAGACCTCTAGGATGAAAACTTAAATGCTAAAACTTTGAGATAATGATACAAGCTTCCCAAAACCGTTGAGTTTATTTCCTAACACTCGATGTGCACCATTTTACGACTAGCTTTCCGAGGCCATATAGTCACTTTCATGACTTGTCAAATTATATTATTTTGCTAATTAAAAGTTATAGATTCATAATAAAATCACTAAATGATTATCGTAGGATATCATTTCGACATAAGTACTTGTAAAGTATTTGGTAACTTGACAATATGTCATAAACATATATTTCGACGATAAACTTTATTTTCCAAAATGTACAAGTGGTATGGATATCATATGAGTGTGCATTACGACATTGTTTCATGACTTATATTAGAGCATATCATTCATATTAGGTTGCGGATAGAGATCGCACCTCACTTCAGATGTATCTACTTTTGTCACCATAATCATTGCATCGTGTGAGTTCGTAGTCCCACTTTCACTTGTTTAATTGTTTTATAAACTCTTCTTGGGAGATACATGCTCAACTACTTGCTTTTACTTTACATTTATATGAACTTAAATATCTTTTGTTTCACTCTATGTGCGTAAGTAGATTATGCCCGAACTAAATTGATCACTATCTTTTGAACGCTATTAGTTGAAACACTTTCCTTGATTTTGAACCCTTCGACATGTATATTTGAGCTCTTTTAAATTGATTCGAACCCTTTAACATATAAGTGAACACTTTGGACTTGATATGAACCTTTTGACATATAGTTGATCTCTTTAACTTGTACAAGGACCCTTTTGATATTTTAAACTTGTTTGACGTGATTTTGGAACGCTCGACTATCTTGAACCTTTTGATATTATTCGAACTCTTTGACCGTTTCGAACTTTTGAACTCGACTTAAATCTTTGAACTTAATTACGAACTTTTGAACGGAACTCTTGAACTTAAATACAAACTTATGACTTGTTTGAACTTATTGAGCAAGACGTGTTATGACCTTGACCTAAAGTCTCCCTTGTTGAGCATCCCTATAAAGTCTCCCATGATCGGAGCATCACTATAAAGTCTCCCTTGTTCTAATGTTGGATGGATCCTCGAGGAAGGATCCGTAGAGAAGCTATTTTTAACTTCTATTTTTCTCACTTTATTTTGGAGTATGTGATTTAATGCTTGTTTTCTCATGATCACATGCCTTAAATTCATATCTAATCATAAGATTTTAATCCATATTTTGGGTCAAGCATTCATTGCAATGCATAATTTTTTTTCTATAAGTAGGATTCCCAACATTGCTTGCTATTCATCCCATCCTCACAAACAAACACCACCATGTCTTCCAAAAGATCTTCCAACTTAGATGAATCACCTAATGCAAACAATCCATTTCAAGAAATCCAAACTTTTGTCCTCCCGCCTTCCAAAATACCACAATCAAAATTTAGGATATCCGCACGGATTAGCATCCGGCCTTGTTGCTTAGCAAAACCATCATCGAATGGCTCATCACCAACAAATAACTCACCACAAGATGCTTCCATTATAGCACCTCCTTCATCACCAACAAGTACACCAACTTCATCACCCATCAACTCACCACCTAAAGTCACTCTTTTGGAACTCCTTAAGACTCCAACAAGATCTCAACAACCAAAACAAAATAAATAGCCTTTTAACACCTCCCACTCTCCAATCACAATTTTCAAAGACCTTGAAACCTCACCACCCTTAGCTCCCATTGAGCTACAAGAACATCTAGGTTTCTTTCTACCACCACTTCCAAACATTCGGACTTTGATCCATATGTTCCTATTTTTCCACCACATCTTCCGTGATCTCACAAATCAAAACAACCCGTAAAACTTCCGCACTCATTACCCACATCACTTACATTGTGAACATTGCCAATCCACTAGGGATATTGCAATAGAAGTTAGGGAAGAAATGCGATTCATACTCAACCTCATTCTTGATCGCATCAATATCATCACTCATCAAAACCTCTATCCATAACCTTATGCAAGCATTGAAGGAATCATTATTACTATTTTCTATTTTTAGTATTTTTCTTTTGAATCATGTTTAAGAACAAGTCTTGTTCTTACTTTTACATGCTTGTATGTGGCATAAATACCACTACATTTTGTTTTTTTTATTACAAGGCCTTGTTACATACCTTGGCTCCCAATCTTGATTCTCGTCAATCACAAGATTACTTATGCATATTACTACTAACCTTTTCTTTGCAGGATTTTTTTTATTTTTTCTTCACTTGACGCCCAAACTAGGGGGAGCTACCGTCAAGGGGGAGTAAGCGATACGTGGACTATTTTTTCCACATTTTATTTCTTCGATGGGGTTAACTTTTTGTTTCGACAAAAAGGGGGAGAAGAAGTAAAACTTAGGGCTTTCAAACATACATCTAATCTTAAGTTTTACTCATCATAACATTATGTTTTGTCATCAACAAAAAGGGGGAGATTGTTAATACAAATAAATCGTAAAACGTTTATTAATATTTTGTGATCTTGTGTTTTGTTGATAACAAATATAATGTTATCTTAAGTACAATTAAGGATACATGTTATTTTGTAAAGCATTTACATATAGTCACTTAATACAAATTGTTGTAATAAATCATTTGTTGTAATAGTTTATTAGGATGGGTAAAATCACAACCCATGGATCATATCCATAACCCATGGTATTGACCCATACCCATTTGACTAGATGCATTGCATCTATTAGATACATTGTATCTAATGAAATACCCATGGACCAACCCATAACCCATGACCCATAACCAAAAACCATGGGCAAAGAGGAGCGTCCCACGGATCCCTAGGTTTACACTAGACGGATCCTTAATGGAGGATCCAGGATCCGGGAACAAAGGAAAGTTTTGCCTATAAATAGAGAGCCATTTCTTCATTCTAACTCACCCTCTTCTTACTAATTCTCTCATATACTCTCATTCTCTTCTAACAAAAGATCACTTGATCTAGAGTTGTTCTTCTTCTTTCTTTAGTAATTCTCATATAGGTCCTTCTCTAAGGCGAGATCACGAGCATTCTACAAGTCATCCAAGCAAGAGGTCCTTGATTGATTTGTTCTTCCACAAGATTTCTGTAGAAAAGATCTTGTATTTGATATTTCAAATAGTTGTTGTGTAATAGTCGTGTTGGTTTGGTCCACCGTACCCGGTATTTAGCTTTGTACCAAAAAAAGGTGTAAGCAACGTTGTGAAGGCTTCTCCACGAAGTTGAAGGAGTTTGTTGACATAGTGCTTGAACTCTCGAGTAGGTGACTCGGGGAGTGGAGTAGGGCAAGGAAGGTGTCCTTGTAGCCGAACCACTATAAATCGGTTGTGTCATTTTTATCATTTACTTTACTTTATTTACTTGCATTACCATTAGATCTGTACTTTCTCTTCATCCATACGATTTCACATAATATCGAATCTAAATTTCTTGAAACGAACTTAAAATCGGCAAAACTATTCAACCCCCCTTCTAGTTTTCCACATATCAGATCTTAGGTTTTATAAGATGATAAAAAGGCTCATTTTAGCTATATATATCTGTATATGTTAAGAAGTTGTGTTTTTTCATAAAATATTGGTAATTAAACTTGATACTAAAATATGAATTTTGTTAATTCTTTTAGCTAAATTGTTTAATTCACTCATCAAATTCCATCTTCAAAACAATCTATACGTCAATGACTTTGATGCATAAATATTCATGAACTTGTCATAAAGATATGTTGGTGTCTTCTTCAAAACACTATATTTTATCTCAGGAGCAAGTTCCATCCTAATTGTACTCGAAGCATTCTTCTGCATCGTCTTCCGAACATTAGTTTTCATCTTCTTTGGCGGTTTCTCCTCCAAAAACTTCATCGATACCTTGTTGTACCAATACATCTTCAATCGTCATCTTCCACATCGTAAAATCCATCTTCCCATCAAACATCAGGTTTGAGAACTTTTACATATCACTTGTCATCTTTTTATCAACAACAATCCAAAAAAATATTAAAAATACAACCCTACAGCAATAAAAACCAACAAAAATTGCTCCAGAAATTAATCTCACTAAACAGATTGTGGGCAGAAACTTCGACGCCTTAGAACTCTCAGTTGGGACCTCAAACGTAAGATCCTCTAGTGAGATCGTAGAACTATGTGTCTAGAACACCGTGCCCGAAAATCACTAAGCTCCAACGGTTAACAAACTCGCAACGTTAATCTTCCGCGGCTGCGCAAAAACCGACAAACCACGCACAAGTTCTTCGCTCTTCTTGTATTGGCCTCTTACAAGTTGTATAATTCTTTTGTGCTAAAAATACTCTTTTTGAACTAAACCAATTTTAATCCGTTACCCACCCCTTACTAAAAAGTACAATAAAATTTTTATAACGTAAAAAGTGAAAAGTGAAAAATAAAAAGTATATATAAAGGAAAACCAAAAGTAAAAAGTGAAAAGTTGAAACAAAAGAGGAAATGTTGAATACATATATTTCGAAGGAAACTATTAATACACATAGAAAACCGGTTGACCGGGACGCTTCAAACCCTACGGGTTGACCGGTTTAATTTGACTTGTTTTCACCCAACCCGTCGGGTTGACTCGGTTTAAATCGACATGTTTTTGACCGAATTGTTCAACGGTTGAACCACCCGGTTTAACCGGTTTCAAATTTGACAAAATTATATGAGAAATGATGAAGTAGTTGTGGAACCCATGACAAATTTGGAAAAATGAGAGACCAAGTAATTGTAATTTTTTGTTTTTATTTTGCTTTGACGCATGTACTTTGTCATTTGTATAATGTTATTTTGAAAAATGTTGGTTTTGCACCACTTAAGGGTCTAGCATATATGAATGGGAGGTGATTTGCCTACTCTTCAAATTGATTGGGACACTCTAAATGAGAGTATTTGAACATTTATATCCTCATATCACTTTTATATATTTTTCACCCTGTAAGGGTATATATGTCCAAACACTCTAATTTATAATGTCTCAATCAATATGAAGAGTGCAAATCATCTCCCTATATGAATTGTTTTTTAAAAGCTAATATATATTGTGTAGCCCTTTGTCCAGTATATCAATAATGTTATGTAAGTTTATTAGAATCACAAAAATTAAATAGTATTGTTATCTTTAGCGATAATTATTTGTGCCACAAACAAATAGCTTTGAACAATGCTTAAATATCTATGTAAATTGATAGTTCATAATAATCTTATTATGGTGATAATTTGTAAGGTTACAAAACACACTAAATGATAAACGCTACACATGTAAAAAAAATAGTTATCACTGCCTAAATTACCGACAAAGCAAGAAAAGGTTGTCACACATGTTGGCTATACCTTTAAACTATAATATAATATTGCCAACTACATAATACCATTGCTTTTTGTAATGCTTGAATCTATTATTGCTAAAATCTTAATAACTTAAAACAATCATATTAGAAAATATACACACACACTTAGATTGACTCCACATAATTTTTTTGAAAACAGTATATTTCTGCTGCTATGCAACCACACATCAAAATTATAGTTATTCGAAAATGTTCTCTAACGCTACAAATACATTTTGTTGAAAGAATCTTATGGGTTGTCGGAATTTTGCAAAAAACTAGACATCGTTGTCGCTAGGCGCGGGTACTCGTCTATTATTGTTGAACATTTTTCAAACAAAATTGAGGTTAGTATTAGAGTGTTTTTGCAAAAAGTTCTTCTTGCTCCCATATGAAGAAGACATGTTCGCTTTCAAACTCAAGAGAAAATAGTTTCCTATGCGCCTTAGCTTTGCGATCACTATCAATAAACCTCAGGACTAGACAATTCTAAAGGTGAGTGTATATTAATTGGACTCTTGTTTTTTTCATCATCAACTTATGTTGCGTTGTCTAGATAGTTATCATGTAAAAGTATCCCTACATAGCAACGAGATAACCCTCTAGACAATGATATGTGCACAATAACACATCTTTAAAATTGAAAACTATCATTACATTATAAGTACATTAAGTAAAATAATGAATTTATTTATAACGAGACATGTCATTAATAACGGGACTTAATTTATCATATAAATATTTATTTTGACTAAACTCCTCTATGAAGTAATAAAGGTTTACAAACATGTCCATATAACTTATAATCTTACTTTCTTGTATACTTTGAACTTTATATTTGTATGTTGATCCTTAGTTCATAATTTTACTATAATGCAAGATAAATAAGAAGCAATTCAGACGAGTAACAATATGTGTGTATATGCTAGTGGACTAGTTTGACCCATATAGATGATATCATACAGTTTATATACTTAGGATTACAGTGCAACATGCAATGTTTAAAGAATACACTATTAATTAGGGTTTTAGTTATTAAATAGCCACCTACTTTCTGAGATGTACCAATATGATACTTGTAGTAATTTTCATTCTAATATAACACGTCTACAATTGATTTCGTGCTAATATGGTCACGTAGTAAAATTGTCACCGGTTTGTATGGTTGGTTACTGACGTGGCTGCCAAGTCAAAAAATATAACCGATGCACCATCCCACTATACCCCTTCCTCCCCAAAAAAATACTAACCTTATTTTTCCCCTGAAATACTAACCCTAAATCCCAAATCAATTAATTTCTCCAAAACCACAATAATGTCTTCATCATCCCCCACATCCAATTGGATCTGACCTATACCCACCCATTGCTTATGTGAGTTGCATGTGGTTGAAAGAACATCACACACTCCTGCAAACCCAGCTAGACGATCTTTGTGTTGCCCTCATCCTAGTGTAAGAAAAGCACTAATCTTTATGTTTTTTCATTGTGTTTGTGTTAATTTTTGTTTTGATTTTGTTACTATTAGGATTCCATGCAACAATTCAGATTCTACTACTTTCTTGATCTTGAGCTACGCTATGGTTACTACAAAAATGAGATGCACAGCCTTTATACTCAAGTCCAACAACTAAGGCGAGAAATGCAAGTGCAAGAATACACCTATAAGTCAAGAATTCGTGATTTGGAGTTGGAACTGAATGAGAGAACAACCACTGGTGAATCCTATAAAAACTAATTATTGTGCTTATTGTGGTTGTATTTGTGATGTATTTCCTACTTAACTGATGATAATGGTTTTAGGGATGGATGAATTTGAAGTGTTTGTGTAGTATGGATTTTGGGGACGGTTTAATGGTTTTAGGGATGTATTGTTGATAACTCTCAGATTGTACATGTTTTTAGTAGCGTTATGTGTGCTTTTGTATATATTATTTGGTTATATTTGTATGATTTTAGTACTTAATCGCATCAAAAGATGTTGTCTAGTATTTATAATCAAGTGCAGGGAAACGTAAGGAAAAGTAAAAGAATGATCAATAAAAGGAAGATTCCTGTTTCAGTGAAGCATGTCAAGCACAAATCAACATTTCAAGTATCATAGAAGACCTAGATGATTGAAGAACCAAGCTATACAAGTCAGAATCAAGATAAAGGTCGATTTTTAGTCACTCAGGAAGACCAACCGAATTGGTCGCACCTACAACCGGATCGGCTGGATTATGGTCAAAAAGTACATTTGAAGACGAACCAACCGATCGGTTGCCACCGCAACCGATTCGGTTGGGGTATTGCTAGAAGACCAACCGGATCGGTTGGTCATGCGACCGATCCGGTTTGAAGACCTGTTTTTGCCATTTTTTCATCATTAACCTTCCCCATTATATCCAAACAATTCTAGGTCCTTCCCTTGGTGTATTCTAGTCCCTTCCTAACTCCTTGGAGGCCAAGTTCAGTAATTAATACCCTAGGCATTGGAACTAGTATAAATAGAGACCTCTTATGAGCATATGAGACACACACTTCAATATACCTCTCTCTACTCATCAAACAAACCTCTTAGCTCTCAAATTCGTCCTTTGAAGTTTGGAGTTCCAAAGTACCACATTTGGAGGTCAAAACCCCAAGGAGTCTACCCCAATACTTTGGGAATCATTACTTCACCATTTGTAATCTTATTCCAAGCATTGTAAGTCTCTTAATCATATTTTCTAATGTTCAAAGTTCTGAGTTTATGTTTATGTTTGCTATGAGTGGCTAGTTTCTTTATAAACTTGCTTAAATGATGTTGATTATCGTATGATTAGTTTATGATTGTGTTAACATATTTTAATTCAATTTCAAGTTGATTCTAAGATACAATTGTGCTTAAGTTTCATAGTGGCATTTGTTAATCAAGTTTGACTAGTTGATAGTAATCGTAGAGGTCAAAAGAACTTATTGTTATTCAACTAGTTATAATCATTTTGTCTACGGATGATTGTTTTTACCCATTATTCTTGGTTAATCAAAGAAACTAAAGTGTGGTTGTAATAAGAACGCTTTTTGATTATCAAGTTGGATTGATTGGAAACATCTAAAAGGTCGTAAGATTAGTTGTTTACAATCAGTTGTAACCTTTTGTCTATAACCGGTTACCTTTTGTATTGACCATTTCTTAAGCAAATTTGATAAGACAAACGGATGTTTTTGTGTTTAAGTTTGTGAAAGTAAACTTATGAAACTTGAATTGATTGGTTAAACTTAATGCTTGTTTTTATGAACTAAAATCTTGACGAAGGTTTAACTTGTAAGAGCAATAGATTAGTACACCAACTAATTATCATAACCAGCATGTTAAGAGGTTAATACAATCATACTAATCAAGGATAAGAAACTAGTTTAAGCAAGTGTAGTTTTTAATCATCTGAATTTCATTATATCTATTTTCGTTGTTATATGCTTTTGGATTGCCTTAGTTGATTTAGACTTGTTAATCAGATTCACTCAAATCCCTGCGAACGATCCCGACTTACCTTCAAAATCTTGCTATAACGGACGAGTGCACTTGCTCGTATGTGTTATTGGTAAAATTGGTAAATCATCTTTTATAAATTTAAAACTTGTACACACGTAGCACATCAAGTTTTTGGCGCCGCTGCTGGGGACATGATTGTGTTTCAGCAAGTTTTGAATCCACGTCAGTCGATCCATTTCTAAAAAAATATTTTTTCCGAAAGCTCCAACCGATCGGTCGTCTTCACAACCGATCCGGTTGCGCCAAAACCATAACCAATTGATCTAACCGATCGGTCGCTTCTTGCAACCGATCCGGTTACTCATTTCTGTCCAGAAATTTGTTTTCTTTGTTTGTCCATGTGTTTAGATATTGCCTGGATTCTCTAGGTCATTGTATGAACACTCGTGCAGCTGGAATAGAACCAATCTCACCTCTTACCAACCCCAAATGTTTGATTCGAAGAAGAAGGAGAAAGTCTTTTATACCCTTAGAAAATCGTGTACCTAGAATACCAAACCCACCATTTGATAATCTTGTAGAAGCCAAAGTCGTTTACAACCCTTTCACCAACATACCTTTTCCCATGGAGGACGATCAACCCATGTGGGGAACCAACCGAGCCGTAGCACCAACCCCTGGGAGTGCTATTGTTGCTGTCAACCTTGGTGACAACTTCACCGTGAAGGGTCATCATCTTTCTATTATCAAAGACCGCCAATTCGATGGCCTTGCACGGGCCGATCCGCATTAGCACATTGCCGAATTCATTAAAATTTGCGGCATGTTTCGTTATGGCGACACCGATTTCAATGCCATCAAACTCAAACTTTTTCCATCATCACTCGCCGGAGATGCAAAAGTATGGTACAATGAATTGACCCCAGGAATTATCAATTCTTGGGAGGAGATGAGGCAAGCCTTTGTAAGCCGATTCTTTCCACCGCCATGTTTGATCGACATGGGAGAAATTCGTGCTTTCACACAAAACCCCAACGAATCACTTGTTGAAGCGGCTTCGGATGAAAGATTTGTCAGAGTTGTCATGGACATGGACTATCCAAAGGAACCATTATCCAAATCTTTTACCATGGACTAGATGAAATCTCTCAAGGCATCCTTGATGCTGGAGAAATGTTTCTCTATAAGACTCCTAACGATGCACACCAATTACTCGAAGATCGAGTACTTCTCAAACTCGATTGGTCTAAAGATTCAAAAACCAAACCTCTTCAAAAAACCGTTGCTTTTGTCGAAAACACCGATACCTCAAAACTCATGGAGAAAATGGAAGCCTTAACCTCGAAAATCGACTCGCAAAACAAAGATATCAAAGAAGAAATGAAGGAAATGCGAGACGGATGCAACAATTGTGGAGGAAATCACCCATCGTCTGAGTGCGACAATAAACCCATGGGTGGACCTAACGAAGGAGAAGCGAATTATGTCCAAGGAGGATACCATGAAAGAGGATACCGTGGAGGAGGATATCGTGGTAATTATTATGGTAGAAATTCTGGAATTTGGCAAGACCGCCAACCAAGGGATAACAATAGTGATTCTCAACCTCGAACTGACAATCCGCCCCCACAAAACTCTGACAAAAAGATGGAAGAATCCGAGTTCGAAAAAACCATGAGAGAATTCGTGACTGCTCAAAAATCTGCGAATGATTTCATCAAAAATCAGTTTTTCAATCTCAAAGCCAAAGTTGAGCAGGGACAGAAAAATCATCAAGCATCTATCCAAGATCTTGAAAATAAATTTGGCAGATTTTCTTACCAACATTCCTTTCAACCATCTGGTTCGTTACCAAGTAACACCCAATCCAACCCAAAACCATCAATCAATAAAACGTACCATCCACCACAAACAAGAAATGAGCATATCAATGTTGTCTTCACAAGAAGTGGTCTCTCGTACGATCCACCACTAAATCCTAACAAAAATACACCTATCACCCAAGATAGTGAGGATGAAGCTGAGGAAACCAACCCAACTCAAACCACCAAAAAGAAAACCATTCCATCTGTCAAGGCGAACACACCAAAAATTCCATATTCGCAACGCCTTAAGAAAGAAAAAATGGAAGAGCATTATAAGAAGTTCATTGAAATAATCAAAGAGGTTAGACTCAATGTTCCCCTCGTTGATGTCTTAGCCGGAATGCCCAATTATGGAAAATTCTTGAAAGAACTTCTTAACAACAAGAGCAAGCTAGAGCAAATATCAGCTACCTTCCTTAACGAAGAATGCTCAGCCATCGTTCAAAAAAAATCCCGCCAAAGCTCGGAGATCCTGGGAGCTTTCTTATTCCATGCACTTTCGGGAATAATATTCAATGCGATGCTTTAGCCGACCATGGCGCAAGTATCAATTTGATGCCTTATTCGATGTATTCCAAATTATGCAACAACAGCCTTAAACCAACAAAGATGAGCATTCGATTAGCAAATCATTCTTATCAATATCCTGTTGGAATTGCTGAGAATATGCTCGTTCAAGTTGGTAAATTCATTTTTCCCGTGGGCTTTGTAATCCTAGAGATGGAAGAAGATAGTAAAGTCCCACTCATCTTAGGAAGACCTTTCCTAAATACCGTTGATGCAATCATCAAAGTGAAAGGAAAAGAACTCAACCTTGGAGTTGGAGAAGATCGAATCACCTTTCTGATCAATAAAGCAATGCGCTATCCACGTTCTAGTGATGACACTTGTTTCAACATCGATGTTATCGATGAAGTCACTGATGAAGAATTGGATGCATTACTTAACGAATCTGATCCATTCATGACTACTTCCAAAAAAATCAATGAAACAGACCTTGACAAAGAGTTTGTTGATTTTATGAAAGTAGAGTTCGAAGGAGATAACACGGAGGAGGAAGAAATGGAGGAATAAAATTTTGAAGAAATAACTTTCGATGACGAGATGAGAATAAAATCTTCTCTGGAAGAGCCACCAACAGATCTCGTGCTCAAACCTATCCCTGATCATCTTGAATATGCTTACCTAGAGGAAAACTCACTTCTTCCAGTAGTCATATCATCATTACTCGAGGCCAAGGATAAAGAAAAATTAGTTTCTGTCCTCAAAAATCATAAACGAGCTTTCGCTTGGAAAACATCTGATATCCCAGGAATTAGTCCCAATTTCTGCAAACACAAAATCAATTTCAAAAAAAGGATTAAACCTGTTGTGGAACGTCAACGTCGACTCAATCCCAACATGAAAGAAGTTATAAAAAAGGAAATCATCAAACTTCTCGATGCTGGTATCATTTACCCGATCGAGGATAGTCCTTGGGTGAGTCCCGTTCACTGTGTCCCTAAGAAAGGAGGAATGACGGTTGTGATTAATGAACGGAATGAGCTAGTTCCTACTAGAACTGTCACTGGTTGGCGAGTTTGTATTGACTGTCGTAAATTAAACAAAGCCACCAGAAAAGATCATTTTCCACTCCGTTCATGGATCAAATGCTTGAAAGACTAGCAGGAATAAATTATGTTGTTTCCTCGATGGATTTTCAGGATACTTTCAAATTCCAATCGATCCTAATGGTCAAGAAAAGACCACTTTCACTTGTCCTTTTGGAACCTACGCATATCTGCGTATGCCTTTTGGTCTTTGTAATGCACCTGCAACTTTTCAAAGGTGTATGATAGCCATATTCCAAGACATGCTTGAAACCTCCTTGGAAGTTTTCATGGATGACTTTTCAGTTTTTGGAAACTCATTTGAAGCTTGTCTTTCCAATCTTGATAAAATGCTCGAAAGATGCGGTCGCACATCTTGTCCTCAATCGTAAAATGTCACTTTATGGTGACCAAGGAATTGTGCTTAGCCACAAAATCTCCAGCAAGGTGCATGGAAGTAGATAAAGCAAAATCGACGTTATCACGAAACTTCCACCACCGACTAACGTTAAAGCCGTTAGAAGTTTTCTAGGACATGCCGGTTTCTACCGCCGATTTATCAAAGATTTTTCAAAAATATCCCGTCCGATGATGAAACTTCTTGAGAAAGATTCTATCATTGACTTCAATGCTGATTGCATAAAAGCATGCGAAACATTGAAATCTCAACTGACTAGTGCTCCGATCATGGTTTCACCTAACTGGTCACTACCCTTCGAGCTTATGTGCGATGCAAACGATTTTGCTGTTGGAGCCGTTTTAGGCCAACGAGAAGGAAAACACTTTCGGCCCATATATTTTGCTAGCAAGACACTGAATAGTGCTCAGCAAAATTATACAGTAACAGAAAAAGAACTAATGGCCGTAGTTTTCGCGTTCCACAAATTCTGATCCTACCTCGTACTCTCAAAAACAGTCGTGTTCACCGATCACTCGACACTCAAATATCTAGCCGCTGATCATTTATCACGTCTTGAAAATCCTGATCTAGAGAAGTTAAAGGAAGAAGAAATCGATGATTACTTCCCTGATGAAACCCTCATGACGGTTGATGGAAACGACGATGCTTAGTTTGCTGACTTTGCGAACTATCTCGTTGGAGGAATTCTCAAAAAAGGATTAACTTACGCTTAAAGGAGCAAATTCTTTTCGGAACTTAAACACTAATTTTGGGAAGAACCTTATCTTTTCAAAATGTGCCCTGACGGAATGATCCGAAGATGTGTTTCTGGTTCCGAAACCCGCAAGATTCTTGATGAATGTCATCATGGCCCAACTGGGGGACATTATGGTCCTTCCACCATAGCCAAAAAAGTTTTTGATGTTGGATTCTATTGGCCAAAAATATTCAAAGAAGCACATACACTTGTCCAAAACTGTGATGCATGCCAAAGAACCACCAACCTCTCACGCAGAGACGAAATGCCGTTGACAAGCATTCAAGTGTGTGAAATATTTGATATTTGGGGAATTGATTTCATGGGACCATTTCCTAAATCCCACAAATACGAATACATTCTCGTTGCTATAGATTATGTGTCCAAATGGGCGGAAGCCGAAGCTTTACCAACAAACGATGCTCGTGTTGTCGTTAATTTTCTCAAAAAGCTTTTCGCTCGTTATGGAATCCCCAAAGCCTTGATAAGCGATCGAGGAACTCATTTATGTAACCAACAAATGGAGAAAACCATGAAAAGATATGGGGTTCATCATCGATTCGCGACAGCTTATCACCCACAAACCAGTGGCCAAGTTGAAAACACCAACAAAGCTCTTAAAAGAATACTCGAAAAAATAGAGAAGGACAATCCTTCAGTATGGTCGAAGAAACTTGACAATGCTCTGTGGGCATTTCGTACGGCTTACAAAACTCCTATTGGCACAACTCCTTACAGACTCTTGTATGAAAAAACTTGTTATTTGTCGTTCGAAGTTGAACATCGTGCTTACTGGGCTCTTAGAAACTGTAACACCGATCTCAAAATAGCTGGAGAGAAGAGATTTTTGCAATTACATGAACTCGACGAATTGAGACTCCAAGCTTATGAAAATTCCAAACTGTATAAGGCCAGAACAAAAGCTTATCACGATAAAAAGCTGTGAATTCGAAAAGAATTCAAAACCGGAGATAAAGTTCTGCTTTTCAACATGAAATTTAAATTTAAAGCTCCTAAACTACATCCAAGATGGTTTGGCCCATATATCGTTAAACATGGATATCCATCCGGATATGTCGAACTTTATGACAAACAGGGTGGAAGTTTCATCGTTAATGGGCACCGAATCAAATTATACTACGATAAGAAGCAAATGAATGAAATATCAGTTGAGACAGTTTCACCTGAAAATGAATTCGAAACCATCACCTTCGTAGCACCTTTTCCAGGAAGAATCCCACAAAGTGTTCCTTGGAAACCATCTGTTGAGTTCATCTGGAGCGATATTGATGCAACTGGTGAAGAATTCATGTATGTACCCGAACTTTTCAAGATGTTCAAGGTTGCAACTGCGGCCAAGTAAATTCGGGAAGATTTGAGTCAGGCTGATGACTCGTTAATAAAACAAGCGCTTCTCGGGAGGCAACCCGTGTGTTTCAGATTTGATTTTCTATGTTCACGACCCAAAGTTTAAACCTTTGGTTGAACTTAAGTGTGGGGGGTGCCACATCTTTATAAAACTCTTTTTGTTTGTATATAAGATTTTTGTGCAGGTAATGATTACTCCAGTGGACGCTTGGATCAAAGAAAATTAAGCTGACAAACTCATTCGAATATCTAGTTTTATCTCTATTTCCCTATTTCTATACTTTGAAATTCGTTTTTCACATTGAGGACAATGTTTAACTTAAGTGTGGGGGGGGGTGAATAGGAAAATTAGAGTTTTAAGCTTAAATTTAAATTTTGTTTGCCCTTGTGATCTAGTTATTTTCACACTTTTAGGATAATATATTAGAATAACTGGATCAAACCACTGGTAAAACTAGTAATATTTGAAAATTTGAGATGTGTTCCGATTACTATTGCAATCCATTCTGGGATCGATAACATTTGCTAGCACAAATTATAGCCCTTTCCACTAAAATTGTGAGGATTTGAGCATGTTCTATATAAAACATACATCTTTCTTGCTTGAAACTTTTGCTATGAGTGTGCCGGTGATTTTATTTATTCTAGAACTTGTACTTGTAAATCATTACCAGACCGCAGTGAGATCGCATTCGTGCGATATAAGTAAATTCGTGTGATAAAGAGGCACCTTAGGATTTAACCCAAATGGCCTTCCATTTTTCATATTATGATATATTAGCTAGCCACATCGGTTAGTTAACCACCTACATGGACCCATTTGTAGCGCTCATCTTTAGCGCTAGATACTCCTAGTTACACCCTCCAAGCCATCCTTTTCGTTTTTGATAAATCCAGAAAATACAAAAAGATTTTACACTTTAAACCTTAGCCTAACCCTTGTCAATGTCTAAACGGTTGGTTGCTAGTCACCTGGTATGAGAAGATTGTTTAAATGATTATGAGTAACCGCACCTTGTTAGTTATGTGAGCCATTTCAAGGATGAGTTTATGTTAAAAAAAATGTGAATGTATTAGCCAATGTGCTATGTTCGAAGAAAAGTTGTTATGGCGAATCAAAGCAAAGAGTTGTGGAAATTCGAAGAAAAGAAAATGAAGCTATAATCATTTATTGGTTTGCGGATTGTTTGGTAACTAGCAACATGGGTATTAGACTTGATTCTATTTTTCTTTTAACACCAATTTCATTAACATTCCCATGCCTTATCCATACCCTTTAGCCCTAAGCCTTAACATTATAACCCGAATAAAAGTCCTCTTTAGATGTTTTTGCTTGGTGCTCACGCCACGTCGGTGGAGTTTTGTTTCTTGTACAAGCTTATGATAATAATCTAATCATGACTGAGCAATGAGTGTGATTTATCTTATTACTCCACTAAAAATTGAGTGATTGAGTGAATTATATTTCGTTCCTTTTTCGTGAGGTGTTTTGAAATGTTAATCATGCAAGAAAATCGTTGGATATTGTCAAACATCTTGAAGTTTCACCATTAAAAGCTAAATTGATGAATCTTCTCTCGTACTTGTACTTGGTGGATTTGCATCATATTTTTCGTAATCATGATTTTGTACCAGTGAATATTTTTCCTAGATTTGCTTGAGGGCAAGTAAAGTTTAAGTGTGGGGGAATTTGATAACGCTTAGATTGTACATGTTTTTAGTAGCATTATGTGTGCTTTTGTATATGTTGTTTGGTTATATTTGTATGATTTTAGTACTTAATCGCATCAAAAGATGTTTGTCTAGTATTTATAACCAAGTGCAAGGAAACGTAAGGAAAAGTAAAAGAATGATCAATAAAAGGAAGAGTTCCATTTCAGTGAAGCATGTCAAGCACAAATCAGCATTTCAAGTATCATAGAAGACCTAGATGATTGAAGAACCAAGCTCTACAAGTCAGAATCAAGATAAAGGTCGATTTTTCGTCACTCAGGAAGACCAACTGAATCGGTCGCACCTACAACCGGATCGGCTGGATTATGGTCAAAAAGTACATTTGAAGACGAACCAACCGATCGGTTGCCACCCGCAACCGATTCGGTTGGGGTATTGCTTGAAGACCAACCGGATCGGTTGGTCATGCGACCAATCCGGTTTGAAGACCTGTTTCTGCCATTTCTTCATCATTAACCTTCCCCATTGTATCCAAATGATTCTAGGTCCTTCCCTTGGTGTATTCTAGTCCCTTCCTAACTCCTTGGAGGCCAAGTTCAGCAATTAATACCCTAGGCCTTGGAACTAGTATAAATAGAGACCTCTTGTGAGCATATGAGACACACACTTCAATACAACTCTCTCTACTCATCAAACAAAGCTCTTAGCTCTCAAATTCGTCCTTAGAAGTCCGTGAAAGTTTGGAGTTCCGTATACCACATTTGGAGGTCAAAACCCCAAGGAGTCTACCCCAATACTTTGGGAATCATTACTTCACCATTTGTAATCTTATTCCAAGCATTGTAAGACTCTTAATCATGTTTTCTAATGTTCAAAGTTCTAAGTTTATGTTTATGTTTGCTATGAGTGGCTAGTTTCTTTATACACTTGCTTAAATGATGTTGATTATCGTATGATTAGTTTATGATTGTGTTAACATGTTTTAATTCAATTTCAAGTTGATTCTAAGATCCAATTGTGCTTAAGTTTCATAGTGGCATTTGTTAATCAAGTTTGACTAGTTGATAGTAATCGTAGAGGTCGAAAGAACTTATTGTTATTCAACTAGTTATAATCATTTTGTCTATGGATGATTGTTTTACTTATTATTCTTGGTTAATCAAAGAAACTAAAGTGTGGTTGTAATAAGAACGCTTTTTGATTATCAAGTTGGATTGATTGGAAACATCTAAAAGGTCGTAAGATTAGTTGTTTACAATCAGTTGTAACCTTTTGTCTATAATCGGTTACCTTTTATATTGACCATTTCTTAAGTAAATTTGATAAGACAAACGGATGTTTTTGTGTTTAAGTTTGTGAAAGTAAACTTATGAAACTTGAATTGATCTTGAATTGATTGGTTAAACTTAATGCTTGTTTTTATGAACTAAAATCTTGACGAAGGTTTAACTTGTAAGAGCAATAGATTAGTACACCAACTAATTATCATAACCAACATGTTAAGAGGTTAACACAATCATACTAATCAAGGATAAGAAACTAGTTTAAGCAAGTGTAGTTTTTAATCATCTAAATTTCATTATATCTATTTTCGTTGTTATATGCTTTTGGATTGCCTTAGTTGATTTAGACTTGTAAATCAGATTCACTCAAATCCCTGCGAACGATCCCGACTTACCTTCAAAATCTTGCTATAACGGACGAGTGCACTTGCTCGTATGTGTTATTGGTAAAATTGGTAAATCGTCTTTTATAAATTTAAAACTTGTACACACGTAGCACTTCAATTGTCTAGGTAGGATTGTATAGGTTTAATGTTGTTATGTAATGGTAGTGTCAATGGTAGGATTGTGTAGGTTTTATATCATCATCTAATGTAGTTTTTAATGGTGTAATATAATGGTTTGTTGAATGATAATGAATGAGTTTTCTGTCATTAGTTGGGTAAAAACAGAAGTGTATAATGGGTCACAACAGACAAGTCAAATGGGTCAAAAAAAGACATGTAAAATGGGTCAAAATAGACAAGTCAAATGGGTCAAAAAGACATGTATAATGGGTCAAAGCAGACATATATAATGGGGTCAAAAAAAGACTTGTATAATGGGTCAAAAAGACATGTATAATGGGTCAAAAAAAATATTGGGTCAAAACAAACATGTATAATGGGTAAAAAAACATATATGATAAATGGTAAAACAGACATGTATACATTGGTAAAACCATACAATAATAGAGTCAAACTAATTTCAACCATTAAAATATAGTCTGCTACCATCCACATGCTACATTAAAGTATCCACATGTTGCAACCACATCCAATAATGGTCATAGACAGAAACCTAAGTGGTCCACTACTACATGACATAAAGACATTGTTTAAATATAGACCCAGTACTTAGTGTTTAACAGAAGATATTGTTCAAATACTTCCACTACTACATGACTTCTTCATTTTGAATATGATACATCAAGTGTTGTTTCTGGGTTGTGTCCAGGAGCATTGGGGTCTTCCTTCCTCTTTTGATTCCTAATCCTCTCAGATGGTCCCCTAAATCCATCAGCTCCTAAGTCTAAGTCTTTTTGCATCCTCAAGAACCTTTTCATTGTACTTTTTGTTTGCCTCTCTTCTTGCTCTTTCTTCTGCTTCATTAATCTAAGCAACTTCATTAACCTGTCTAGTTGAATAAAAGTTAGATCTATTACACTTGGTAGCAGTCCAGTAGAATAAAAGTTAGATCTAAGCAAGTTAAATCATACCTGTTGTTCCACACTTTGTAGCAGTCCAGTGAAGCTTTGATTTGCAATAGTTGGATCTGATAACATTTGGCTCTGAATTTGGATATGTATATGTATTTGAATCTAAACTTGTAGTTGGATCTGCAGTTGGAACTGCAATTGGATCTGCAGTTGGATCTTGAGTTTGATCCGCCCTTGCATTCTCATTATATGGACAAGAACCATCATTGGTGGGTTGAATGGCTTATTAGAGCATTTTTCCTTTTCCTACCAGGTTTCCTTTTTTCTTTTTGCGGGTTTGGCCTTGTTAGATTGTAACATTTTGCTTTGTTATGCCCTTTCTCCCAACAGTTTGTGTAAGTCATCATTCTACTAGTCCTAGAAACTTCATTGACACCCTTAGTTGGATGTTTTATCCTTTTATTCCTGGGCCTACCTAGCATGACCCTTTTCTTGGGGGTAATGGTGGTATATTGTCTGTATTTGGGCACATTGAGGTACCACCAACTGTCCTAATAAAATGACTATATGTATCAATCCATGTCTGTTTTATATAATAACTGGACACCCCATTAGAAGCATCTTGATTAAGGAAACTATATGCAGCCACTGCATGAACAAATGGTATACCAGATAAATCCCACCATTTACAAGTACATGTCCTAGCATTCAAATTTACCCTAAATGCTTCATCTGCTTTCATAACCACAAACTCCTGATATCCACTAGCATAAACTTCCCAAAACCTTTGGTTATCTTTAAGTTTCTCTATCTCTTCTCTAATGGCAAGACAAATAGTATCATTTAAGTTGGTAGCCTTTTGATTCATGGCAAACAGCCTTGCATTAAGTATACCCTAATTTTTTATAGCATAATAATAATTGGTTTGCTTCTAAGTACTCCTATAGCACTATGGTATGATTATGAGATACCATTCTCAAAAGCAACACAAGTCCTACCCATATGAAAATAAGTTCTACACCAAGTCTTACGGTCCTTTTCTATTAACCATTTTTTGCTTCAGGATCAATGTTTTTATTAGTTCGATTTTTTTAAATTATACATCTAATGTAGATGAAGGAGCACCCTAGAATAGTGATTTGTAGTGCAATCCATTCCATTTCTTTTTGAAATTAGCATAAATGTGCCTTGCACATAGTCTATGCTCAACATGTGGTAGAAATTCTCTAACTGCCTGAAGTAGACCATGTAACATGTTGTGCACAAGTTATTAGTAAGTATGTTATGCACAAGTTGTTAATAAGTAAGACAATGGCATAAAACTGACCTTATGACCATCTGAAATGATTGTCAAGTATGCTCCAATGGCAAGGTTAAAGTCTTGAGATAAGTGATGAAGAAACCAACTCCAATTCTCATTGTTTTCAATGTTTACCATTGCCCAAGCCATGGGAAATATCTGGTTGTTAGCATCTCTTCCCATAGTTGTTAACACTCACCTCTACAAGTGGCAGTCAAGAAACAACCATCTAGACCAATGACTCTTTTGCATGATCCCCATCCATCTTTCATAGCTATGGAATAAAACAATGTAAACTACAATCAATACATAAAAGTGTTAAACTACTATTAAAGTTGTAAAAAATTATCCCTAGTGTTTACATCCAAGTGAACAGAAGAACCATGGTTGGTTATCAAGATATGTTCTCTATAATCCCATAGCTTTCCATAGTGATCTATCAGTCCTCCTTCATGATCATAAACTGCCCTCTACTTCACCTTTTTACACATGCCATCACTTACATTAATCAAAAACTTTTGTTTAGCATCTGCTTGAATCTGCCTATAACTAATCTTAGGATTTCTTATAACCTCTGTTGCAAACTGTTTTGCTAGCCACTTTAAGTAACCAATGACCCCAAATCAAAATTTCTTGAGCATGAGTGAGTAGGAATCAATGTTTTGATTTGGAAAGTTGCCTCATTTTGCATCCATCCTCCCCATAATCTAAATGAACAACCTAGTTGTGAACTATGAGGTGTCTTAGGTGACTTAGACTTAGGTGAATCAGTTGTCTTAGTTGCCTTGGTCTTAGACTTAGTTGTCTTAGTTGCCTTGGTCTTAGACTTAGACTTAGTTGACTTAGACTTAGTCTTAGACTTAGGTGACTTGGATTTCTTGCCCTTAGTATAAGAATCAGGTGTACCTATGTCCTCATCCACCTTCTGCTTGCCCTTAGTATTAGAATTAGGTGTACCTATGTTCTCATCCACCTTTTGTTTACCTCTCTGGCACATGTCTATAATCATTCCTCCTAAACCATAACTGATATCCATTAGCAACCCCATAGTTAATCAAACATTCTTTAAGCTGCTATGGGTGCTCAAATTTCATACCCAATAATGGCATCATCTAACCCCATGGTACATTAGGATTAAAAAAAAAGGATATAAATACCCTTCTTTCACATTAAATCTGTCATCAACATTTCTTTGCTCCACTTCATCTTCCCTAGAACTACTATCATTTGTACCTAAGTTAGCATAACTTTTACCTAAATTAGCACCAACATCATCCTTAATGTACTTACCATCAACTAACTTGTTTAGAAAAGTGTCATTAATGCCTATCTTTGGAATAACCACATCTTCTTCACCTACGTGTTCTGGACCAACATATTCTGATATATTTTCTATTTTCATCATCTAATTCATCATCCACATCTACTGCTTCCTCACTAGCATCTACACCAGCATCTCCTATAACATCATAACCATGATGTTCAACATACAGTTCTACATTGCAACCATTGTCGAAAGCTAATTTGATAAAATTTGCTAACTCTCATTCCTTAAAGGTTTCAAATGTTCACCCAATCTTGTTTAGGGGCACATAAATACATACCATTAACAGGAAACAAACAACATTCTTTGACTATCTTCAACAGCCTGACGTGGTTGCGCTCACCTAAATCAACATTCTCAACAACATCAACATCACCGTTGGTGTACGTCAAAGGATCATAAGTAAATGTGCCTTCATGATGAACAATATGGATATGAGTTTATGTTGATTTGGGGGGAAACGTTTTGGTAAAGTGGTTTGAGTGTTTGGGAGAAAACGTTTTGGTAAAATGATTATATAACCCCATATATTTTCACATTAAGTATTTAGAAAAACAAATAACCAAAAACAAAAAAACATGTCACACTTCGGAAAATTGGTAGCCGATTTTACCGGTAGCCGGTCAAACAGTGACCATATTAGTACAAACTCAAAAGTAGACATATTATGTTGGAACTAAAATTAGTACACGTACCATATCGTTACATTTTAGAAAGTATGTGGCTATTTAATAGTTAAAACTCTATTAATTATGATACAAAAAGTTGTAGAAAATTTTTGAACGTTACTCAAATGAGCATTTTACTTTTGTAGCTTTTTCATAAACAAAAGCTTTGAGCTATTTTAGCATCAAAATTTTTGAAAAATTGGAGCTTTATCTATCTATACTACTTATAATGCATCTTATACCTTCTCTCCTATTAATTTTTAAGATTTCTTAATATAGAACTTTTAAGCAAATACAAGTAATAAAGCATAAGTTACAATTATTTGAAGCACAAATAAAACTAAAAAAACACTATTCAACATATACAATTAATACACTATTTAATTTACCCCTTCACCAAAATATACAACCATTTAACCACAATGTATAATCTAATCAAGCTACTAAGCCAAACACTTAAAAATAAAGCCATTAGGCTGCCCGCAGTGATCGGTCGACCGATTCGGTCGCCATTGCGCCGACCGAGTCGCCGCCATTGCAGCATGAGGGTCGAGCGCATGAGGGTCGAGCTGGGTCGGTCGGCTCCAAAATTGACGAAGGGTTCATCCCCTCGATCGATAACTCACTCGACTAAAAAACAAAAAAGTGAACTAGACTCGAAAATGAAAAGGAAACTAAACAAGATCTCCGTTATTATTATTTCTAAATTAATTGTTAAAAAAAAAGCACATCATATTACAAAAATTGATCACAGAAGACATGCACCGCACATTGGCGGACTCGCTATTTTTCTAAAAAGCTCCAAACCACCAAGACGCTCATTAGTTACGGACATGATTTCGGGTTTTACCCGATCCAAACCCAATTGATGTCTAATCCCCAAATCTCAAACTTCAATTTAGATCATCTCACATAAACCCTAGAAATCTTTGATCTCCCTTCAACCACGACGGCACACGACGGCCTTCAAAACCCAGATCCGAAATCACCTCCTCTCCAAAACCCACTTTTCATTTTTCACTAATTCAACCTATTTCAAAAGTTCACATAAACCCTAGAAAAAACCTTTTTTAAAATGTCAGATAACATTCCATTTGAAATGCAAATGGAAATCATCAAATGGCTTCCTGTGAAGCCTTTGATTCAATTCAGGTCCGTTTCGAAACCTTGGAAATCTTTCATCGACAGCTCTGAGTTTATCAAAGGTTACGGCGCCCGCCACACGCAGCCGCATAGCCGTATTCTAAGCTACAAATCTGATGATTTTCTGGATGAGCCAAAGTACATTTGTCTCGTAGACGATGATAATAGTGAAACTTTTAAGGTACAACAACAAGAGTTTGCTCCATTTGTTATGTCTCCTTTGCTAAAACAGTATTTTATTGCAAACGTTGTTGGTGCGTGTCATGGATTACTGTGTTTTTATTGTTTTTATAATGGTTATAAGGGATTGAGGGTTGTTATTTGGAACCCTTCTATCGGAAAGTCATTTGGTATTGTCCCTAGATATGTCCCTTGGATTCCGACTTCTTTTTATGGTTTCGGGGTCTGTCCTGTCAATAGAGATCCTACTGTTGTGAGGATTTTACGCCCAAATAACAACATGCCTTGGCATGTTGAAGTTTTTACATTGAGTTCGGGTGTTTGGAATGTAATTCCAAGTAGCAATCTGCTCCCTCCATCAATTGGACTTTGCCCTGGAACTCAGATTGTTATAGATAGGTTTATTTATTGGGTTGCTATTGATGGTACTTTTGTTGATGCTTTAAGTCACGATAAGTATATGGTTGTGTCGTTTGATTTGATTACCAAGAAATTTGAACGGGTAGACCTACCAGATAGCTTAATGTTGAGGAGCAGAATCTTAAACGTGTGCCAGTGTCCCTTTCTAAGCTAAGGGGGTCTCTTGTTGTGTATGGATCTATTAATGTTGAGGGAGCAGAATCTTGTGATGTATGGGTGATGCAACATGATTCGTCTTTTAAAAAGCTATTCTCAATTGGCGCATGGGTAGATAAAATATTGGGGTTTAGGGACAGTGGTGAACCTATATTTGAAACTCTAAAGGAGGAGGACAAAATGTTTAACACACTTGATGTTTACGACCCGTGCTCACAACAAATTAGTAATCTTGGGATTGATGGAGTAGCAAGCTTTTTTTTCATGGGCTCTTACAAGGAATCGCTACTTCTACTGGATCACTCGGATTTACATATATATGGCGACGATAATTAATAAAAAAAAGATGACGACATTTTAAGGTGTGCCTAAGGAGGACGGGCGTATCTTGTAGTTGAGGTGTGGAAAAATCAATTTCAACTATTTTAGTTGTTTATTACTGTTTTAATGTTGTTAAGTAATGTAAATTACTAGTATGAGATTGCTACATATTTTTCATATATGTGACTTGTAGCAATGTTATATTTAGAATGCACTTGAATCATCGTTTTATATATTTTTAATGTTTGTTTGGTTGTGCTTAGGTTGATTAAATGATTCTTGTATCGTTTAAGTTATGATAAAGCATAATTCTCAAGTCTTTAAATGTTCGACATCTTCATACAGAAAGACCGTCCTTTATAGCTAGTTAGCTACAATGTTTGACAAAAAAGATAATTCGGGCTTGATATGTTACAAGGTTTATTCATTTCTACAAAAAACAGAGAAACTATGTAATTACATTTGACTCTTTATATGTAAAACTGCATTGCTCACAACGTTCGCCTATACAAATATACAACTCTGTGTATTTATGTTCATGCAAAATTTCGTTATGTATCATCGAGGATACACAATGGGGTTACCACCACTACTAAGATCACTCCCTGGCACATTTGATGAGCTATAAAATGAAGACGTTGATGATGATTCCACAAATGACCTTGACTCGGGCTCAGAAAAGTCAGGTCCTGTTTCTGGCATCTTTTCAAGAATGTGCTCAAGCTCCCGAACCACATCTAACATTGATGGCCTTTTGTCGGGCTTATCGTTGCAACACCAAAGAGCTAAAGATACAAACTTTTCAATACATTCTGAAGGGTATGAACCCATTCTGTTATCAATGATTGAAAACATCGTTCCTGCTTGATTAGCCAATTTTACCTGAAAAAAAATTATATGTTTATATAAATTTATAACAAATAAGGGTATTTTAGAGGTGGGATTTTGAACCAATTTCGTACGTTGTATGATCATATTTAACCACTAAACTAATTATTAAAACAAAAACAAAAACTGCCGAAAAAGTGTTTCGGTCAACCCAACTCTCGTATGAAAAAGGTTACCCATTTTCACGGTCTAGTGATATGAATTTATAAAGGATACCTCACGGACGATATTTTGCCATGTGATATTGGTTTCATGCTGGTCAAGATCTCTAAAATACAACTCCAAGGCTATAAACGTCACTCTTGTCTGTCAACTTATGGGTCAACAAGTATTCGGGATCAAGGTAACCCTGCAATAAGATATGAGATTCGTTAAAAGATATGAGCAAACTAAACAAGTGAGTGAGATTTTCTGTTTAGCAAATGTATTTTTATATAAAGCCCCGCCTGACTTCCAACCAGAAATTACCCACTTTAACCCATTACCCAACCCACCTAGTTTGCCACCTTTTCTAGCTAGCTTCTGTCCTATATTTAGGAAAAGGTCGGTCCATAACCATGGTTTCTCAGCTAGCTAGTAAGATGGATAAAGAGTTAAAAGA
The DNA here is from genome assembly GCA_022545495.1 of Chrysanthemum lavandulifolium. NCBI lineage: Eukaryota > Viridiplantae > Streptophyta > Magnoliopsida > Asterales > Asteraceae > Chrysanthemum > Chrysanthemum lavandulifolium. The sequence goes on from CM040241.1 coordinate 293,590,107, forward strand.
CTTACGGGTGTTCCTCTAACAACAGTAGACACATAGGTAGGACCGACTCCATAGTCGTCCAAAAGTGGTGCTAGCCTTGAGAGTCCAAAATCAGCAACTTTCGCAGTGAGTTTGGAGTCGATGAGAATGTTGCTTGTTTTGATATCACGGTGGAATATAGGTGGGTTGGCTTCGGTGTGAAGATACAAAATGCCTTTTGCTGAATCCAATGCCACTTTTAACCTCATTCGGAAGCTCAAGGACTCTCCTGATTTGGCTGTAAATGCAACACACAATCACTTTCAAAACACACATCAAAATACCTGTAAAATGCAAAGCATCAAGTTCAAAAGTTTCATACCATTAAGCCAATCACGTAGTGTTCCCCGAGAAATAAACTCATAAACCAACATCTGCATAAGTCCAAAGAACACTTATATTATCCAACCGAAAGGATACTTGTTCTTGTTGAGAAGAATCAAATAAGCTCTAGAACCTACAATCAGTATTTAGTATTGTAACCTACTGGTAAGAAGCCTAATGCATGATTGCATTGCAGACCCCTAGACCCTAGTGGTACTCAACTGATGTACCCATTGTTAACCGCAAGTCCGCAACTCTGTTTCTACTTTCTGCTATTTTATTTTACACCTTGGAGGGTATAACTATGAGATTGTAGATTTTGTCTAGCAACATGGTTATCAACAATTTTCTTAGAGAAAAATCGATGACTTTCTCCAAACATCGCCTAACCACTACTAATGCCTTCACTCCGCTAATCCTGATTCAAAGTACATATAAATCATTTCTTGCACACACCTAGGCATCTACACATTCAAATGTTGAAAATTCAAATATTGATAAACTTGTGGTTGTATTTAGAGAGCATCCAAAGTAACCGCAAAGCATAATGAAATGAGAATGTAACGAAGCAAAAAACGCTAACAAGATTTCAATAAGTAATGAACATCTAAAAGGCTTGCCATCATTAATATCCAAGCAATAAGGCATCTATAAAGGACATTCCCCATTCTAAAAGAACAATGGAATAACAAAAATCACATTAAACTTGATAATACTGATTTCGCTAACCTTTCTACAAATCACATATCTGAGATATATGTAGCATATTTTGCATCTACAATCGCATAAGATTTCATGTCATTACTAGATTAACAACATTTAATCAGTGATAGATGAAAGTGAGTTTTCCACACCTTAACTACATAATAGTCCCCTTGAAATGTGACCATCATCATTATGATAAGTTATTGTCATCATAAATACGTGAATCCAAGTGATCAAGCAGAAGTAGTGATTCCTTGTAAGAGCCCATGAAGAATGAGTTCGCTGCTCCAGAAATCCCAAGATTCTTGATTTGTTGTGAGCAGGGATCATAAACATTAAGCATGGTAACCCATCCGTCCTTTTGAGTTTCAAATATAGTTTCACCATTATGCTTAAACCCTAGCATTTTTAGTATTGGTGCGCCAATTATGAATAGCTTTCTAAGAGACGAGTCATGCTCCATCACCCATGCACCACAACGAATTGCTCCATCCACCACTTTGCATCCATACACAAAAAGAGAATCCCTTAGCTTAGAAACGAACACACATTCCATTATCTCATTTGTTAAGCTATATGGTAGATCTACCACTTTAAATTCCTTGGTAATCAAATCAAATGACACAACCATATGATTTAGGGTAGATTCACCATCATCACTAAAAGTCTTCTCCAAGCACCCCAATAGATAAACCTATCTATAACAACTGAATTCATGGGTTGAGTTTAATAGAATGACGAGGCAAATTACCACTGGAATCACAATTCAAACACCCGAGCTCAATGTAAAAACAAGATGCCAAGGCATGTTATCTGCACATAAAATCTTCACAACGGTAGGGTCACTAGTAACGGGACAAACCCCGAAACCATACACAATCCGAATCTCAGTGAGACATCTATGGACAGCAATACCAAATGATTTTCCAATAGAAGGGTTCCAAATAACAAGCATCCTTTTATCATAATTATCTTTATTATAACATGACAAACACAGTAATCCATGACACACACCAACAACCTTTAAAAACCAATATTGTTTAAGCAAATGAGACTCAACAAGAGATGGAGCAAACTCTTGTTGCAGTACCTTAAAAGTTTCACTATCATCATCTACAAAACAAAAGTGTTGTGCAGCATCTAATGAATGAGCTATGTGCTTTAAAATAAGACTATGTGGCTGCGTATGGTGGGCGCCGTAACCTTTGATAAAGTCAGAGTCGTCAATGAAAGACTTCGAGGTTTGAACCGACTGAATGAATCAAAGACTTGACATTATAAACCCTTTTAGTGATTTCCATTTGGAGTTCAAAAGGGATATTGTCCGACATTGTTCAATTTTCTAGGGTTTATGTAAGTTGAGACCGAAAATTTGGGGGTTCGGGGTATTTGAAACGTATAGTGGTATGGACCGGGTAAAAACCCATAAATCCGTATAATTTAAGGGTTTTTTTTTCTTTTAATAATTTATAGACTAGATAAATATTCGCGCAAAACGACGGTGTATGAAAAATATATATATACTTGCGAATTGTGATTCTAGTTCAACGCTTAACGCAAAGTGTGTGTTTTAAAATTAATATAGTGTGTGTTTTTGAAAAGTTGTAAAGTTTATAATTGATTAAAAAGAGAAATAATTTAAGTTGCCAAGTTTTTAAAAAGGTATAAAATTCAAAAGGGTATTTAGAGGTAATTTAGACAAACTATATTAATTGAAGTTTAAAGAAAAGAGATTGGAAAGATATTAAACATAGCATTATTTATGTTTGAGAACGTTTGTTTATGTTTGGAAAAATATTGAACATGCTTTCTTTAAAGTTTGTAAATATAACTGCAAGTAAAAGTAATATGGTAATGTATATTAAATTTTCAATCTCTTTTTGGTAGTGGACATATATTTAGCACATCTTGAAAAGTAGTAAGTTGGATAATAATATGTTGTAGAGCGAGTGTGTTTATTGATCCATAATGAATAGAGTAGAGCTAAGCATATTGGACCGGAAAATCGAGCTGAATTGGACCGAACAAAACATATTCGGTTTGGTTTATGTTCTATATATTAACGGGTTTCGGTTTTGGTTCGGTTCGATTCGACCCAAAACCGAGAAAAATACGCCTCAACCATATAAACTGAACCGAACCGACCATATTTGGTTCGGTTTCAGTTCTATATACTAATTGTTTTCGGTTTCGGTTTGGTTCAGTTTTAAACCGATGCTCAGCCCTAGAGTAGAGTAAAGAGTTCTTCATAAGTATTTACTGCCTTGTTGATGAATATGAACTTAGATCATACTAATGTTGTTAGATGATCCTTGTATAGTTTTTATGATGTCATTAGTCATTACCCAATCTAGCTAGCATCTGTTCTAACTTCTAAGTCAATGAAATCAACAAGGTTGGTTCATATACCAAGGTTCCTCGTCTAGAAAGTAAGATGGAAAAAGACTTACAGGTGTTCCTCTAATGTGGATGCATAGTTTGGACCGACTCCATAGTCCATAGTCATCCAATAATGGTGCAAGCCTTGAGATCGAACCCAAAATCAGCAACTTTGGAAGTGAGTTTGGAGTCGATAAGAATGTTGCTTTTTTTGATATCGTGGTGGAATATAGGTGGGGTGGCTTGAGTGTGAAGATGAAGAATCCCTTTGGCTGAATCTAATGCTACATTCTTACTTTCTTGCATCAAAGCACCAGTAAAATTCAAAAGAATCAAGTCTTAAAAGTTCCATACCATTAAGCCAATCCCGTAGTGTTCCCCGAGAAATAAACTCATAAACGGACATGTGCACCTGTCCGAAGAACACTTATATTACCTAGTCGAAAAAATACTTGTTCTTGTACCTCTAAAATATAAATAAAGCATAAGATCGAGTAAAATTAATAGCAATAAACTAAAACAAATAGCAAGTGGTATTTTACTTATAGTTGTATCATTTGACTATTTAAAAAGTCAAACATGTGACAAAATTGACAACCTTTCTACAATTTTCTACATTATTTAGACCTGTAATTCCTATTTACGGTACTACTTTATATGTTTCCTCACTATAAAAATAAAAGCACGGACATTTGTACAAACAAACGGACCATTTCTTGTACATTGACTTTTGAAGTCAACGGACTTTTTTAACTTAAAAAACTGATGACGATTTTCTCAAGAAATTAAACACTAATCTATATTTACCTCTTCTGTCTGCTTCAATGTTTGACTAAATCAACCAAATATACCAGAACACTTAATAAATTCTGGAAACTGTAAAGTCTGAAAAATAGTCACTTGACCTCAGAAAGTCAAATGTTTAGCAATAAACTTACTGTGAACCTCTTCACTATAAAGTTATTTTGTTGCACATTTTTCTTATCCATGTCCTGATTGTTATTTATTCATTTGCAGAACGAGTCCGTAGATTATTTCAAAAGACAACAACTGCGTGAACTAGCTATGTTGAACTCAAATTTCAGAAAAGAGAGTCCCGGTCCAAGTGGTAGTGTGTCACCATTCAGCACAAGTGGCACAACAACAACAGAAACTTAATAAAAAAAAAAAAAAAAAAAAAAAAAAACACACACACACACACAAAACCATATTGAATTCAAAATCAGGTTTTCGGTTCTGCTTAATTCACTTTGAATTCAGTTTGGTTTTGCCTTTGAAATTCTCAACCCGAAGAACCTGAACTGAGTAACCCAAAAGCCAAACCGAGGAGCACCCTTACTGGTCAATACCCGATTTCTGTCTCAGAAGGGCCCACAACTGAAAGGATAGCACAAAGAGTCACACTATATGCTCTTTATAGTAACTCGCGTACTCAAGTTGGTGGTCAGATGTTAACATTTAACAAAATAGTTTCAACAAACAAAAGTATCATTCAATTCTACGAATCAAAGTATAGTGTGTCAGTGATCAGATACCCAAGCAATACACAGTGTTTCAATGTCATGTATTTGACCGTCGTTTAGTATCCAATCTATAGCTACTTAAGTCCATGTAAACCAATTTACAAAATAGCTCGCGGTTTGGACTTTGGAGTTCTCTAAAGTCCAAACCCGTGAACTTACAAACATCGACTTGACATAGGATGCAACTTATAGTTTGAAAATATGTAATCTAAACAATCTTAGGGTCGCTACTGTTAGTATAAACCCCATAACCAAACGACATCTTCATATAGACCAGGTAAAACATCTGGCACAACAAAGAACTTAATCTGTAATTGAAAGGTTTCCAAAAACAGAAATTTTATGAGAATCAAATGTTAGATAATAACCATAATAAGCCTTGAGAGTTACCAACTATTGTTGGGTCGTTAAGGGAAAAGTGGGGGGAAACTTATGCTGAACCAAAATTGTTGAACTTCAGTTACCATCATTTATGTTTTCCAGAGACTTGGGCATACAACGAGTAGGTTGAGATGAATCAAAGAAGCTCTTGAACCTACTATCACTACTTTGTGTTGTTACCCACTGGTAAGAAGTTTAATGCAGGTGCAGTAAGAGCTTGATTGCATTGCAGCCTCCCTAGCGGTGCTCAACTCCGCGGCTCTGTTTCTACTTTCTGCTATGCTATTTTACTTCGATAGTATAATTGGGACATAGTGTATTTTGTCTGGCAACATGCTAGACTTCCGGTTTAATATGTTGAAACTTTTCACCCTTAACAATAAATCTTCTATAGTTAAAGTACATGAATATCATTTCTTGTTCACTCATAAGCATTTACACATTCAAATGTTGTAGATAAACTCATGTTTGTATTAACAAATTATTCAAAAAATACTCCAAGCAAAACGAGAGGAGAATGTAACGAAGCAAAAGGACGCTAACAAGATTTCAACATGTAATGAACATCTAAAAGACTTGTCATCATTCATTACACAAGCAATAAGACATCTATAAAGGACATTCCCCATTCTCAATAAACCATTAAAGACAAGGAGCAAAAGTAACACTATCCATGGAATAATAAAAATCACATTAAACCTGAGAATACCGATTTCACTAACCTTGCTACAAAGCACATATTCGGAAGAAAAAAAAAACGGTAACATATACTGCATCTACAATCACATAGGTTCCATAAAAAACCAAAATAGATGAAAGTGATTTTCCGCACCTTAGCTACAAAATAGGCCCCTCCGTCCTTAGGTAACTTGTACTATGTAAATCCACACCTTCATCATTTTGATCAACTATCGTCAGAATATATATGTAAATCCGAGTGATCAAGCAAAAGTAGGGATTCCTTGTAAGAGCCCATGAAGAATGAACCATCTTCTCCAGAAATCCCAAGATTCTTGATTTGTTGTGAGTAGGGGTCGTAAACATTAAGTGTGATAGGCGTAAGCCTTAGGCCCTCCTTTTGAATCACAAATATAGTTTCACCACTCTTACTAAACCCCAATATTTTACTTGCATGTGCCCCAATTGTGAATAACTTTCTAAAAGTCGAATCATGCTCCATCATCCATACACCACAACAAAGTGCTTCCTCGGAGTTGATGTAACCAGAAACAACAAGAGACCCCCTTAGCTTAGAAACTGAGACAGGTAAGAACAATTCATTTGTTAAGGTATCTGGTAGGTTTACCACTTTAAACTCCTTGGTAATCAAATCAAATGACACAACCATATGATTTGTGGTAACTTCACCATCATTAGCAAGAGTCAGTTCACAAGCCCCCCAGTAAATATATCTATCTATAACAACCTGAGTTGGCGTATTAAGTGTAATTGATTGACGAGGCAAATTACCACTTGGAATCACATTCCAAACCCCCGAACTCAATGTAAAAACTTCAACATGCCAAGGCCTGTTAAATGGATATATAAACTTCACAATGGTAGGATCTCTAGTGACAGGACAAACCCCGAAACCAATAAATATCGCTGGTGACAGGACAGAAATACCAACTGATTTTTGGATTGAAGGGTTCCATATAACAACCATCCCATTCTTATAAAAACTAGGGAAAGCATACAAACACAGCAATCCATGAGACACACCAACAACCATATAAACACTATATTGGCTAAGCAAAGGAGACACAGCAGATGGAGCTAACTCTTGTTGAACCTTAAAAGTTTCGTCATCATCGTCTACCAAACAAATGTATTTATACTTACTATCGACTTTGTACCTTAGAACAAAACTACGTGGCTGTGTGTGGCGGGCGCCGTAACCTTTGATAAACTCAGAGCTGTCGATGAAAGACTTCCAAGGTTTCGAAACTGACCTGAATTGAATCAAAGACTTGACATTAGAAACCTTTTTGATGATTTCTATTTGGAGTTCAAAAGGGATGTTGTCTGACATTGTTCAATTTTTTCTAGGGTTTATCTTACTTGCAAGAGACTGAAATGAAATTGGGACATTATTTTGGGTGTTCGGTCTACTTTACAAACATCAACTGGTTCCGTACAATTTAGTGGGTGATAGTGGATATTTTATGTTTCTTTTCTTTATTTTAAAGAAACATTATTAAATACTTTAATAATTTGTGTGTCACGTAGTTAAACGATAGGAAGAACCACATTAGTATAAGTAATTGTGAAATATAAATTTGCTATTGATTAAACATTTGTTATATCAACACAATAGACAAATAACTATCGTTCAAAAAAGAAAAATAGACATAACTAAAAAATAACATAAAGTTTCATAAAGACATACTAGTTAGAATGTCCGTGCACGCACGAGGCTTAAACATAAAAATTAAATATCAATTTTACAATAGTTATTTTAAACTATATTGTGTTTTTAAAATTTTCATATAAATGAAAGTAACTTCTATCACGATGTTTAAATAATGGAACCAATTGTAACATTTATAATAAAGGTATAGTATTATATTATAAAAAGAGTAAAGTCCTAAAAACATCCTTGTGGTTTGCCCTGTGGTGTGGTTTTCATCCCTATACTTTTTTTTGGAACAATTACATCCTCCAGTTAGTAAAGTTGGACAAAATCATCCCACGACGACAGCGCAAAGAAGTCCTCAAGATTAAGTCCCCCACGTCTAGTCGCGTGATGGTATTTTTGTCCATTTCTCACCATAGCCCACGTGTTAGTCATAAAGTCCTATTATTGAGTATACATACTCTAACCGCCTAGTGAGCAAGATTTAATCCATAAAAGTCCTAGCGAAACTATTTTATGCCTTACTCCTGTAAACTAATCCGCTAACAAATACATCCAAAAGCTACCACCAGTCCACCACCCACAATCATAAAATGACTACCAAGTGGATAGAAAAGAAGAGTAAACCAAGATATTAGCCATCTGCTACCAAACTATCTCCAATTTCAAGCTAACCGTGACATTCATATTCCACAATCTAGACATCCAAACACTCCTTAATGTTCTGAACTGATAGCTTTTGTCTGCAACTTTATACCAGTCCCTGAGATATTGCTAACTAAGTCCATCATGATATTCCACCTTTGTTGAACATTCGATACAACCACAGATGCCTTTGCTTTCAAGCTCATAAGTCTCATTCTGATTACTTCACAAGATAGATCATATAACTCATCCACATTCCTCTTATCACAAATAGAGACTGGTGGTGGTGATAGGGTGGTGGTTAGGTGGCGAGTGGGTGAACGACGAGAGAGTGGGAGGGTTTCTGTGGCGCGTGATGTTGTGGATCGGGAAGGAAATGATGTGGGAGTCTTTTGAGGTGGGTGGTGTGTGGTGGAGGCCGACGGTGTGGTGGTGGCGGCCCCTTTTCCGAGGAGGAGGAGAGAGAGAGAAGGAGAGATAAGTGTGTGAGGTTGGTGATGATAATGATGGGTTGGTGGGTGGATATACCCGTTTTTTTGACAAAAATACCCCTCACGTGACTAGCACGTGGGGGACTTAACGGGCACTTCTTTGCAGCGTTCGTCCTTAGGGATGATTTTGTGCCAACTTTACTAACGGAGGGATGTAATTGTTCCAAAAAAAAGTATAGGGATGAAAACCACACCACAGGGCAAACCACAGGGATGTTTTTAGGACTTTACTCTTATAAAAATAATGCTAATCATCATGTTTCTAAGTTTACTGCTTGTGTTGACAACAAGGAATATCTGGTATTATTTTATTTTATTTTAATTAATACATTAGTGTTTAAGTAGTTAATTGTTGATATTTTTTATTGTTGTCAAAACATTCCTACGGGATCCTTTTATATGTCAATTAAAATCAATGCTGATAAAAGTAGGAAAGTAGACCGCAATGCACATGTTTTCTTGGTTGGTGAATGGTTTCGGGTGAAAGATGTTTTGGATTTAATTTGGGTGAAGATGTTGTTTGAATTGGTGTCTAGAAACGTATCTTTAGATGGATGTTTGTCTTTCAACGTCACCAAGTTAGTTTGACCGTTTATTACTGTAGGACCTTGTAAATATCAACCTTATCACTAATCTATGAAGCACGATGGTGGTGACAAGAGATGTATAAGATATCAAGAAACAAGAGAGAATTCTAATTAATAAAACATACATTTACACACTTAGGGTTTGTTTGGTATGATGGAATAAAGTAGCGACGAAATGGAATGAATGTCGCAATGGAATAAATAAAGTAATGGAATGACGCATTACGGTTATAATTATGTTTGGTTATTATCATAGATTGGAATGGAATCGATAGTAAAAAGACTAAAATAGCCTTTGATGATATATTTTTTTGTTTGGTGGGTAGTTAATAAAGGGCTTTTATGTAATTATAATTCCATTCCAAGATGTAATGGAAAAAAAACAAGAGACCCCTAATGAATGAAAATGGTGGTTTTTAATGTAATGAGTGATTACATGTAATGAGTCATTGCAATTGAAAATTGTAAACAAACATAATTTTTTCATTCCGTCGTAATGATCTTTTCCATTCCTACTCTTATTACGACATACCAAACACAAGCACACACCTCAAATATGACTTGGGGTGGCTTTTATACTTAGACTAAGGCCATACGAATGGGCCTTTAGATGGGCTTGGATTGAGCTTGTCTGATGGACTTTGGTTTACATAGACTTTATAAGGCTTATACATTTAACTAGTAACATGCTAACTTTACCAAGTCCATAGCCCTTAAACGAAATATAACTTATACATTCTATGACATTTACGTACAAAGATACTAGACGTAGAATGACCAACACTTTCTTAATGCTAACAATCTCCCCCTAAGGGGTGGTCATTCAAACGATGCTCCACTTGATTAGGTCATTTGTCTTCTTGGTATTGAACTTTGTGTGTCGTCATAGAATAGTCTTGATTCATTGTTCCTTCATGCTTTGTGATCATATAATGGTGTTGTCTGCCATTCATCAACGTCTTTGTTGCTGGTGCGTTATGTCTTTTCCAACATACTCATACTTCTAATGAAGTTTGTAAATCTTACATTTGTAGCTCTCATTCTTTAACTTTGATCTTTGTCTCTTTATTTTGCAGATTCTTTGAATTTGACGTAGAATCTTTTTGAACTTTGCTTTTACGTACATAGATGCATATTTCATTACATAAAAAAAAGCATACATATATGCATATTGCAGCCACTACCAGCATTATAAACTAGTAGATCAGGTACCATCAAAAGATAAAGACATAGATATTAAACTAAAAACATTAGAAATAGTTCAAACAACATCAAAAGCTAGCACATTGTAATACTCCCAAAATTAGCACAGCGAAAGCGTTCGGGTCATGGGGTGCTACCAATCAATATTCATAACACAAGGTAATAAAGAATGGAAAATCTATTCCATTATCGAAAGATGGATTAATTTAAGAAATGTTTTTACACCATTGTTTTCAAAGTGTGGAAGTAAAGCCCATAAAATATATGTTGTCCCATTAAAAGTTGTATTAGATATGCTTGAAAACAATATGGATGCCAGTCCTTAACGAATGCCTTTGCCAATGCCCATACCAAGAAGTAAACCTGAGAAAAACATGCTAAAGTGTCAACACAAAGGTTGGTGAGTTCATAGGTTTAAGTTAAAGTATTCAAGTTGGACCACAATTGTACATATAAGCATCTCCGTGAATGATACTATATGTAGTAAAAGTCTATTACGTTAGTACCAAGTTCATGCAACCGAAACTACGACAGTGTGCATGCATCTAGAAGCATGATAACAAAGGCCCAACAAGTGTGTTTCCAATACACTTGTATTCGATATGATACACGTTCGACGTTTGCCTATCCGGTCAAACTCGAACGGGGGTGTCATCTTCAATAGATCTATTCATAACAATCGCGCTTTCCCAAGAGGAACTGACGGTAGCATAGTGGGATTCAAGGTTGTTTCACATAATAGTGTAATCAGTTTCAAGTCCGAAAAAGAGTTTTGCATGTTTCTCACCCCATAGTTTTATAAAGCAAGTAATTAGAGTAAAAGTGGGGCTATAAACTCACCTTAACGATAGTAATAAAGCACAAAGTGATCAAGTGTGATATAGCAGTGGCTCCAACCCGGAACCTAAGAACGAGATGGCAAGTCTCAGAATTATGATAAACGTTTTTTTACGACCAAAATGATAGAGCATTGAATATACAATTCAATAGAGCGATGATTTCACTTGTGTGGATAGTGCTTAAAGTTCAAATTCAAAAGTTGTGCTATATTAGGGTGAAGGCTGAATATACTTAACAAACTTTTTCAAATTAACCAATATACGTAACATACTTATTTTATTCTCTACATACGTAATATACTTTCAAATACTTACCACTATACGTAATATTGATGAGTTACCGCTTTTAAAGTTATAGTAATGGTCCTCGCCGTTTATGTTAACTTTCACCGTTAGTCCTTTGACTTTTTAACTTAAAAATGTTACGATAATGGTCCCTGTGGTTTACTTTGACTTTCGCCGTTAGTCATATGACTTTCATTTTTTAATATACGTTTTTATATATGATTTTATACACATTTTTATATACGTTTTATGCACATTTTTATACACGCTTTTATACACTTTTTTACACACGTTTTTACACACGTTTTTACACGCTTTTTATACACGTTTTTTACGCACGTTTTTATATACGTCTTTTACACGTTTTTACACACATTTTTATATACGTTTTTACACGTTTTTTACACACTTTTTTATATACTTTTTTTACACGTTTTTTTGATACGCTTACACAACGCGTTCGGGGTCAAATGAACTTCCTTTTCGTCGAGCAAGTTTTTCAACACCTAGGCAAATGAACCTAATCGTTGTAGTGTAGTATTAGGGTAAGCCACGAATTGATATCGTTTCTAGGGAATAGGAATCTTGGTGAGAAGTTACTACGCTAAGGTTGGGGTTGAGGAAGATTATTTTTTTTATCTTTTTATGTTTTTTAGGAAATTGAAAGGTACAAATCTCGGGGTTTGGATTTGGGGGTTGGTATTTCTACCGATTACTTCTACTTATCTAATTATCTAATCCTAAGGTGAATGTAGTCTATGTCTATTGTTGTGTGCTCGTATGATGATTAAAAATGTATTTGCTTAGGCTTTATTACTCCCTAGTTATCTCCTATTGATGGTTGAATTGTCACGTCCTTATTCTTAATCGCGTTGTGTCTCTAAGATCGTAGGGTATGCGTTTATCCCTAACTCTTTTAAGCTACCAAAGGTTAATGACTACAAAATCTCTAGGATTTATAAACTTTAACTCTAAGGTATTCTTTGGATGTATAGCCTACAATTACTCTAGGTGATTATAGCAACGAGATAACCCTCTAGACAATGATATGTGCACAATAACACATCTTTAAAATAGAAAACTATCATTACATTATAAGTACGTTAAGTAACATAATGAATTTACTTATAACGAGACATGTCATTAATAACGGACTTAACTTATCATATAAATATTTATTTTGACTAAACTCCTCTATGAAGTAATAAAGGTTTACAAACATGTCCATATAACTTATAATCTTACTTTCTTGTATATTTTGAACTTTATATTTGTATGTTGATCTTTACTTCATAATTTTACTATAATGAAAGATAAATAAGAAGCAATTCATACGAGTAACAATATGTGTGTATATTCTAGTGGACTAGTTTGACTCATATAGATGATATCATACAGTTTATATACTTAGGATTACAGTGCAACATGCAATGGTTAAAGAATACACTATTAATTAGGGTTTTAGTTATTAAATAGCCACATACTTTCTGAAATGTACCAATATGATACGTGTACTAATTTTCGTTCTAATATAATACGTCTACAATTGATTTCGTGCTAATATGGTCACGTAGTAAAATTTTCACCGGTTTGTATGGTCGGTTACTGACGTGGCTGCCAAGTCAAAAAATATAACCGCTGCACCATCCCACTATACCCCCTTCCCCCCCCCCCTAAAAAAAATACTAACCTTATTTTTCCCCCGAAATACTAACCCTAAATCCCAAATCAATTAATTTCTCCAAAACCACATTAATGTCTTCATCATCCTCCACATCCAATTGGATCCGACCTATACCCACCAATTGCTTCTGTGAGTTACATGTGGTTGAAAGAACATCACACATTCCTGCAAACCCAACTAGACGATCTTTGTGTTGCCCTCATCCTAGTGTAAGAAAAGCACTGATGTTTATGTTTTTTCATTGTGTTTGTGTTAAATTTTGTTTTGATTTTGTTACTATTAGGATTCCATGCAACAATGCAGATTCTACTACTTTCTTGATCTTGAGCTACGCTATGGTTACTACAGAAATGAGATGCACAGCCTTTATACTCAAGTTCAACAACTAAGGCGAGAAATGCAAGTGCAAGAATACACCTATAGGTCAAGAATTCGTGATTTGGAGTTGGAACTGAATGAGAGAACAACCACTGGTGAATCCAGCAATAATTTTGCTTACTGTGGTTGTGTTTGTGATGTATTTCCTACTCAACTGATGATAATGGTTTTAGGGATGGATGAATTTTGTGGTGTTTGTTTAGTATGGATTTTGAGGATGTTTTAATGGTTTTAGGGATGTACTGTCTAGGTAGGATTGTATAGGTTTAATGTTGTTATGTAATGGTAGTGTCAATGGTAGGATTGTGTAGGTTTTATATCATTATCTAATGTAGTTTTTAATGGTGTAATGTAATGGTTTGTTGAATGATAATGAATGAGTTTTCTGTCATTAGTTGGGTAAAAAAAGAAATGTATAATGGGTCAAAACAGACAAGTCAAATGGGTCAAAAAAAGACATGTATAATGGGTCAAAATAGACAAGTCAAATGGGTCAAAAAAATACATGTTTAATGGGTCAAAGCAGACATATATAATGGGGTGATGCAGGTTTTACTGACCAGGTTTTAATATTTATATTAACTCGTTATACCTATGGTCTACCCTAATGCACTAACGGGCAGTGTAGCCGGTCGCGTGTAGTGTAGTAATCGGTAAAGCCGAGGTCGTCTCAAGAGCTATGTGTGTTGGACTGCTATTAAGTCTAGTGTCACAGAATAATAATGGTTTCAATAGGGATTTAATTAATTAAACTACTAATGCAGAATAAAAGTAAATAAAGCAATTAAATGGTAAAGGGAAATCAATAGAGAAGAGTGGTGCTAACCTAGTTAATCCTCCTATCTAGTTATATCTATGTCTACTTACTTCTAATTACTTCAGGTGGGGTCAAAGTCGAGAGGACAGCATTTGGTCAATTCGCCTAACCTATCGGCAAAGATGCCACCACATGAGAAATCAAAGCACCGTCATAAGTCCTGTTGTTCTCGGTCCCCTAAGCCAAGTCATTAAGTACCGCTACATGCTAGATTTATAATAGTGAATGCCCTACCGTTAGAACTTAGACACACCCCTAATTCTTAAGTTCATCCAAACGATAGGTGATCGGTTGGTCAAATCGCACAAGTAGAAAGGGTCATCGGTTGGTCATATCTTACCCTTCCGTCTCGATCCGCTCACCTAGGGTCAGTTGGTCATATCTCCTAAGCAATTGGCCTCATCGCCATTCAAAACTACCAACCAAGGGTGGCTACCAATAAACTATGCATGCATACACTTAGAAATAATTATGCGGAAGTAACATAAACACAAACAAAACAATTAAGGAATCATAACTAGGCTAGCACCAAGAGGTGCTTAGCCGCTCATATTAATTATACAAACCAATTCAATATTCAAGGGTACGAAATACATGAATTGAAAGTAAAAGAAATAAGAAATGCTAATGCTTATCGTAGGGGAGTGATTTCTCCCTTGGAGACAGCTCTGTATGCTCCTCTGGACCTCCCTCTAGCTTTTTCCCACGTTCTTTGGTTTTTGTGTGTGGAATGGGATGATTAGAAATGCTGGAATTCGTGGGTATTTATAGGCCACGCAATAGTTACGGCGTAATGTGAGAGTGGAGTTACGCCGTAGCTTCTTCAAAATGGCATACTCTGATAAATCTTTAAATATTTCTCCAGTTCCGCGTCTCTTTAGCTCCAATGCT
This sequence comes from Chrysanthemum lavandulifolium, assembly GCA_022545495.1. Classification (NCBI taxonomy): domain Eukaryota; kingdom Viridiplantae; phylum Streptophyta; class Magnoliopsida; order Asterales; family Asteraceae; genus Chrysanthemum; species Chrysanthemum lavandulifolium. Next base: position 293,605,613 of record CM040241.1, read on the forward strand.
CGTAATTTACCCGAAAGTGGAAAACAATGGAAAACAAGCGTAAATCCATATAAATGATATAAATTACAAGCATTATCTGGGAAATTGACACTTAATAATCGGGCTATTTGATGTTATCAAATATCCCCCACTGAACTCTACTTGCCCTCAAGTAGACCTTATTAGAAAGATTCTAAAATATATCTTCCATAACCGGAAAATATAAGTTTACAAATCCCTTATGCTAGAATAAAACAAAGTCGAACACCTCACGAAAGGGAACAAACACTCAAATCTCTCAACTATTCTAAGTGTCAATTTCGGGTGATCACCAATTGCACATCATAGCATGTATTTTATCATAAGCTTGGCGGTTACACAAATCTCTACCACTAGAGTTAAGGGCTAAACAATTCTCGAAGGCAATATGGGTAGACACGACAAAGGTTAAGGGGTGACTCGTCATTACTAACATGTCACGGCGAAGTGGACAAAATCAATGATACATGACCAAATCCATGGCCAAGACACCAAAGATTGCTCACTGCATCACCTAGACACGCTTCATGACTAAAGGGTAGGATAAGACATGGGATATATAATTGGTGTAAAATGAAAAACAAACAGGTAGTCTAAATCTATAACCAAGTCATCACCACTTACCGTCCGCCCAAAGTTCAAGCTTTGAAGTCAAGAAACCGGATCATGAAATGTAAGGCAAATGTGTCATTAGAGGACGTCATGATGGGCACATTACCTTTTCTTCAGCTGCTGGCATAATTACCAACTTCAATCTTCAAATGTGACCGAGGTGGCCTCCTCGATATTAAGTCTATTAAGCTCATACTACAGTGCTTGTAACATCGCACTTTACAAATACTGAATAACATAACAACTATTTTTTTTTCTTTTTTCGAATCATTTTTTTTGAATCAACATAACAATAATAACATAATATCCCCCCACTTGAGATGAACAATGGGAATTCGGGGGTTCTTCAATGATCTTTAAGGATGTTGTCGATGAAAGCGTGATTTCCGAACCTTTCCACTCGAACTTTGAACTTAGGCAAATGATGACTTCCCAATCACAAATAAAGACTACAGGGTAGGCTAAGGTGTATGGGTGTAACGAAACAATGTATGGGGTTATCAAAATTAAAGGAATGGCTCAGAAGGGTTTATCTAGGGGTATCTTGCACTAAAGGTGAGTGCAACAAAAGGGTTTTACATGGGGGTCGAGAAGTCGAGGTGACTAATCGATAGACACGCAATGGTAGGCTGTTTGGGTGATAATCCTATAATATTGCCTTCTAAAACTGAAAAGTCCAAATACATCGAGCTAACTCAACATACCTCGTCTATAGTCTCAAAATGAGGCAAAGGTCAAGTTCTAAAGTTTACAAGCTACCGACACACTCATAATTTGGTGGATTTGGGGTAAAAATTGGGAAACGGATAAGGCTAATCTCACCATATAATATCAAGGGTTGTATGTGCTGGGCTAAGGTCTAATCTAGTTAGGTTAAGAAAAACATGTCAAAATTTAAAAAATGGCATAATTTTTCAAAATAAACTAGAAAACCGAGGGCAAAATATTATTCAAGAGATAATTCTACTCCCGTCCCCCACTTGAATTGTACAAAGTCCCTTTTGTACTAAGCATTAAATAAAGGTGAAGAGAAAAGTATAATTAGGCGAGAACTTCCACGAAATTTGCTCCATAAAGAAAGAAGGCCCACGAAAAGAGGCGTGCCTTCAGATAAGCGTCATGAACAAACTTCAATCCACGAAATCACACTACCGACAAGCATAATTCTAAAAATAAAAATGAAAATGAAAACAAACCTAACTCACTTTCAGAGGAATTACAGCTTGCATTTAGCATATGCAACAAGCCTTTTAAACCACTTGGTGTCCCAAATGGATGAGTGAAGTCTCGTGAGGGTTTACAGGGAACACACCCACAAAGTTCATTTAAAAACTAATACAAGGTTACTGTGTTTTAAAATGAAATAATTAAAGCAGAGGAGAGTTACGTCGTAACTCTTTTGAAGGAGTTACGCTATAACTAGCAAAACCTGAAATAAGCTGCAAAGCGAATGGTTACGGCGTAACCACATAAATGGTATTACGCCGTAATTGGTAATGCGTCTAATGATTCTGCTGCACAAGGTTGGTTACGGCGTAATCATATACATGAGTTACGTGATAAGGTTTTAAAAGGTACCTTTTTAAGGGGTCATTTAAGCCCTTATTCGATCACTTCTGTATCCGTTATTGCTTAATATCGTTCCTTTTCACTTTTTAGGTCTCTTGAAGGCAAAATGCTGGAATGATGCTTATTTGGACGAAAAGGCGCGAATATCTGAAGAAAATGGCCAAAGTCGAATCGAGACACTCAAAGTCTGCCGAAACATAAGGCGACGGCGTCACTGCATATCTGCGACGTCGTCGGGAAGGAATTTTGCGACGGGTCGAGCGAAATTGCATGTTTTCAAGGGACGACGTCAGTTCTAAGAGTAGGCCGTCGTTACTCGACGGCCTAGATGCGACCAAGACGGCGTCGGTGAAGGGGACGGCGGCCACAATATAAGGTGACGCCGCAAGGTTTACGCAAGACGAAACCCTAATGACGGCGACACGACGGCGTCCACGAAACATAAGGTGACGCGTCGCAGATGTAATCTTATATATAGAATCCGAATTTTTCGGTTTTGTGTGTAGTCTTTTGGAGTAAAACCTAAAACCGAACCAAGGCTTTCTTGTGCGGATTTTAGGTTCTAAACCCTATTATACATCAAGATAAGTATTTACTTCATTAATTTAATTATGTCTTTGATTATTTGTGTGTATGCTTGCATGTTCCCCATGTCCGGCTAATTTATTTGTGTGTTTGCTTAGGAATATGAAACTTAATTATTGAATATTGATTGGTTGATACTTATCTTAGTTGACTAATGATCTAGAGTGCGCTAGATTATTCGTTGTGTACTTAATGCTTGACTTTTCTTTGTGAACTTTAGAATATAATTATCTAGGTAATTGTAGGATAAAGTATTCAAGGACAACCGTAGAGTGGCGCCTATAAATCACTAGAGGATTTGTAAACAAGACCCTTTGGTAATTTCAAAGAGTTAGGGAAACAAGCACGCCTATAGCCTTAGAATCACAACGCAACTAGGAATAAGGACGTGACAAATCAACCATCAATAGGAGATAATTAAGGAGTAGTAAAACCTAAGTAAACACATCTTTAAACTATCATACGAGTACACATCAATTAGACATAGACTATCACAACCTTAGCTTAGATAATTAGATAATAGTAGAGTAATCGGTAGCAATACCAACCCCAAATCCAATACCCGAGATTCGTACCTTTTCCATTTCTACAAAATATAAAAATACAAAATAATCTTCTCAACCTCAACCTTAGCGTAGTAACTTCTCACTAGCATTCCTATTCCCCAGAGAACGATATCAATACCCGTGGCTTACCCTAATTACTACACTACAACGATTAGGTTCACCGCCTTGGGTGTTATAAAACTTGCTCAAGAAAAGGAAGTTTCCTTGACCCCGAACGACGCGTAGCGTTATCAAGTTTTAGGCGTGCACGGGAATAGAATAGCTAGTTAGTAGTCCACCTCGCTTAGGTTTCTTTGCTGATTCCTATCAAGTAAATTTTCTCATTTTAGCTTTCTCTTAGTCTATCTCCTTCTTAGTAACCTTTGTTCGTAACCCCATCACTTTTCATCATGGAAGGTGGTAACCAACCAATGTCGCTCAAACCCAACCCAATAACCAACACCGGTCGAAGCCGCTATGTGAGTAGAAACACCGACCTTCCGGATTTGCAAAAACATTCGATAGTACAATCGGAGAAGTTGTTGAGAAAGTAGTCGTCACGCTATAGTTGGCTCTATGATTAGCAATAATTCGACAATGGCATAACCAACAACAAAGTGGACGAGGAAAATAGTGCGTGCTTCAATCTTTACCCCACTAAGGAAGAGGTTGCGTACCATCAATACATAATCAATAATCCACGATCACCTATCATTAGGATATGCCCTAAGATTAGGAGAGAAACTCGAACCTAAAAATTCCTTGTATGATCGGATATAGGAGTATCGACCACGCTTACATAGATACGGAATCTCCCATCAATATAATGTCGTCTGCTTACAATGACATTATGAATGAGCGACTCAATATTAGGAGAGACCCTAATTATCCGGAGGAATTTGCAACTTTGTGGGAAGAGTCAAAGATGTGCATGTCTTTATAGGAAATTTCACCTACCTTGTTGATTTTATGATCCTAGAAGATGTAGGATCGTCATTGACTATAGCCTATCCCAAGTAGTGCTAGGAAACCGTTTGTTGAGACATCTAGGATGGGCCATAACAAGCATGATGGAACCGTTAGGTTTAAGGAGGGAACCAATGAGATTACCTATAGGATGCCTTGGAAAACAAGCGAGTATGGCCACTTGTCCATTTATGATCGAGACAACATCAAAGCTTTTAAGGACAAAAGCAAGGAAGATGTTGAAAAGGTTATAAATTCATGTGGGAAAGAAGGAGGCATTATTATAAGGATTGCTTGACCTAGGGCCTAGGTATAAAGTCGATGAAAATTTTGTCAACATGATAGAATTCTCATTGAGAATGCAAAACGAGGCAACGTGGGAGTAGGACTACGAGTCTAGCTACAAGACTCTTAAATAAAGAAAAGCGCCGTGGGAGGCAACCCATGCTTAATTGTTTACTTGTTAGTGTCATATCTCTTTATTAATTGTTTGTCCTCATGTTTAAATTTGTAAAAATGCTTTATTTTGTTTTTAACCTCGTCTTAATTACATATAAAGGTATTTTACATAAAGGATAAGTGTAGGAGGATTACACATGTTTTCATAAGAAACGTGAACATGAGAATAACAATTAACTAAAAGATATATATGTTTGTTTGTTCGAGTCAAATGCTTGTATCGAGTCATAATGGATGTTTTTGCGAAGTTTTCCAGATTCTAAAGATGCAAATTTTCCATAATTTTTCCAAAATCGCACCGCTTTTTGTCGGGATAACTTGGCGTCAGATTGCAACTCGACGTCGAGAAGGAATAAAACATCGACTTACTTTTTCTCGTTTTCGAGCTACTTGTAAAATTTTGGAATTTTCCGGATCTTAACTTTCAAAACAAATTCAGTAAACATCCATTCCACAAGCATTATATCCTAGTTTAAATCGAGTCTTATGTATATTATTACCGCCGATTTTGCGAAGGTTTCGTTTGTTTTCTTCTAGTGTGCGGTTTAGTTTGTCAAGAAGAAGTTACACAAGTTTGGAAGGAGCCTTTCACGCAAAAAACTCTTCTTGGAAAAGATTTAACCACCACTTTTACGGATCCTACCGAGCTAATCGGGGAGTATTAGTTTCTTTCGCTTTTAATTACCTTCTATTATCATAACTTTGATATTTCGGGAACATTGGGGACAATGTTCGGTTTAAGTGTAAGGGAGGAAAATAAAGCGGAACTTTGAAACTATGCTTATCCTTGACTGCTTGCTTTGTCCAAGTGTATTTGTGTAATAAACCATGAGAAAATGTAGGTTAGGGTAATTTTAGCCAAATTTAAAATTTTTCATGACGATAAGAGTGGGCCATTAGTCTTAACAAAAGCGTCTCATGGATAGGAAGTTGCATGACTAGCACAAAAACCCTTTACCACCTAAATTCCACCCAAAATGTGAGGATCGCCTTAGATTAGTAGGAATTAAAGCATTCATCTTTAATGCTTAGAGTGTGAACCGGTAGTATATTAGATTCTAGAACTTGTTTTGTGATGCATTCCGAGATCGCTAGTGAGACTACACTTGTGTAGTTAGGAATAACTAAATGATAAGAGGCATTAGGATAAACCCTTGTTTGATACCGTAATATAATTACTTCTTCCATATCGGTTGAGTAATTCCCCACACCCTTTGGCGTCAGACTCATCTTTAGTACACGATACCCTAGTTAACCCTCGAGCCTATCCTTTTCGCGGTTCTCGTGATGTTTGGTTTATCCGGATATAAATGAAGAGCATTGTTTACACCCCACCCCAAATATACACCCAAATCGCCTTAGCCTACCTTTATTGCACTCACTTTTAGTGCAATTTATGTTATCACCCAAAACCCTTAGTTCAATTATCCGGTTGCTTGCATGAGTTGCTAAGTCGAGTCATATCCTTTGTATACTGATTTTGGGATGATTGGGATTCATGGGAAAAGTTAAAGTTTATGAAATATAGGAAGAGAACGTTAAACTCAAATTCCTTTGTTTGCATAATAATGTACTCAAGTGTTTTGATCTTTTCAATTCGGGTCAAATTAGTGTTAGAGTAATAAAACTCAAGTGTAGGGATGTGTCTATAAATCCCTATCATTTTGATGTACCGTAGAGGATGGTAGAGTAAAAGTGTATGCAAAAAAAAAAAAAAAAAAAAAAAAAAAAACCATACGGCTACCATCCTACATCTATCTTTTAAATTATGTTTGTTTATTTTCGTTGCCTAGAGTTTTAGAGTGTCGAGTCTTGGCTTAGCAACGCCATTCTTCAGATACTTGCAACATAGAGATTTTGACTATCCACCACTAAATAGCCTATCCCACCAAACCCTTCATTTCCTACCGTAAGCTCTAACATTACAACCCTTTAAAAGACCTCTTTGATAGTCTTTCCTAGGTGCTTACGCCAAAGCGACGGAGGTTTGATCTATTCTCAAGCCTATGGTAATCTATGTACTAGGACCGGTTAATGAGTGTTTATCTTCCATTTCGATTTGTTATATTTCATATATACACCGAGAGAGATGCGAGTATCCAAACACCCCATGTGAGGTGCTAGTATGTAATTCCGTGCTTGTTATGACTTTTTGCGGGCTTATATGTGTTGTGGACCGTTTTGAATGAATGCTTCATGACCCCAACTTATAAATTAATTGGCTAAAAGCACATTTGCTTGAGGACAAGCAAATACCAAGTGTAGGGATATTTGATAAGGTTTTAAAGGTACCTTTTAAGGGTCATTTAAGCCCTTATTCGATCATACAGATCCGTTATTGCTTAATATCGTTCCTTTTCACTTTTTAGGTCTCTTGAAGGCAAAATCTTTGGAATGATGCTTATTTGGACGAAAAGGCGAATATCTGAAGAAAATGGCCAAAGTCGAATCGAGACACTCAAAGTCATTGAAACATAAGGCGACAGGCGTCACTCGATATCCGCGACGCCGTCGGGAAGGAATTTTATGACGGTCGAAGCGAAATTGCATGTTTTCAAGGGACGACGTCGGGTTCTAAAGGAGTAGGCGTCGTTACTCAGACGGCCTAGATGCGCCAAGACGGCGTCGAGTGAAGGGACGGCACACATATAAGGTGACGCCGTCGCAAGGTTTACGCCAAGACGAAACCCTAATGACGGCGACACGGCCACTTAAACATAAGGTGACGCCGTCAGCAGATGTAATCTTATATATAGAATCCGAATTTTGGTTTTTGTGTGTAGTCTTTGGAGTAAAACCTAAAACCGAACCAAGGCTTTCTTGTGCGTATTTTAGGGTTCTAAACCCTATTATACATCAAGATAAGTATTTACTTCATTAATTTAATTATGTCTTTGATTATTTGTGTGTATGCTTGCATGTTCCCCATGTCCCGCTAATTTATTTGTGTGTTTGCTTAGGAATATGAAACTTAATTATTGAATATTGATTGGTTGATACTTATCTTAGTTGACTAATGATCTAGAGTGCGCTAGATTATTCGTTGTGTACTTAATGCTTGACTTTTCTTTGTGAACTTTAGAATATAATTATCTAGGTAATTGTAGGATAAAGTATTCAAGGACAACCGAGAGTAGGCGTCTATAAATCACTAGAGGATTTGTAAACAAGACCCTTTGGTAATTTCAAAGAGTTAGGAAACAAGCACGCCCTATAGCCTTAGAATCACAACGCAACTAGGAATAAGGACGTGACAAATCAACCATCAATAGGAGATAATTAAGAGTAGTAAAACCTAAGTAAACACATCTTTAAACTATCATACGAGTACACATCAATTAGACATAGACTATCACAACCTTAGCTTAGATAATTAGATAATAGTAGAGTAATCGGTAGCAATACCAACCCCAAATCCAATACCCGAGATTCAGTACCTTTTCCATTTCTACAAAATATAAAAATACAAAATAATCTTCTCAACCTCAACCTTAGCGTAGTAACTTCTCACTAGCATTCCTATTCCCAGAGAACGATATCAATACCGTGGCTTACCCTAATTACTACACTACAACGATTAGGTTCAACGCCTAGGGTGTTATAAAACTTGCTCGAAGAAAAGGAAGTTTCCTTGACCCCGAACGACGCGCAGTAAGCGTTATCATTACGCCGTAACTCTGTTCATATCAGCAAACTGTAGCAACAATCTTCCTCATTTCCTGCAAAAATGGTTAAAACACAAAACCCAATAGAAATAAAAACGAAACAAAAGAAAGAGATAATTCGGGTTGTCTCCCGAAAGAGCACTTTTCTTTATTTACGAGTCTTTAAGTTAGACTCAGAGCTGCGAAGCTACCAGTGCTTGTTGATCATTTCGTGGATATGGCAATCTCCACGCTGGATCCAACTTACCAATTTCTCATCTCGTTTGTAGTCATCCCCTAATTCTAAACAGCCTGCATAAAAAATCTTGATTTTCTGATAGGGGTGGTCAATACCTTTCTCCTTGTCTTCATCACTGATATCGAGCAGTGGTTGAGCCTGGCTTAATTGCCTCTTGGTCCAATTTTTAAATTTTTTAACCGTTTTCTGCATTCTGAAGATAGTTTTATCACCGTTTATCATTAGCCATACTAACCCTTCTTTTTCATGTTTATCCAACCCCGATATTTCCTGAAAGGGTTTTCCTAAAATTACCCCGTAAGTCCTTCTTCTACAAACTCGCTTACGTCATCTAAAAGCATAAAGTCCACCAAAAATGAATGAGCTCCGACGAAGACATGGATATTAGATGTGAACCCAAGAAAGTCATTCCCTTTATATTCTAATTCTTTCTTCATAACTCGGTTGTAACATTCTTCTGACATGATGTTGACTGGCGAAGTTGTGTCAATAAATGGATGAAAGTTGATGAATCCGATTTTGCATGAGATCTTAAGATAATACGGGTGTCTATGATGTATGCGAGTTCCCCTCATGAAATCTAGGTTGGTCGGTTTGCGAAAAATCCTTCACCGAGTTATCTTGCCAATGGGCCATTTCGATGTCACTTGAGAGGTCTTCAGCACTGATTCCTAAATTATCTTCTTCCTCGAAGTTGACGAAAACATCAAAATCTCTCCCCGAATCAATTTCACCAGGATCTGGGGGGTCACTAAGAAATTTTTCTAGAGCTTCACCAAAATTGCCTACTGGGTCAACCGCACATACCTTTTGAGGAGTAGACATGAGTTCATTAGGACGAAACGTTGCAATTTCCCCATTAGCTTCAAGGGTCAGTTTTCCAGCAAAGACATCCACTTTTGTATGGGCAGTGGCGAGCATCGGTCTGCCTAAAATTACTGGTATTCTGTTGTCTTCTGGGATGTCAAGCATTACAAAATCTATCGAGAAAAAGAACTTCTTGATCTTAACCAAAACATTTTCAACAATGCCTAATGGTGACTGCATAGATCGATCTGCCATTTCAATTTTCATTTTGGCCGGCTTTAAATCACCAATCCCCATTCGTAGGAACATCGAACGAGGCATTATGCTAATACTAGCTCCAAGATCTGCTAGGGCATTACACATATCGAGATTCTCAATCAAACAAGGGAGAGTGAAACATCCTGGATCTTTTTCCTTTTGTGGTAGCTCGTTTCTCAAGACTGCTGAACATCTTTCATTGAGGCGAACTGTTTCATCATTACTTAATTCCTGCGGAATATCATGATTAGATTTAATAGAATCATTGACAGGGGAGCTTACCAGTAAAGCTTGGTCCATAAGGGACTGTCTTTCAAAGTTGATTCGTCGCTTAACTTTTTCCGAAAAGGTCATAGGTTCTTCAACGACAGTTTCTGCAGTGTGGACAACTTCCTCTTCTCGAGCTGCTAGGTAATCAGAAATGGCTACGGAACATGAGCTAACAATCTTCTCCAGTCTTTTAATCATATCATCATGACTTTTGAGAGAAGAGACTGTATTATCCACGAATGTTCTCATTAATTTTTCAATTCTATCGTCTTGTTATCTGGATTCCTTGATGTGGTCAAGAATTTTCTTCTCAAGATTGCTCTCGGCTTTGGTTCCAAACACACTCTTAACCTTCTCAACCCTACACGCTTCAGCTTCTCTTTCAATCCTTCGTTTTTCAAAAATTTCCCCATAATTATATTCTTGTTTTGTTATTGTCTTCATTACCTTATGATCGAAATTGTCTCTCGGTCCGTACCCTGTATCCATATGCCACCTGTAGCAATATTCCGAAATCCGTTGAATACATTCAAGGGCTTGGTCAGGAGTCATGCTAGGAATAGGTCTCGGGGAGTCGAGAAGTTTTCGTTTAAATGCGTTAATCCCATGATAGAAGACGTAAACAATCTGATGTTTGTTCAAATCATGGGTGGGGCATCGATAGAGTAGCTCATTAAATCTTTCCCATGCTTGGTAAAGCGATTCTTCCCCAACTTGGACGAATTGATAGATTTTACCCAGAAGTTTGGCCATTTTTGAAGGAGGGCAAAATTGTTGGACGAACTCTGTCCTTAATTTTCCCCATGCTCCTTTATATTCGTTAGGGAGTTTATTATACCATTTCTTTGCGGTCCCAGTAAGAGTCATAGGAAAGATCCTTGCAGTGACCGAATAACTCGAAGTACCTCTTACGTTGAAAAAAGAGGATAAGTGGAGAACTTCTTCTACGTGATCCTGAACGTCCTCATCTTCATCTCCCGAAAACATAAGTTTGTGTAACTCTCGAATGATTTGATCTGGAACAGAGTATTTTTCAGTATCAGAATCATGTGCGAAACTTCGCTGGTAGTTCTCATTTGGTCGCTCCGAATACTGCTCCATCGTTAAATCATTGATATCTTCGTTTACGACTTATGGATCTGTGTCAGACTGGTCTGATTTGTAAAATGAGTATATGTTGTGAATAGGAACCGGAGAGTAAACTTTCCTTGTCTGAAACTACTTTTCTGTATCGTCGAATGGTGTGGCCAGAAAAGGCCTAGAGCTACGAGTCTTGTATCCTGACATAATAAGAAAGAAAATTAAAAACAGACTTAATATGAAATCCTAATATAACTCCCCGGCAGCGGCGCTAAAAACTTGATGCAGGTTTTAATATTTATATTAACTCGTTATACCTATGGTCTACCCTAATGCACTAATGGGCAGTGTACCCGGTCGCGTGTAGTGTAGTAATCGGTAAAGCCGAGGTGTCCCAAGAGCTATGTGTGTTGGATTGCTATTAAGTCTAGTGTCACAGAATAATAATGGTTTTAATAGGGATTTAGTTAATTAAACTATTAATGCAGAATAAAAGTAAATAAAGCAATTAAATGGTAAAGGGAAATCAATAGTGGAGAGTGGTGCTAACCTAGTTAATCCTCCTAGCTAGTTATGTTTATGTCTACTTACTTCCAATTACTTTAGGTGGGGTCAAAGTCGAGAGGACGAAGATTTGGTCAGCTTTTCCTAACCTATCAGAAAGATGCCACCACAGAGAAATCAAAGACCGTCATAAGTCCCATTATTCATCGGTCCCCTAAGCCAAGTCATTAAGTACCGCTACATGCTAGATTTATAATAGTGAATGCCCGGCATAAGTCCCGTTGTTCCCGGTCCCTAATTCTTAAGTTCATCCAAACGATGGGTGATCGGTTGGTCAATCGCACAAGTAGAAAGTGGTCGGTTGGTCATATCTTACCCTTCCGTCTCCGCTCACCTAGGGTCGGTTGGTCATATATCCTAGGCAATTAGCCGATCTACCGCCATTCAAAACTACCGAACCAAGGGTGGCTACCAATAAACTATGCATGCATACACTTAGAAATAATTATGCGGAAGTAACATAAACACACAAAAAACAAACAAGGAATCATAACTAGGCTAGCACCAAGAGGTGCTTAGCCACTCATATTAATCATACAAACCAATTCAATACTCAAGGGTATGAAATACATGAATTGAAAGTAAAATAAATAAGAAATGCTAATGCTTATCGTAGAGGAGTGATTTCTCCCTTGGAGACAGCTCCGTATGCTCCTCTGGACCTCCCGCTAGCTTTTTCCCATGTTCTCTGGTTTTTGTGTGTGGAATGGGATGATTAGAAATGCTGGAATTCGTGGGTATTTATAGGCCATAAATGTGTTACGGCGTAACTATAACAAGAGTTACGCCAGAACCTTCGCCATCTGCATAGCTTAGATCCGCTAGATACGCGATTTGACAACCTTATAAGTGGTTACGACGTAGTCTTCATAAAACATGGTTACACCGTAATTGATAGAGTAGTTACGGCGTAAGTATCAGCGGCGTGGATCCTCATTTGACCTAATGTAGTTACGTCGTAACCTTTGGAAAGAGTTACACCGTAACCTCTTGATAATTTGGTATTCTGAGTCACGCAATAGTTACGGCGTAATGTGAGAGTGGAGTTACGCCGTAGCTTCTTCAAAATGGCATACTCTGATAAATCTTTAAATATTTCTCCGGCCGGCGTCTCTTTAGCTCCAATGCTCGTAATTTACCGAAAGTGGAAAACAATAGAAAACAAGCGTGAATCCATATAAATGATATAAATTACAAGCATTATTTGGGAAATTGACACTTAATAATCAGGACTATTTGATGTTATCATGGGGTCAAAAAAAGACCTGTATAATGGGCCAAAACAGACATGTATAATGGGTCAAAAAAATATTGGGTCAAAACAAACATGTATAACGGGTAAAAAAACATATATGATAGATGGTAAAACAGACATGTATACATTGGTAAAACCATACAATAATAGAGTCAAACTGATTTCAACCATTAAAATATAGTCTGCTACCATCCACATGGTACATTAAAGTATCCACATGTCGCAACCACATCCAATAATGGTCATAGACAGAAACCTAAGTAGTCCACTACTACATGACATAAATACATTGTTTAAAGACAGACCCACTACTTAGTGTTTAACAAAAGATATTGTTCAAATACTTCCACTACTACATGACTTCTTCATTCTAAATATGATACATCAAGTGTTGTTTCTGGGTTGTGTCCAGGAGCATTGGGGTCTTCCTTCCACTTTTGATTCCTAATCCTCTCAGATGTTCCACTTAATCCATCAGCTCCTAAGTCTAAGTCTTTTTGCATCCTCAAGAACCTTTTCATTATACTTTTTGTTTGCCTCTCTTCTTGCTTTTTCTTCTGCTTCATTAATCTAAGCAACTTCATTAACCTGTCTAGTTGAATAAAAGTTAGATCTATAATACTTGGTAGCAGTCCAGTGGAATAAAAGTTAGATCTAAGCAAGTTAAATCATACATGTTGTTCCACACTTTGTAGCAGTCCAGTGAAGCTTTGATTTGCAATAGTTGGATCTGATAACATTTGGCTCTGAATTTGGATATGTATATGTATTTGAATCTGAACTTGCAGTTGGATCTGCAGTTGGAACTGCAATTGGATTTGCAGTTGGATATTGAGTTTGATCCGCACTTGCATTCTCATTATATGGACCAAAACCATCATTTGGTGGGTTCAATGGCTGATTAGGATCATTTTTCCTTTTCCTACCAGGTTTCCTTTTTTCTTTATACGGGTTTGGCCTTGTTTGATTGTAACATCTTGCTTTGTTATGCGCTTTCTTCCAACAGTTTGTGTAAGTCATCATTCTACCCGTCCTAGAAACTTCATTAACACCCTTAGTTGGATGTTTTATCCTTTTATTCCTAGGACTACCTAGCATGACCCTTTTCTTAGGGGTAATGGTGGTATATTGTCTGTCTTTGGGCACATTGAGGTACCACCAACTGTCCTAATAAAATGACTATATGTATCAATCCATGTATGTTTTATATAATAACTGGACACCCCATTAGAAGCATCTTGATTAAGGAAACTATATGCAGCCACTGCATTAACACATGGTATACCAGATAAATGCCACCATTTACAAGTACAAGTCCTAGCATTCAAATTCACCCAAAATGCTTCATCTACTTTCACAACCACAAACTCCTGATATCGACTAGCATAAACTTCCCAAAACCTTTGGTTATCTTTAAGTTTCTCTATCTCTTTTCTAATGGCGAGACAAATAGTATCATTTAAGTTGGTAGCCTTTTGATTCATGGCAAACAGCCTTGCATTAAGTATACCCTAATTTTTCATAGCATAATAATAATTGGTTTGCTTCTAAGTACTCTTATAGCACTATGGTATGATTATGAGATACCATTCTCAAAAGCAACACAAGTCCTATGCATTTGAAAATAAGCTCTACATCAAGTCTTAGGGTCCTTTTCTACTAACCATTTTTCTACTTCAGCATCAATGTTTTTTATTAGTTCGATTTTTTTAAATTGTGCCTCTAATGTAGATGAAGCAGCACCCTAGAACAGTGATTTGTAGTGCAATCCATTCCATTTCTTTTTGAAATTAGCATAAATGTGCCTTGCACATAGTCTATGCTCAACATGTGGTAGAAATTCTCTAGCTGCCTGAAGTAGACCATGTAACATGTTGTGCACAAGTTATTAGGAAGTATGTTATGCATAAGTTGTTAATAAGTAAGACAGTGGCATAAAACTTACCTTATGACCATCTGAAATGATTGTCAAGTATGCTCCAATGGCAAGGTTAAAGTATTGAGATAAGTGATGAAGAAACCAACTCCAATTCTCATTGTTTTCAATGTTTACCATTGCCCAAGCCATGGGAAACAACATATCTTCCCATAGTTGTTAACACTCACCTCTGCAAGTGGCAGTCAAGAAACAACCATCTAGACCAATGACTCTTCTGCGTGATCCCCATCCATCTTTCATTGCTATGGAATAAAACAATGTAAACTACAATCAATGCATAAAAGTGTTAAACTACTATTAAAGTTGTAAAAACTTATACCTATGAAGCAGATGTATATCTTGTTGAACTGAGTTTTCCCATCATCCCCAGTGTTCACATCTAAGTGAATAGAAGAACCAGGGTTGGTTATCAAGATATGTTCTCTATAATCTCATAGCTTTCCATAGTGATCTATCAGTCCTCCTTCATGATCATAAACTGCCCTCTACTTTACCTTGTTACACATGCCAACACTTACATTAATCAAACAATTTTGTTTAGCATCTGCTTGCATCTGCCTATAAGTAATCTTAGGATTTCTTATAACCTCTGTTGCAAATTGTTTTGCTAGCCACTTGTAAGTAACCAATGACCCCAAATCAAAATTTCTTGAGCATGAGTGAGTAGGAATCAATGTTTTGATTTGGAAAGTTGCCTCATTTTGCATCCATCCTCCCCATAATCTAAATGAACAACCTAGTTGTGAACTATGAGGTGTCTTAGGTGACTTACACTTAGGTGAATTAGTTGTCTTAGTTGCCTTGGTCTTAGACTTGGACTTTGTTGACTTAGACTTAGGTGACTTGGATTTCTTGCCCTTAGTCTAAGAATTAGGTGTACCTATGTAACACCCCCGAAAATCTTAATGACAGCAGAATGCTAATTCGGGTGTTACTTGAATGGAGATCATAGTCAATAATTATAGAAAACGACTCGAAATAGACGTTTTATTAAAATAGTTATCATTCATCGAAAACTCATTGTTTGTTACAAAATATTGTAAATAGATCAAGTGTTTTTCCCAAAAGAAAGATCATGAGTTTGAAAAAAATAATAACTTTTATGTTTTACACCACCAGATAAGCCTTGCCATGCCCCATTCTGCGCCTTGGTCATAATCTTCACTGATCACCTGAGATAACATGCTTAAAAAGGTCAACAAAAATTGTTGAGTGAAATCCATAGGATTAAAATAAGTTGAACACAAGTATTAGATCATGATCATTGTAAACTAACAATATCGTAAGAAAAATCACAGATTATTATGCGCTAAGCTCATGAAACCAAAACTCAACTGCATACACTGAATTACCAGTGTACGTAAGTATGCCTCAAACGAGGTAATAGCCAATTACCTAAGGAAATTCAATATGGTGCGCCCATTATTTCTCTATAACCAAAGCGGGTTCGTTAATCCCCATAGTACGATTCACGATATCACGCTCACTCATGGTGATTAATGGTTCATGATCGGGGACTTGTGGCTAACAACTTAGGCAAGACCAATAATCAAGAGGATCAAGCATTTATGAAAAACCTTGTGTTCTAGTTTAGAGCATATATCTCCTCACGGGTTTGCAAAATAAAGTAAAAGTGAGGCTATGAACTCACCTTGATGATAATGAACACACAAATAGATCAAGCACAATGTAGCGGAGGTTCCAAACCGAAACCTAAAAATGATGAGATGGCGAGTCTCAAGAATAAACATTTTGGTTCGCGACCAAAATAATAGAGCATTGAATATTCTTATTCAATAGATCATCGGATTGTCCAATCCAATTGTGTGCGTGCGTGATTAACGTTTTAAGTAAATTTTTACGTGCTACATTGCCTTAATTAATAATCCTTACTTACGCATAAGTGAAATGTTTTCCCCCGTTGTGATCTTAATAGATTTGTTGAGTATTTTAACGTGTTTAGATTCCCGTGGGTTTTACCGGATTTTATATATATAATTATAATCTATATATATATATATATATATATATATATATATATATATATATATATATATATATATATATATATATACGTAATAAAATACTCATATGATCAAAGTACTCGTTTTCACGAGGTTATGATGGGTTTATAAGTTTTCCTAATTTTTTTTTAAATTTACACTTTTTATCCTCAAGTTATAAAATATACAAGTTTAGTCTCTCAACTATGGGAAAATGACAATTTCTACCCAAAATGTTTTATACTCAAAGTTTTCAAAAATGACAGTTTTAGTCCTTATACAAAACTGTTTTATAAAGTCGTTTAAAAATCGGTTTTTACATGTTTGGTCCTCCAAGTTTCTAAAGCTTCATTTTAGGCACAAAAGTTATATTCTATTTTTTTACAACTAGTTTGGCATAATTACAAAATCAACCTTGGACTTTTCATGCATGCGTCTTATGTACAAAAGGAACCTTTAACTTTTGAATATTTACCAAACGTACCTTAGACTTTTCTCATGCATACAATTTACATACAAAACGACCCTTTCAACTTTCGAGAACTTACATTTTTGACCCTACAACCACTCGATTTGCAAATATAGTCCAAAAATACATTTAGTCTTACAAAACTTTTTATATTTTCTCATGAGCTTATTTCTAGCTTATTGAGAGCTTATGGCTCATTTTATATATATTGGGCCGGATAAAAAGGGTTTTGGGCCACGGTGTTTTACGTTTGTTGGGCCTTAAGGCCTAATTGTGTGCGGTTTGGTTTTTGAAGAAGAACGAGGCAAAGGTACGGTTTCAAAGGGTTTCTATGGTCGATTTATTTGGTCACAAGTTTTCTAGGGTGTGCTTGTGTTATATTTTAGTAAAGAAAAGTGTCGAGTGAATTCGTAACTCGTTATGCATGTCATATAAACATGTTAACGAGACTAGGTCTTAAAAGAAGGGACAAAAATTTTAACAACAAAATATGTTCATACATTAGTATAATCGCCTTATCATGTGTTTAGTTTTTGAGTGTATCCAACTCGATTATTTAACACGTTAGCGTCCAAATATACATGTAGCCGATTAATTTAGGTATATTTTAACATGTAAACGTGTGATGTGGTATTGACGATAGTATCACAATGGAAATAGTAGAGGAGAGACTTACCACACTCGTAGTGAGTGGGGATGAAAACCAATGAGGCGAGCGAGAAGAGATAACCACGAGAACCCTTGTTCTCCTTATAACCCAAGACTAAATATCCAAGTCTTTTAACCCTTAGGTGTTTCGTTCTCCTCTTTCTCTTCGAACCAAGTACCACTGTGGACGATTTGCTAGTAATTTGAGAGTGAGTTTGCG
The DNA here is from genome assembly GCA_022545495.1 of Chrysanthemum lavandulifolium. Classification (NCBI taxonomy): domain Eukaryota; kingdom Viridiplantae; phylum Streptophyta; class Magnoliopsida; order Asterales; family Asteraceae; genus Chrysanthemum; species Chrysanthemum lavandulifolium. Next base: position 293,623,783 of record CM040241.1, read on the forward strand.
TGATAAATTTGTGAGCTAGTTTGTGAGGGAACTTGTGGGATTTGGCTAAGTGTTGGGGGGTCAACTTATAGGAATAACAAGTATGGTTTTTGGTCTAAAATATTCATGATCTTGTTTGGTTGTGAAGCGTGGGAAGATGGCAGCTAGGAAAGGGGAACGTTTGTTTGCCTAGTCGAATCAAGGGAACACAAAATCCATTGGTTAAGGAAGTCAAGTTGGTCAAAATGGATTAGAGTAGTATTATGTTTAACTTAGGGTATTATTTTAAATGTATTAGGGTGGCTAAAGTGATGGTTGTCTCTTCTTTAAGCATACACACACGCAAACATGTGATCAAATAGGATGAATGTTTATTTTGCTTTGTGTTTTTGGTTCCTTGTTTTGCTTCGACTGACCACAGGAAACAAGCAACAATAATGTTACTTTGCCAATACTTGCATTCAAAACTAAGTGTGGGATATTGGGCTTGGGGTGAGAACCGGTGGAGGCCCAAAGACAAGGGAAAAGATTGGGCTTGGTATGTTGGTCGGATCACAAACGAGAGCCCAGTGAGAATTAGGGATCGGAGTGGGCTTAGGCCCGGTCCAAGAAAGAAATAAAAATTTATTACTTAAATATTTTCATACAAATTTTTATTTATATGATTAAATAATTAATGATATCGGGATTGAGGGGAATTTTATTCTGATCAAAACGGTATATTTTATGAACGCTCAAGCTGCGTTGATCATGCATATGCCAAATGATATGCAATCGTTATGCTTAGAAAATTTTCATGATGAAATAGATCGTGTTTAATTTCTATTCAAAGCGTTAAGTACATTAAAATTTTCCGGAGCTTACAAGACCTACCTTTAAGAGAACCGCGTCCCCGCAGCTTAAACTCGCAGAGTCGTCATGGGTGATATAGATGAACAGTGGGGATACTTGAACGATTACATCTTCGCTCCCTAGTGAACTCAGACCTCGCTTCTTGTGATTCCATCGAACTTTAACGATAGGAATGCGACTTTGCTTAAGCCTCTTGACTTCTCCGTCCATGATCTCGACGGTTCTGCGACAAAGTTAAGTTTGTCATTGAGTGGATGTCCTCGAGTGGTACGACTAGAGTTTCATCCGATAGACACTTCTTAAGATTTGAGACATGGAACGTGTCATGTACTCGACTAAGTTCTTCGGAAGATCGCGTTTATATGCCATCGGATCAATTCTTTGAAGAATTTTGAACGGTCCGACGATCGAGGTTCGAGCTTTCCTCTATTTCCAATCGACCATCCCTTTCTGTGGTGATACTTTGAGCATTACACGGTCTTCGACTTGGAATTCCATTGGTTTTCTTCAACATCTGCGTAGCTCTTTTGTCTATCTCGAGTCGCTTGCGATCGTTGCCTAATTTGCACTATTTTTTCGGTTGTCTCTTGACAATTTCGGGCCTGTGAGTTGTATTTCTCCAACTTCCACCAAAGAACCGGGCGATTGGCATTTTCTTCCATATAGTGCTTCAAAAGGAGCAGCTTTAATGTTGGCGTGGTAACTATTGTTGTAAGAGAATTCAGCCAGAGGTAGGTGCTTATCCCATCCTTTTCCGAAATCAATCACAGATGCTCTCAGCATGTCTTCCAGAGTTTGGATCGTTCTTTCACTTTGTCCATCTGTTTGAGGATGGTATGCGGTACTCATATCCAAGTTGGTACCCATGGCCTTTTGAAGTGTTTGCCAAAATCTCGAGGTGAATCGGCTATCACGATCATATATGATAGAGATTGGTACACCGTGACGAGAAATAATCTCTTTGATGCACAGTCTAGCGAGTGTAATCATCTCGTCGTTCTCCTTGATTGGCAAGAAATGAGCTGACTTCGTAAGACGGTCCACAATGACCCAAATGGTGTCAAAACCATTACAAGTTCTCGGCAACTTCGTGATGAAATCTATTGTGATTCTTTACCATTTCATACGGGAAGTTCTGGTTGGGTTAACAATCCAGATGGCTTTTGATGTTCAGCTTTGACTTTCAAACATGTCAAACACTTACTGGCATATTCGGCGATAACAGCCTTCATGTTAGGCCACCAGTACAAAAGCTTTAGATCTTGATACATCTTGTTGGGACCAGGATGTATGGAATACTTTGATTTATGTGATTCATGCATGATGAGTTCTCGGAGACCTCCTTAAAATGGAATCCAACTTTGATTTTTGAAACATAACGTTCCGTCCGATCTCTTCACAAATCCATTTTCATTTTCCGGCATGCCATAAATCTTCTCATTTGGCCTATTTTCTTCTTTAAGTGCTTCGACCTGGGCTTCAAGAATTTTCGATGGTAGGGGTGAATTGATTACCATTCCAATGATCTCACTCTAAGTGGCTTAGGCGATCTTTTTCTTTCAAGGCCTAAGAACAACGTCGCTTTTCCAGATGGTAACGGATCTCGCGGTCATAATCACTAAGCAATTCTAGCCAGCGGCGTTGACTCATATTCAGTTCTTTTTTATCTAAGATGTGTTGAAGAATTTTGTGATCAGTGTACACTATACACTTGGTTCCGTACAAATAATGTCTCCATAATTTGAGTGCAAATACCACGGCGCCAAGTTCTAGATCGTGGGTTGTATAAATCTTCTCATGAGTTTTGAGTTGTCTTGACGCATAAGCAATCACTTTGTTCCTTTGCATGAGAACAACGCCTAAACCCATGTGTGAAGCATCGCAATATACTACAAAATCTACTCCTTCCGGTAGTGCCAAGATGGGTGCTTCGCAAAGCTTGGTCTTTAGGAGTTGAAAAGCTGATTCTTGATCGTCTCCTCATTTGAATTTCTTCGTTTTTCGGGTTAACTCGGTCAATGGTTTGGCTATCTTCGAGAAACCTTGATGAATCTTTGATAATAACCAGCAAGTCCTAAGAATTGATGAATTTGATTGGGGTTGGTGGTCATCGCCAATTCTTTATCGATTCGATCTTTATGGATCCACGTGATTCCTTCATCGTCGATCACATGACCAAGAAATTGACTGTCTCAATCCAAAAATCACATTTGGAAAACTTTGCGTACAATTCTTCATCCTTGAGTAATTTCGTGACGTTCTCGGATGTTCGCATGTTCTTCTTTATCACGAGTAGATAAGAATATCGCCGATGAACATAATGACGAATTTATCCAGATATGGTTTGCAGACTCTATTCATGAGGTCCATAAATACAAGAAAGTGCATTAGTTAAACCAATGGCATTACTTGGAATTCATAATGGCCATATCGAGTTCTAAATGCGGTCTTGGGTATATCTTCTTCTTTACCCAGAATCGATGATATCCGGATCTTAAATCAATCTTCGAGTACACACCGAGCCTTGTAATCGATCAAACGGATCGTCGATCCTTGGTAAGGGATAACGGTTAGGCCCGACGAGAATTAGAGATAGGAGTGGGCTTAGGCCCGGTCCAAGAAAGAAATAAAAATTTATTACTTAAATATTTTTATACAAATTTTTATTTATATGATTAAATAATTAATGATATCGGGATTGAGGAAAATTTTATTCTGATCACAACGGTATATTTTATGAACGCTCAAGCTGCGTTGATCATGCATATGCCAAATGATATGCAATCGTGATGCTTAGAAAATTTTCATGATGAAATAGATCATGTTTAATTTCTAATTAAAGCGTTAAGTACATTAAATTTTTTTGAGAGCTTACAACCTATGTCCTCATCCACCTTCTGCTTTCCCTTAGTATTAGAATTAGGTGTACCTATGTTCTCATCCACCTTTTGTTTACCTCTCTGGCACATGTCTATAATCATTCCTCCTAAACCATAACTGATATCCATTAGCAACCTCATAGTTAATCAAATATTCTTTAAGCTGCTATGGTGCTCAAATTTCATACCCAATAATGGCATCATCTAATCCCATGGTACATTAGGATTAAAAAAAAAAAAAAAAAAAAAAAACCCAAGATATAAATACCCTTCTTTCACCTTAAATCATCACCAACATCTCTCCGCTCCACTTCATCTTCCCTAGAACTACTATCATTTGTACCTAAGTTAGCATAACTTTTACCTAAATTAGCACCAACATCATCCTTTATGTACTTACCATCAACTAACTTTTTTAGAAAAGTGTCATTAATGGCTATCTTTGAAATAACCACATCTTCTTCACCTACGTGTTCTGGACCAACATATTCTGATATATTTTCTATTTTCATTATCTACATCTACTGCTTCCTCACTAGCATCTACGCCAGCATCTCCTATAACATCATAACCATGATGTTCAACATACAGTTCTACATTGCAACCATTGTCGAAAGCTAATTTGATAAAATTTGCTAACTCTCATTCCTTAAAGGTTTCAAATGTTCACTCAAATCTTGTTTAGGGGCACATAAATACATACCATTAACAAGAAACAAACAACATTCTTTGACTATCTTCAACAGCCCGACGTGGTTGCACTCACCAAATCAAAGATTCTCAACAACATCAACATCACCGTTGGTGTACGTCAAAGGATCATAAGTAAATGTGCCTTCATGATGAACAATAATGGATATGAGTTTATGTTGATTTGGGGGGAAACGTTTTGGTAAAGTGGTTTGAGTGTTTGGGAGAAAACGTTTTGGTAAAATGATTATATAACCCCATATATTTTTCACGTAAGTATTTAGAAAAACAAAAAAAACCAAAAACAAAAAACATGTCACACTTCGGAAAATTGGTAGCCGATTTTACCGGTAGCCGGTCAAACAGTGACCATATTAGTACAAACTCAAAAGTAGACATATTATGTTGGAACGAAAATTAGTACACGTACCATATCGTTACATTTCAGAAAGTATGTGGCTATTTAATAGCCAAAACCCTATTAATTATGACAAAAAGTTGTAGAAAATTTTTGAACGTTACTCAAATGAGCATTTTACTTTTGTAGCTTTTTCATAAACAAAAGCTTTGAGCTATTTTAGCATCAAAATTTTTGAAAAATTGGAGCTTTATTTTTCTAAAAAGCTTCAAACCACCAAGGGGGTGTTTGGGATTGCGATTTGAAATAGATTATTTGATTATTGCGTTTTGAAAACGCAAATAATCCATTTTTGATGTTTGGCAAAAAAGTTCAATAATCAATTATTTACGTTATATAGCTCTCAAAACGACGTTTTGAAACTGTAGATGGCATCATACTTTTTGAAAACGTGGTTTTGTAAAACGCAAATAATCAATTTTATAAAGTTGCCAAACACATACGCTCATTAGTTACGGACATGATTTCGGGTTTTACCCGATCCAAACCCAATTGATGTATAACCCCAAAATCTCAAATTTCAATTTAGATCATCTTTCATTTCAACAACTCTCTCTCAGAGTCACATAAACCCTAGAAATCTTTGATCTCCCTTCAACCACGACGGCAGACGACGGCCTTCAAAACCCAGATCCAGAATCACCTCCTCTCCAATACCCACTTTTCAGTTTTCACTAATTCAACCTATTTCAAAAGTTCACATAAACCCTAGAAAAAACCTTTTTTTAAAATGTCAGATAACATTCCATTTGAAATCCAAATGGAAATCATCAAATGGCTTCCTTTGAAGCCTTTGATTCAGTTCAGGTCCGTTTCGAAACCCTGGAAATCTTTCATCGACAGCTCTGACTTTATCAAGGGTTACGGCGCCCGCCACACGCAGCCACATAGTCGTATTCTAGGGTACAAAGATGATCTTTTTGAGGATGAGGCAAAGTACTTTTGTCTCGTAGACGATGATAATAGTGAAACTTTTAATTTACAAAAACAAGAGCTTTCTCCACTTGTTATGTCTCCTTTGCTTAAACAATATTGTCTCTCATACGTTGTTGATGTGAGTCATGGATTACTGGGTTTGTATGGTCACCATAAAGGTTCTAAAATATGGATGGTTGTTATTTGGAATCCTTCTATAGGAAAATCATTGGGTATTGTTGTCCCTAGTTGTTACTCTAAGTATTTTTACGGTTTCGGGGTTTGTCCTGTTACAAGTGACCCTACCATTGTTAAGGTTTTATGTGACGTTAACATGCCTTGGCATGTTGAAGTTTTTACATTGAGTTCGCGTGTTTGGAATGTGATTCCAAGTGGTAATTTGCCTCATGAATCAATTAGAATTATGACATCTCAGGTTGTTATAGATAGGTTTATTTATTGGGGTGCTACTGATATGACTTCTGCTGATACAAAATATATAGTTTTGTCATTTGATTTGATTACCAAGGAATTCAAAGTGGTAAACCTACCAGATAGCTTAAGAAACGAGCTAAATGGAGAACTTGTGATTGTTTCTAAGCTATGTGAGTCTCTTGTTGTGTATCGAGCCATCGAGGTTGAAGGAGCAGAATGTTGCGGTGTATGGGTGCTGGAGCATGATTCCTCTTTTAGAAAGTTATTCACAATTGGCGCACCAGTATATTATATATTTGGTTTTACGAAGAGTGGTGAACCTATTTTTGAAATTTCAAAGAAGATGGTTTCTACTGTTCATATTTATGACCCCTGCTCACAACAAATCAAGAATCTTGGGATTTCTGGAGCGTCGGGCTCATTCTTCATGGACTCTTACAAGGAATCGCTACTTTTGCTTGATCACTCGGATTTACATATTTATTCTGACGATAGTTGATCGTTGATCAGAATTGATCAGAATGATAATGATCACATTTTAAGGTATGGATTAACAAAGTGACATGTTACCTAAGGAGGGAGGGGCTTATTTTGTAGTTAAGGTGTGGAAAAATCACTTTCATCTATTTTAGTTTTTTTATCACTCATTTAATGTTGTTAAGTAATGTCATTTATGGAATCTTATGCGATTGTAGATGCAATATATGCTACATATATTTCAATATGTGATTTTTATTATTCCATGGATAGATGACTTATTGCTTGTGTAATTAAATATGACAAGCCTTTTAGATGTTCATTACCTGTTGAATTCTTGTTAGCATTCTTTGCTTCGTAAAATTCTCATTTCATTATGCTTGGCGTAGTTTATCAATCTTTGAATTTGCAGCATCTGAATGTGTAAAAGCTTATGTGTGAACTAGAAATGATATTCATGTACTTTGACTTAGGATTAGAGTAGGCATTAGTAGCTGTTAGGCGATATACGATCTCCTAACTATACCAACCAAAGTGTAAAATAACATAACAGAAAGTAGAAACAGAGCCGCAACCAACAATGCTTACATCAGTTGAGTACCACTAGGGAGGCTGCAATGCAATCAAGCTCTTACTGCATTTGCATTAGACTTCTTACCAGTAGATAACAACACAAAGTAGTGATAGTAGGTGCAAGAGCTTCTTTGATTCATATCAACCTACTCGTTGTATGCTCAAGTCTCTAGAGAAACATAAATGATTGTAACTGAAGTTCAACAGTTTTGGTTCAGCATAAGTTTACCCCCACTTTTCCCATGACTGTTGTATTACTTAACGATCCAACAATAATTGGTAACTCTCAAGGCTAATCGTGTTTTTGTTGCGGTTATTATCTAATATTTGATTTTCATAGAAATTCATGTGATTCTGTTTTTGTGGCGGTTATTATCTAATATTCAATTCTCATAGAAATTCATGTGATTCTGAAATGAATGTAGCGGTTATTATCTAACTTTTAAAAAGTCAGTTTTTATTGCTGTGCCAGATGTATAACATTGTCTATATCATGACTATATGGTAATGTCTTGGGTTTTGTGGTTTATCCTGGCAGTAGCGACCTAAGATTGTTTAGATTACATATTTTGCCAAGTATAAGCTGCATCCTATGTGAAGTAGATTTTTTGAGTTAGTCCAAACAGAAATTTACCTTGTAAGTTTTCTTACATGGGCTCAGAGAGATATAGTTGCCAGTCTCCGTAGTGCAGCATATCACTTTTTATACTAAACTACTGATATTTCAATGTGCATATGACTGGTACTTCCACAACCCAACCATGTATCATTAGAGGCAGGAAAGATATAAAAATATTTTTCCTATTAGTATCGTGAATAATAGACGTGGCCGGAATATAAGTGGATAGTGGTCGGAATAGTGGCCGGAAGATATAAAAATATCGTTAGCTATTAGAGAGATATAGTGGCCGGAAGATATAAAAATATCGTTTGCTATTAGTATCGTGAATAACATATTTTCTTTTTCTTTTCTCTGTAATATAAGTGGATAGTGGTCAAAACCTATGGATTCATTTTTTCAACACACTACCACTTGGGCCGGGACTCTCCTCTCTGAACTAGAGTTCAGCGTGGCTAGTTCTCGCAGTTGCTGTCTTTTGATATAAACTTCAGACTCGTTCTGCAAATGAATAAATAACAAATAGGACATGTATAAGAAAAATGTGCAACAAAATAACTTATAGTGAAGAGGTTCACAGTAGGTTTATTGGTAAACATTTGGCTTTCTTAGGTCAAGTGACTACTTTTCAGACTTTACATTTTCCAGAAATTATTAAATGTTCTGGAATATTTTGTTGATTTATTTAAAATTTGAAGCATACAGAAGAGGTCAAATATTGACCGGTGTTAGATCTTATGAGAAGATAGCCATCAGTTTTTGAAGTTATAAAAGTCCGTTGACTTCAAAAGTCAAAGTACAAGAATTGATCCGTTTGTTTGTACAAGTGTCCGTGCTTTGATTTTTATAGCAAGGAAACATATAAAGTAGTACGATAAATAGGAATTACAGCTATAAACAATGTAGAAAAATTTATGAAGCTTTGAAATTTATCACAGGTTTGAGCAGCTCTTTGTTTATCTCATGTGCTTGCCTCAGCCTAAAATCAACAGGGCTTTCTCTATTTATTTCGGTTTATTGCTATTCTTTCGGCTGGATAATATATGTGTTCTTTGGACTGGTGTAGATGTCGGTTTAAGAGTTTATTTCTCAGGGAACACTACGTGATTGGCTGTATGGAACTTTGAGACTTGATTATTTGAATTTTAGAGGTGCTTTGATGTGCATTTTAAAAGTGAATACTGTATGTAGCTAAATCTGGAGATTCCTTGAGCTTCCGAATGAGATTACATGTAGCATTAGATTCAGCCAAAGGCATTCTTTATCTTCACACTGAAGCCAACCCACCTACTTTCCACCGCGATATCAAAAGAAGCAACATCCTCATCGACTCCAAACTCACTTCCAAAGTTGCTGATTTAGAGGCTTATTTCTTTCAACTAACTGACATATGTGTTTTTCTTCCTTCTATGGTTCTACAAGCATGATGTAAATAACTAATTTGAGTGATTATGTTAATAAATGTAAAAATGTCACAACGAAGAAACACTATTAAAACTTTGAGTGATTATTATAATAAATAAATGACAAAAGTTCAATGCAGAACAAGAATTATCTAAAGATCAAATTAGGAGATCCTAACCATTCATTTTTTTTAAATCTAAAGGTGTAGATTAATTGCCATTTTAATTTAATTGCTTACACAAGGGTATTTTTGGAACATCAATCTCTTGATTCCATTTACTCATTTCATACATCTTTTCATTTCACACACACTTTCACGTTTTCCCCAAAATTACAAACTCTAACCGCCCAATCAAAATTGATCAAAATTAGTGCTAAACAATGAACATTTGAGACGAAATAGCACTATCAAAACGTGATCCGGTGCTCCAATTGTTCTTCGTTGCCACTTACCGATGAAAATCAGCCTCATAATGTGGCAGGGGCGACGGGATTCGTGGCGGCCGGATTTGTGGTGGCCGGATATGTGGTTAATATGTTCTCGCTAATAGTACAACGCTCATGATACGAAGACGCCAAAGAATAGCTGTGAAAATCACCATCACAGTGAATCGGAGAAACATATTGTTAAAGAGGGGGGACGGAATGGGGATGATAACAAATGGGAGATAGCCTCGTTTGATGGAGACGGTAACTGTGAATCGGTTGGAGTTAAGGATAAGAGTTTTATGTTTTTCTAATGGTTCGGAGGATAATATCCAGTTCATATTTGAACACAGTGTTGACATTTTATAAAGTTAACTAAAAAGTTTATAAATCTGGAAAAGAAGATCTCTATCATGGATTTTATTTGGTGGAATGAAATGGATGGAAGGTTGTTTGTTTATGTTTATTTATGGAGGTATTTGTTTGTTATCTAGCTGGACCAATGCATTTGGTATTTTATAAAATTTTGTATGCGTGGAGGTACGATAAAAAAGAATAGTGGGCCGGTTGATCCTTACAATGGTATCACAACCAACAATGTCAAGTTAAGTATTTTCTGACAATAAAAAGAGTAGTTTATTTTTGAAAAGACTTTCAAGTATTTTCAATGTGATCATGAAATTTTTGTGTAAATTACATGTGATTTTATTCAATCAAATCACACGCGATTTTTACCTCAACTCACATGCGAAAATGTGATTTGGCGTAAAAATCACATGTGATTTTATCTCAATTTTTAAGAAATCACACGCGATTAACACTAATCACAACAAAAATAGAATCACGTGTGATCTATTTATTTTATATTAAAACAGAATCACATGTGTTTTAATTTATAACAACAAAGAGTAAATCACAAGTGTTTTACATTTTCATAACAACACCAAAAAATGACAGTAATCACACGTAATTTCACGAATTTGTTTTATAAAAGAAGGAATAAATTTATTTGATATCAAGATCACACGTGATTTATTACTTTAAAGATAAGCGTGTGACATGAAATCACATGTGATATTTTTCAACCTGTGTTTCGACTCGATATCATGAAGCTAGCTAAAATCACATGTGATTTTGTAATTTATAAAATCACGTGTGATTTTTAAAATAATAAATCACAGTGATTTTACAAATCACGTGTGATTTTTTTACGGAATTTTTGAAAAAAATCGTCGAAAATATATAAAGTGCATATCTATAGAAAGATAATTTAATTTCGTCGCGATGGTGTATTTTTCAGATTGAAGATTTATCGTTTAAAGATATGTTATTTTTTAAAAAGGTGGAAAATAGATTTTATTAAATGAATTGAATGACAATATTGCCCTTGTTTTGTTATTGTTTTGTTGGATCTCTGCCATTGGATGAAAACATGATGGAGGGCTAGGATTCGCTGTATTGTTCTTTAGATAATTCATGATTGTCATGGATCTCAACTCATAAATAAATAAAAAAAGTTTTATTAGCTAAAGTAAAATAAACTTGATTACTATTAAAAAATTTCTTCTTTAATTTTACAATAAATTCATTTTGTTTCTATTTTTACATACAAACAAATCATGTTATTATAGAAACACACTTTATGCATACAAACGAGCGTATGTCAAAATTTAAAACAAACATCTCAAAAAGAGTTGCATTCACATAATCATGATATAACAAGTATACAAGTAGTTGATTTAAACTATAAACATAAATAAATAAAAATGACACAAAAACAAAGTTTTAATAATAACAGTCTTATAACTAATGTCCTCAAGGGGATAACTTCTATTAATGACTTACATCGATGGTTGCGAGAAGTTTCACATTAACATCATTTCTCACCACTTTTGACATGCGCGTTGGCTTGTTCTTCTATCTTTCTCATCACATGACCTACACCACATAGCCGGCGGAAAAATAGTTACACCACGCGTGCAGTGGTTATGGGGGCGTAACAATATGACATTATGACACGTATGATCATGGCCACCATTGCAACTGATCTAATTCGTTGATAGTTATTTTACAGCGTACACATACAATTATTAACACTCGATTGTGATCGGTTTGAAATAACTTATTTTTCCTAATCATTCTAAAAACATCATCTTAACTATATGGAAAATCACTCATGAAAACGAAGTGGTAAAAGGCTTCATAAAAGTGTAGCAAATTTAAATTCAATTCCTCCTTGGTGCATACAACCCTGAATTGGCCAAGCCAATCTCTTGAAAGTAGAGAGCTTTCCCTGATTTAAGTTTGTGTAACTGTGAGTTCAAACCCTATTAATTATTCGGTCAAAAAGTCGAACAATTTAATTACCATGAAAAACTATATGAACATGAAACTGGGTTTACCGGCCCATAACTAATAGATATCTCAAATAGCCCAAACATTATTCTTCAGGTCAATCAGTGAAGTAAACTACTTTTCGAAAATACACGTCACCATTTGTATTCTTGTTACACGTAACATAAACCCTAAGATTTTATTTTTTGCTAAAAATGTCAGACAACATCCCATTTGAAATCCAAATGGAAATCATCAAATGGCTTCCTGTGAAGCCTTTGGTTCAGTTCCGGTCGGTTTCGATACCATGGAAATCTTTTATCAGTTTATCAATTGGTACGGGGCCCGCAACACGCAGCCACATAGTCATATTCTAAGCTACAAATCTCATTATCTTCTGTATGAGGCAAAGTACCTTTATGTAGTATACTATGATAACAATGAAACTTTTAAGGTACAACAAGAGTTTGCTCCATCTGTTTATTGTGTCTCCTTTGCTTAAACAATATCAATGTTTGTACGTTGTTGGTGCCTGTCATGGATTACTGTGTTTATCATGTTATAATAAAGATAATTATAGAAGGATGCTTGTTACTTGGAACCATTCTATCGGAAAATCATTTGGTATTTCTCTCCCCGTCTCTTATTATTACTCTGGGGATCAGCTTGTTTTTGGTTTTGGGGTCTGTCCTGTCACTAGAGATCCTACCATTGTGAAGATTATATATGTGGTTAAAATGCCTTGGCATGTTGAGGTTTTTACATTGAGTTCGGGGGTTTGGAATGTGATACCAAGTAGTAATTTGCCTCGTGAATCAGTTAGACTTAATCCAACAACTCAGGCTGTTATAGATAAGTTTATCTATTGAGGTGCTTGTGAGAGACTTTTACTGATGATGGTGAATCTACCGTAAATCATATGGTTGTGTCATTTGATTTGATTGCAAAGGAGTTTAAAGTGGTAGACCTACCACATAGCTTAGCATACAAGCCACACGGACATGTACCAGTGTTTGTTTCTAAGTTAAGAGGGTCTCTTGTTGTGTATGGATCAATCAATGTTGATGGAGCAGAATCTTGTGGTGTATGGGTGATGCAACATGATTCGTCTTTTAAAAAGCTATTCTCAATTGGCGCATGGGTAGATAAAATATTGGGGTTTAAGGAGAGTGGTGAACCTATATTCGAAACTGTAAAGGAGGAGGACAAAATGTTTAACACACTTGCTGTTTACGACCCGTGCTCACAACAAATCAATAATCTTGGGATTGATGGATCATATGGCACATTTGCCATGAGCTCTTACCAGGAATCGCTACTTCTACTCAATCACTCGGATTTACATATATATTGTGACGATATTTAATAAGAAAAGATGGTGACGACCACATTTTAACGTGTAAATATGTTACCTAGCTAAGGACCGAGAGGCCTATTTTGTAGTTAAGGTTTGGAAAAATCACTTTAATCTATTTTAGTTTTTTATCACTGATTTAATATTCTTAAGTAACGTCATTTATGGAATCTTATGCGATTGTAGATGTAGTGTATGCTAGATAATGGCAAAATCTTATAACAAACATATAAAGAAAAGGACTTCATTGTCTCTTTACACCTAGTCAGCTGCCCAATTTAATAAGAATGTCAAGATTACATAAATCTATGTTTCGGTGATTGTTAATGGACAAAAAACCAGACTTGATATGTTAAGAAGTTTATTCATATCCAAAAAAACTAGAGAAACTATATAATTACATTTGACATATCAAGTCTGGTTTTTTGTCCATTAATAAGAATGTCAAGATTACATAAATCTATGTTTCGGTGATTGTTAGATGTGGTCCATGAGCTTAAGCACATTCACGCACGATATTTTTGCCATGTGATATGGGTTTCATACTAGTCAAGATCCCCAACAGTATGACTCCAAGGCTATAAACGTCACTCTTGTCTGCTTGTGGTCAATAGGTATTCGGGATCAAGGTAACCCTGCAATAAAATATGAAATTTGTTAAAAGATATGAGGAAACTAAACAAGTGAGATTATCTGTTTAGCAAACGTTTAAGTTTTTATATAAAGTCCGGCAGACTCCCGACCAGAGTTACCCACTTTAACCCATTACCCAACCCACCCAGTTTACCACCTTTTCTAGCTAGCTTATGTCCTATATTAAGGAAAGCAACAAGGTCGGTCCATAAACCATGGTTCATCAGCTAACTAGTAAGATGGATAAAGAGTAAAAAGACTTACGAGTGTTCCTCTAACAACACTAGATACATAGTTAGGACTGCCTCCATAGTCATCCAAAAGTGGTGCAAGCCTTGAGAGTCCAAAATCAGCAACTTTAGCAGTGAGTTTGGAGTCGATGAGAATGTTGCCTGTTTTAATATCACGGTGGAATGTAGGTGGGTTGGCTTCGGTGTGAAGATACAAAATGCCTTTGGCTGAATCCAATGCTACGTTTAACCTCATTCAGAAGCTCAAGGACTCTCCCGATTTGGCTGTAAATGCAACACACAATCACTTTAAAAACGCACATCAAAATACCTGTAAAATTCAAAGAATCGAGTCTCAAAAGTTTCATATCATTAAGCCAATCACGTAGTGTTCCCCGAGAAATAAACTCATAAACCAACATCTGCATAAGTCCAAAGAACACTTATATTTTCCAACTGAAAGGATACTTGTTCTTGTTCCTCTAAAATATCAATAAATCTTAAGACTAAATTAAATATCAAGAAACCGAACTAAAATCTGTTCTTGTTCCTCATCACAATATCCAACAAGCGATACTAGATTTCGGTGGTGTAATCTTGACAAAATTTCTATCTCCGTCAAAAATTCATTTTCACCTTGTAATGATCCTTCTTCTGCGCGTTTTATGGCTACCACTGTTCCATCCCATAATATTCATTTATACACCTTTCCATAACCACCTCGGCCAACAACACTCGAGCTACTAAAGCTTTGAGTTGCGAGTGCCATTTCTTGAAAGGTGAAGCTTTTAACACCGTCAATATTGATTGAAAGTTTTGCGACTGGTAACAGTAACATAAGAATTGACATCAAATTCTTGCGACTTAAAATCACTATAATCAGTTTTTAAAACACACATCCAAATCAGGAACTTATGTAAAGATTTTCTTGATGACGTTTGTTTGTATTTCTCGTATCATTTCTTGATCACAACAGTCAGTACTGATGAAATCAATAAAGCAAATGCCACAGCTATAGCTAAAAGGGTAACTAAGACGCCTTTGGCTTATACCTTTTCTTGATGTATCAATAATCACTACATCAACAGTGAAAATAACCAATATGAGCTTACCTATGGAGTGAAACTGGCCAATAGTGAGCTGGGTATGGAGGAGGTATGTTGTAGATAGGCGTACCCCTACCCAAGGGTAGAGAGACAATGGGTCAATTGGGGATATGCTATTATCTCTAGCGGATCAAATTATAAAAGTTATGGAGTAGGTCAAACGGGTTGAAAGTCATTGTGGTCAAAGACTCAAATGCGTAAAAACCTCGTGAACGTATTACATGTGCAAGAGTTTATGATCACATTTTGCACATTCGAGTTGTTGGTGCGTGTCATGGATTACTGTGTTTGTTATGTCGTCATATGATTGTTATTTGGAACCCTTTAATCCGAAAATCATTTGGTATTGCTCTCCCTAATTATGCTTTTACTTATGGTTTCGGGATTTGTCCCATTACTACTGATCCTACCGTTGTTAAGGTTTCATATGTAGTTAACATGCCTAATTGGCATGTTGAAGTTTTTACATTAAGTTCGGGGGTTTGGAATGTGATTCCAAGTGGCAATTTGCCTCGCCAAACAATTAGACTTGATAAATCAACTGCGGTTGTTACAGACAGGTTTATTTGTTGGGGTGCTTATGAGGAGACTTTTACTGATAATGGTGAATCTACCAAAAATCATATGGTTGTGTCATTTGATTTGACTACCAAGGAATTCAAAGTGGTAGACCTACCAGATAGCTTAACAAACGAGCTAGATGAACAAGTGTCCCTGTCCGTTTCTAAGCTAAGGGAGTCTCTTGTTGGGTATGTCGAAGGAGCAGATTTTGGTGGTGTATGGATAATGGAGAATGATTCGTCTTTTAGAGAGCTATTCACAATTGGCGGACCGGTAGATAAAATAGTAGATAAAATACTGGGGTTTTAGAAGAATGGCGAAACTATATTTGAAACTCCAAAGGAGGACGTAATTTCCTCAACACTTGAAGTTTACGACACCTGCTCTCAAAAAATACAGAATCTTGGGATTTCTGGAGTAAGGTGCTCTTTCTTCATGGGGTCTTACAAGGAATCGCTAATTCTCCTTGATCACTTGGATTTACATATATGTTGTGACGATAATTAATAAAAAAGATGAAGGAGATCACATTTTAAGGTGTGGATTAACAAAGTGATCGTATCTTTGATGGGTTTTTTAGAATTGGGAATGTCCTTTATAGAAGCCTTATTGCTTGTGTAATTAATGATCACAAGCCTTTTAGATGTTCATTATTTTTTGAAATTTTGTTAGCATTCTTTGCTTCGTTACATTCTCATTGCATTATGCTTGGCGGTTAATCTGGATAATAATCTGTAAATACAAACACAAGTTTATATATATTTTTTGAATTTGCATCATCTGAACGTACTTTGACTTAGAATTAGGAGTTTAAAGCTGTTAGGCGATGTATGATCTCCTAATTACCAAGCGTATAATAACATAGCAGAAAGTAGAAACCGAGCCACGGCCAACAATGCTTACATCAGTTGAGTACCACTAGGGAGGCTGCAATGTAATCAAGCTCTTATTGCACCTGCATTGGACTTCTTACCAATAGGTAACAACACAAAGTAGTGATAGTAGGTTCAAGAGTTTCTTTGATTCATCTCAAAGCATATTATAGTTCAACAAATTTGGTTCAGCATAAGTTTTCCCCACTTTTCTGTTAACTTTCAAAGCATATTATGGTTATTATCTAACATTTGATTCTCATAGAAATTTCTTTGTTTGGAAGCCTTTCAATTACAGAATCAGGTTTTTGTTTTGCCAGATGTTTTACCTGGTCTATATGAAAACGTCATTGGGTTATGGGGTTTATCCTAATAGAAGCGACATTAAGATTGTTTAGATTACATGCTTTTCGAAGTATAAGTTGCATCCTATATCAATTCGATGTTTATAAGTTAATGGGTTTGGACTTTTGAGAACTCCAAAGTCCAAACAGCGAGCTATCTTGTAAATTGGTTTACATGAACTTAAGTAGCTATAGTTGCCAGTTTCCATAGTGCTCATGAACAAACCAGGGGACGGTGCTTGGTATGAGCAGCGCAACTGCGCAAGTCTCCCCAGCATTTCATTTTCATAGTAAAACTACCGATATGTCAATGTTCATTTGGCCTGGTACTTCCACAACCCAACAAAACCTTGATCATTAACGGCAGGCTTGTAGATTAACATCCTACAGTAACGAATGCCACAGGGTTCAATAGCATCCATAGTATGCAGAAAACCAGTGCAAAAGATTGGATACTAAACAACCGTCGTGTACCTGACACAATTGTTGTTTTTGATTTTTGCAAGACTATAAACCTGATCCTTTGACTCGTAGAGTTAATTGATAATTTTGTCTCTTGCAGTTATGCTCTTAAGTGGAGCGTACCCTAGTAACTGTGTCCAATGTGACTGTTTGTGCTATCCTTTTAATTGTGGCCCTTTTCAGACATAAATCGGTTATGGACACGTAAGGGTGTCCGTAGGTTCAGCCGTTCAGGTTTCTCGGGTTATTCTGGTTCAGAATTTTTGAAGACAAAACCGAATTGAATACAAACTGGACCAAACCGAGCACAAAACCAAATACGAATTTGATATGATTCACATTTTGAACCAGACGACCCATATCATTCCATTTTTCTATTTTCTTTTTTTCATTCTCATAAAACAAAAAAAACGAATATGATGCTTGCTGGCCAGAGATTCACAACCAAAGGAAGATAGAAAATGATCCATAGGTTTATACTAGTGTTCGTGCTATGATTTTTAATGTGACGAAATACATCACTTAGTACGCTAAATAGATATTAAAGGTTTCTAAGATGTAGAAAGAAGATATGAAACTAGTGACATTTATCACTAGTGAAGAAAGTAATTTATAAATAACATACCACTGGTTTGAGAAGCTCTTCGATTAACTCAAGTGCTTGCCTCAGCCTTAAATCCACAATGCTTGGTGGTAAATCAGCCTCGATAAAGATGTGAAGTTGCTCATTTAAATGTTCATAACCTGGTCTTCCTACTTAGCTTATCTTCCGTTAATTGCATATAATATGTAATCCAAAAGTAGATTCGAAAACCGCCGTCATATCAAAACAAAAACATTCTCATTGATTCCAACTCACTGCCAAAGTATCCGATTTTGGAAATTTAACACCAATCTATATTTACCAGAACACTTAATAATTTCTAGAAAATGTGAAGTCTGAAAAGTAGTCACTTGACCTCGAAAGTCAAATGTTTACCAATAAACATCTGTGAACCTCTTCACTATAAAGTTATTTTGTTGCACATTTTTCTTATCCATGTCCTGATTGTTATTTGTTCATTTGCAGAACGAGTCCGACGATTATATCAAAAGACATAAATTGCGAGAGCTAGCCATGCTGAACTCAAATTTCAGAGAAGAGAGTCCCGACCCAAGTGGTAGTGTCTCACCAGTTAACACAAGGGGCATAAAAAAGAAAACCATTGTATGCACTTATATTACTGAATGTAGAGTAAGGAATGATTTATTTTTCTTGCTTTTGGGTGATGCATTTGTAACATAAGATTCATCAAATTTATTCATGTGATATTGTTGTGCATTGTTCATGAGTTGATGCATTTTGGGCTACATATCAATAAATTTAATTGAATATATATTAACAAATTTTGCAGTTCCTTTGGTTCACTTTGAATTCAGTTTGATTTTGAATTCAGTTTGATTTTGCCTTTGAAATTCTCAACCTAAAGAACCTGGACCGAATAACATGAGAAACCCAAAACCCGAACCGACGAGCATCCTTACTGGTCTATACCCGACTTCTGTCTCAGAAGGGCCGCAATTGAAAGGATACCACAAAGAATCACACTCCCTGCTATTTATAGTAACTCGCGTACTCAAGTTGGTAGTCAGATAGTCAAGTTGGTGTCAGATACCCAAGTTGGTGTCGTGTATTTGACGTACGTTTACCTTCCAATCTTTTGCACTGGTTTTCAGCCTGCTATGGATACTAGTGAACTCTGTGGCATTCGTTAGTGACAATTGTTAATTTACGAGTCAAATGATCAAGGTTTTCAGCCTGCTCATTGATATGTGCTGCTCATGCCAAACACCGTCTCCTGGTGTGTTCATGTGCACTCTGGAAACCGGAAACTATAGCTACTTAACTCAAAAACATCTTCCTGACAAAGGATGCAACGGGGTCGCTAAAGATAAACTCCATAACCTAAAACCATTTTCATATAAACCAGGTAAAACATCTAGCACAACAAAGAACTGATTGTAATTGAAAGGTTTCAGAATCACAGAAATTTCTATGAGAATCAAATGTTGGATACTAACCGCCGCAAATGCTTAATAAGCTTTGAAAGTTACCAAGTATTTGGATCATTAAGTAGTTCAACGGACATGGGAAGGTGATTCAGTGAACTTAAACAGCTTTTCGAAAGGCTGCTTTGATGTTGTTATCCAAACAACATTTTGGATCTTATGGAGATATAGGAATAGAGTTTGCTTTGATGCTAAACCCCCGCGGAAGGACACTCTAGGTGAAGAGATCAAAGTGCTTTCCCATTCTTGGATCCTCCATGGGCATAAAAAAGTAAATCCTACTTGGTTTGAGTGGATTTGCAATCCTAACCATGCTTGTACAAACTAATTGTAATCTTTCTTGTAGTATTATTTAGTTTCTAGTTTCTTACTAGAACGTCATGTCGTTATATATAAATTGCCGTTCAAAAAAAAGTAAGGGAAAACTTGTGTTGAGGGTATATCTAAAATAGTTTTACTTTAGTTACAAACAAATATGTTTTCCAAAAGACTATAGGGCATACAACAAGTAGGTTGAGAAGAATCAAATACTTTGTGTTGTTACCTACTGGTAATAAGTCTAATGCAGGAACAGCAAGAGCTTGATTGCATTTCACTTTGCAGCCTCAACTGATGCAAGCTTTGTTGGCTGCGGCTCTGTTTCTACTTTCTCTTATGTTATTTTACACTTTGGATGGTATAATTGGGAGAATCTGTAT
This sequence comes from Chrysanthemum lavandulifolium, assembly GCA_022545495.1. Lineage (NCBI taxonomy): Eukaryota > Viridiplantae > Streptophyta > Magnoliopsida > Asterales > Asteraceae > Chrysanthemum > Chrysanthemum lavandulifolium. The sequence goes on from CM040241.1 coordinate 293,644,093, forward strand.
TTTATCTGGCAACATGCTAGACTTTCCGGTTTAATATATTGAAACTTTTGACCCTTAGAGTCTTGGTATCATAACAAGGTTCCTTCATCGTCGCACCCTCGCCGCCACATCAAGATCTCATTTTCCCACAACTAACCACAACAAACCCCTCCTTACTCATAACAAACCTCAACCTCTTCGTTCAAAACATAATTACACACACTACACACACAAACACACACACTACAAATATTAAAAACAAAATTGTGTTGCTTTGTGTCGAGAGTTCACCCGTCGTCCCCACGATTTGGTATCCGACTACGAGCCACGAAGTAGGGGTGGTGGCGACGAGCGACGGCGAGAGCTCCACGGTGGCGGCGAAAGGGACGGCGAGCTCCACACCGTCCACTCTTAACAATAATTCTTCTATAGTTAAAGTACATGAATATCATTTCTTGTTCACACATAAGCATTTACACGTTCAAATGTTGCATATTCAATGACTGCTAAAAAACTCATGTTTGTATTTACAGATTATTCAAAATAGACCCCAACAGGGGCGGTACCAAAAAAACTTTCGAGAGGGGGCAAAAGTTAAAAGTGGATGCCAGTCGGGTCAGGTCAGTAACTCGACCTTTGTTGCAATAATGAAATCGATAGAATTTGTTTGCATGTGAGAACCAAAACTAAGAATTAATGATGATATGCACGATATTTAGCACATACTTGCTTTTTCTGATCGATATTAAAACAAGTAATTGAAGCAAAAATAAAAAATTGGTTATCAAAAATCAATTTAACTATAGAGTAGCACAAGAATCGAACATTATATCTTCACAAAAGGGCAAATGTCCTTAACCACTTGACTATGATGCAACTATTGGATAATTTTTCACATTATACTATTTACCCATTTATAAAAAGAAACGAAATTTCTAATCAATCGACATTACTCGAGTGAGCTTTGTGCAAAATGCCCACACCGCCCCATAATGGTACCGCCTTTGGACCCCAAGCAAAACGAGGAGGAGAATGTACTAACGAAGCAAAAGACGCTAACAAGATTTCAACACGTTAAGAACATCTAAAAGGACATTCCCTGTTCTCAATAAGCCATTCATGACAAGGAGCAGAAAACTAAAATAGATGAAAGTGATTTTTCCACACCTTAACTGCAAAATAGGGCCATCCCTCCTTAAGAAACCTATCACTTTGTAAAAGTCTTAGGTTATCAAATCGAATGAAACAACCATATGATTTGTGGTAGATTCACCATCGTCAGTAAAAAGTCTTCTCCCAAGCACCCCAATAAATAAACCTATCTATAACAGCCTTAATATATGTTAACTAAGGTTGTTATAGATAGGTTTATCTATTTGGGTGCTCAGGTTGTTATAGATTCACCATCAAATTAATGACTTAACATCATAAACATTTTTTGACGTTACCAGCAAGAAAGACTGCAAGAGAGGCTGAAAGAGTTGTTTGAAATGAAAAATGACCTAATAGGTTTGAGACTTTGACTAGTGGGGAATGTTTGACGGTTTGACTTTGACCAACTAATCTAGTTTTCACTTTCTGGGTGTTCATCGGTTCGGTTATCGGTTTATTCGGTACGAGTTGTTGGGTTATTTTTTTTGGGTCATAATTTAAAACCAAATCGAAAATATATGTGACCAAACCGAACCGAAGTTCAGTTCGGTTATGGGTCAAAACCGAAAACCGAATTTTGTACTTGACATTTGAAACCAAACTAGCCATAATGCCATATATTGAATCAATCCAACTCTTCCAATTTGCATCCTCTAACCCATTCGTCCTAGAACTTGATATTTAGTTATTTACATTGCCTAGTAAAAGTTTATTTCAACTTACAAAGCCGTATTTCCATGAAAAGAAAATATGAGATGCATGACTAGATAAGCTGCTAAACCGATAACAATTATTGGCATTTTGAACATCATATATTTTGTACCTGCTGTAATGACAGTAAATAACCACCATTTGTTATTTATAGCAATTGAATGCCCTAAACGATGCCTATAGTATTTGCACACATCAACCGAGCTTTCATATTGATGAGTATGCATTATGATAGAATTTTAGAAAGCAAACCATCAATTCTGTTACGACAGAACTAGACACGCAGACATGGTAGTAATAGCAAACTAATCAACAAGCATCAGTTATAGTGTATAAGCCAACCATCAAGAAAGATCGATCACTAATATATAAAAAATATTAAATATTAATTATAATTCGGTTTTCAATATGTTAAACCTATAACCGAACCATAAAACGATTAAAATGTGTGGTTCGGTTCGATTTTTACCAATTCATTTCGGTTAAAAATTCGGTTCGTTTCGGTTTTGATTTTCGGTTAATGCGAATATTACCCAATCCATGAACACCTGTCTCATGTGCATTGTTTAAAATATATGGGCCTATTCAGTCAAGGCAAGCCCATCCAAATAACCCTAATACCTTGTTATAAAATGGTACATAGTTCACAGAATCACAGCACACCCATCCACATAACCCTAATACCCTATCACATACTACTAGTCTACTACAAAATACAAGTTTCAAATGGTACATAGTTCACAGCAGAATCAATTTGTCTTATAACTAAAAACATCCCATTCGACATCCAAATGGACATCATCAAAAAAAGTTTATGATGTCGATAAAAGACTTCCATGGTTTCGAAACGGACCTTGATTCGATTCAGGTCAGTTTCCAAACCATGGAAGTTTTTTGTCGACAGCTCTCGGTTTATCAAAGGTTACGGCGCCCGCCACACGCAGCCACATAGTTTTATGCTAATGTACAAGGCTCATTATGTAGTGGATGAGGTAAAGTGAATTCGTTTAATAGAAGATGATAACAATGAAACTTTTCAGGTACAACAACATGAGTTCGCTCCATCTGTTGTTGTGTCTCCTTTGCTTAAACAACATCGTGTTTTAAAACTCATTATAAAGTTTATAATAAAAGTATTGTTGTTATTTGGAACCCTTTTATCGGAAAATCATTTGGTATCGCTGCTGTCCCTATTTTTAACCCTCAGACTTATATTTGGACTGTTTATGGTTTCAGGGTTTGTCCCGTTACTAGTGACCCTACCGTTGTTACGGTTTCATGCGCAGTTAACATGCCTTGGCCATATATACCCTTTTTCCAAGCACAACCCATTCATCTGTAATAACACGAGAACAGGAATAATTTATCATCTGGACCTCATATGGCGCCGATTTGTCCAGTGAAGGTATGAAATAAGCGAAGGAAATTATTAATAATCCTGTAATTTATAGATCAAGTTAAATTCTTACCATCCAAGCTATGAAGGGCATTCTCGATCCGCAGCCTGTTGTTGTGCATCCTTTCTCGTCTTACCCATTCTATTAGCTACTTTTAACCCGTGAACAAGACCTGCATCATTGAGTCCTAATTAGCACAGAAAGTATTATATAGAACACTAAACCCAAGAAATAACTGCTAAATATATTTGCGTTTTTTTTTTCTCTTTTTTTCTTGGCATTTTAAATGCAATGGCCTAAAATATAAAATTTCGACTACAACAAATAGTGTTCAGTTCACTGATGTACTTCGTTACATTAAAATCATAGCACGAACACTAGTATAAACCTACGGATCATTTGTTGTACTTTGACTTTTGAAGTAAAATGAACTTCTTTAACTTCAAAATTGATGATGATTCTATCAAGAAATTAACACGGGTACCTTTCTACCTCTTCTTTTTTGCTTTAAGTTTTGTAAAAAACCACAAAATTTTCCAGAACATATATAAATTTCTGGAAAATATCGGGTCTGAAAAGTAGTCAACTTGACCTCAAAAAGTCAAATATTTATTTCTGTGTAGTTCTTCACTATAAACTTAGTTTGTTGCACAATTTTCTTATCCGTGTCCTCATTGTTGTTTATTTATTTTCAGGACGAGTCCGAATATTATATCAAACGACAGCAGCTACGAGAGCCAGCCATGCTAAACTCAAATTTCAGAGAAGAGAGTCCCGGCCCAAGTGGTAGTGTCTCACCATTTAACACAAGTGTCATGAAGCGTCCAAAAACCGGTGGTTGACAAAAACATGAATCCAGGGGTTTTAACCACTGTATGTCTGTATGCACTTATATTACCTAAAAAAGAAAAAAAAAAATTATTATTTCATTATAAGAAAACTACATAAGACAAATATTTTCACGTGCATACACTAAACCCCTTAGTTCAAAAAAAAAAAAAACACTAAACCCCTTTTAGCCTTGATGGGACCAACATCTTTGCGTAACTATGCACCTACTTGCTATACATACACACCCTCGTATATTTTTGAAACATAATTGAAATGTATAGGCTGACTCTTCTGACCAGCGAGCATCATATTCGATTTTTTGTTTTTTGAAAAAAGTAGAATGATAGATAGGATGGAGTATAAAATGTAGAGTAAGGAATGATTCATTTTTCTTGTTTCTGGTGATGCATTTGTAACATAAGATTCATTAAATTTATTCATGTGGTATTGTTGTACATTGTTCAAACTTCAAACTTCATTAGTTGATGCATTTGGGGCTAAATATCTACAAATTTAAGTGAAAAAAAAGATCAACTTATTTTGCAATATGGGTCTTCTGGTTCAAAATGTAAAACGTATCGAATCCAGATTCGATTTTGTGTTCGGTTTGGTCCAGTTTGTATTCAGTACAGTTTTGCCTTAAAAAATTCTCAACCCGAGAAACCTGAACCTACGAACTCCCTTACGGTTACGGGTCCATAACCGACTGGTGACTCAAAAGGGCTACAATTAAAATGATAGCACAAACAGTCACATTGTACATTCTTTATAGTAACTCGGGTACTAAAAGTGATCAGATATTACAGCTCCAACAATTAAGAGCATAACTGCAAGAAACAAAAGTATCAGCTGATTCTACGAGTCAAAGGATTGTGCTTCCTTTGCCCAAGCACAAACAGGGTTTAAGTCTTGCAAAAAAAAAAAAAAAAAAAAACAATTGTGTCAGGTACACGACGATCGTTTAGTATCCAATCTTTTGCACTGTTTTTCAGCCAGCTATGGATGCTATTGAAATCTGTGGTATTGGTTTACAGTCGGATGTTAAGCCTGCCTCTAATGATCATGGTTGCGCTGTGGAAATATTGAGTCATACACACATTGCCAGATCGGTATGAAATGCTGGGGAGACTTGTGCTGCTCATACCAAGCACCGTCCCCTGGTTTGTTCATGTGCACTGTGGAAACTCGCAACTATAACGACAAGAGTCCTTGTAAACCATTCTACAAGTTAGCTCATGATTTGGACTTTGGAGTTCTCTAAAGTCCAAACCCGTGAACTTACAAAAACCGACTTGACATAGGATGCAACTTATACTATAAAAAATATAAAAAATATGTAATCTAACAATCTTATGGCCGCTACCGTTAGGATAAACCCTATAACCCAAAAAACATTTTCGTATAACAGCTGGACAACAAAAAACTGATTCTGTAATTTAAAGGGTTCCAAACAACAGCAATATCCAAATGTTGGATAATACCCCGGCAAATGCTTAATAAGCTTTGAAAATTACCAAGTATTGTCGGATCAGTAAGTAGTTCAACGGACATGGGAATAATGGGGAAAAACTTGTGTTGAAGGAATATTCAAAATAGTTGAACTTCATTTACAATCAAATATGCTTTCCAAGAGAGACTTGAGCATACAAGTAAGTTGAGATGAATCAATGATATTTTGTGTTGTTACTTACTGGTAAGAAGTCTAATGCAGGTGCAGTAAGAGGTTGATTGCATTGTTGGTCGTGGTTCTGTTTCTATTTTCTGTTAGGTTATTTTACACTTTGGGTGGTATAATTGGGATTTGAGAGATTGTGTATTTTGTCTCGCAACGTGCTAGACTTTCCGGTTTAATAGATTGAAACTTTTCACCCTTAACAATAAATCTTCAATAGAAAAACTCATGACTTTTTCCAAACATCGCCCAACCACTACTAATGCCTTTACTTCTCTAATCCTGAGTTAAAGTAAATTAATATCATTTCTTGTTCACACATAAGCATTTACACGTTCAAATGTTGCATATTCTATGACTGATAAACTATGGGGTTACCACCACTACTAAGATCACTCCCTGACACATTTGATGAGCTATAAAATGAACGTTGATGATGATTCCACAAATGACCTTGACTCGGGCTAGTCAAAATTGTTTCTGGCATCTTTCCAAGAATGTGCTCAAGCTCTTAGACCACATCTAACATTGATGGCCTTTTGTCTGGCTTATCGTTGCAACACCAAAATGCTAAATATACAAACTTTTGAATACATTCAGAAGGGTATGAACCCATTCGGTTATCAATGATTGAGAACATTGTTTCGGCTTGATTAGCTAACTTTACATGAAAAGGGTTTTGGTTCGATCCAAACCGTACCAAGAAAAGTTACCCATTTTGACCGTCTAATGATATGGATATATTAGTTAAGAGATAAAATAAGCGTACCTCACGGACGATATTTTTTCCATGTGAAATTGGTTTCTTACTAGTCAAGATCTATAAAAGTAAAACTCGAAGGCTATAAACGTCACTCTTTTCTATGAGCTTGTGGGTCAGTAAGTATTCGGGATCAAGGTAACCCTGCAATAGGATATGAAATTAGTTACAACAATGACGTTCAGCAAACTAAACAAGTGAGCGAGAGTTTTTATTCAGAAAACATTTGACTCTATATAAAGGCCGTCTCGACCCTCTACTAGATATTACCCACTTTGACCCGTACAGCAACAAGGTCGGTCCATACACCAAGGTCCCTCAGCTAGTAAGTAAGATGGGAAAAGACTTACGGGTGTTCCTCTAACAACGGTGGATACGTAGTTAAGACCGACTCCATAGTCATCCAAAAGTGGTGCAAGCCTTAAGAGTCCAAAATCAGCAACTTCGGCAGTGAGTTTGAAGTCGATGAGAATGTTGCTTGTTTTGATATCGCGTGGGAATATAGGTGGGTTGGCTTCGGTGTGAAGATAAAGAATGCTTTTTGCTGAATCCAGTGCTACATGTAACCTCATGCGCAAGCTCAAGGACTCTCCAGATTTGGCTGTAAATGCAACACATAATCACTTTCAAAACGCACATCAAAACACCTGTAAAATGCAAAATCTCAAGTCTCAAAAGTTTCATACCATTAAGCCAATCACGTAGTGTTCCTCGAGAAATAAACGCATAAACCAACATCTGCATAAGTCCAAAGAACACTTATATTATCCAACCGTAAGGATACTTGTTCTTGTTCCTCTAAAATAGTAATAAATCTTAAGAGTAAAATCAATAGCAATAAACCAAAATAAACAGAAGTGTTGTTGATTTAAGGCGGAGGCAAAGCACAGGAAATAAATGAAGAGCTGCTCAAACCAGTGGTATCTTACTTATAAATTACTGTCTTCACTCTTTATTAGTTGTATCATTTGACTTTTATTAAAGTCAAACCTGTGACAAATTTCACAAGCTTCCTACATTGTTTAGACCTGTAATTCCTATTTATGACACTACTTTATATGTTTCCTCACTTTAAAGATCAAAGCACGGACATTTGTACAAACAAAGAAACCATTTCTTGTACATTGACCTTTGAAGTCAACGGACTTTTTTAACTTCAAAAACTGATGATGATTTTCTCAATGAATTTAACACCAATCTATATTTCCTCTTCTGTCTGCTTCAATTTTTGAATAAATCAACAAAATACTCCAGAACGTTTAATAATTTCTGGAAAATGTGAAGTCTGAAAAGTAGTCACTTGCCCTCAAAAAGCCAAATGTTTACCAATAAACTTACTGTGAGAACTAGCCATGCTGAACTCAAATTTTAGAGAAGAGAGTCCCGGCCCAAGTGGTAGCGCGTCACCGTTCAACACAAGTGGCATGAAATGTCCGAAAACTGGGGGTTGACGAAAACATGAATCCATGGGTTCTGACTAGGGGCGGAGCCAGAAATTTTTACTCGAGGGGGCACATTTTGATAATTTTTAGAAAATACATTACAAAATGGTTATTAAAGAGGGCAAATTACAAAAAAATCTAGATATTTTAAAAATTTTACACTACAATTTTTTTGCTAGGGGGGCACGTGACCCCCGGGACCCCTCTCTATCTCCGCCCATGGTTCTGACCACAGTATCCACTTATATTAAAGAAAAAAGAAAAAGAAATAAATATATATTCTATTATTTTATTACAAAAGAACTGCAAAAAACAAACATTTTCAAACCAAGGGTTCTACTATATTGTCAAACCAAGGGTTCAGTGAGCTCGACAGGCTGCAACATAGAAGCCCAAGCCCCATGGCTTCTGCAGGTATTAATGGCTAGAGTGATTTTCCACAAGAAGTGTTTTATTTACACAACATTAAAACTTAACTTTCACTCATAATAATGATAGCACACTTGTAATAAAGCTACAACTGGTTAAGTGGGGCCTCCAAAATGGCAATAAACTGGCAAGGAGCTCCAGCTAGTCATAGTTCATACACAGTTATGCGAATCTTGCGGGTAATGTCAGCTTTCAGGAAGATGCAAACACATCTTTATTCGAAGGACTTTTTTCACATAATGTAATAACATACGTTTCATTTGTCACGTTTTAGCCATTATACTTTTCTTTTGTCATGTTTTAGTCATACTTTTTCTACTACATCTATTCTTTTTTGGATTTTGGTTTAACTTTTTTGGCCAGCTTTTGGAACCTAGAGGCAATTCACTAAAACGTATCAAAGCTACAACAGGTTGGCGTGTCTGAATACAAGGAAAAGGGCCAATCAAGTATAACCGAGAAAAAGGGTCAATCAAGGATCCGGATAAGGTTCTAAAATTCTAAAACACAGATTTAATTTAATCTGATTTCATGTGGTTTTCGAATCTAATATTTGATTACTAGTTACTTATTATATGCAACTAAAGGAAGATAAGCTAAAGGGAAGAGCGAAGCCTTGTTAATTTAAGGCAAGCACAGGACATAATTAAGGAGCTGCTCAAACTAGTGGTATGTTACTTATAAATTACTCTCTTCACTCAATAATAGTTGCATCATTTGACTTTTTGAAAAGTCAGATACGTGTGATAAATTTCACAAGCTTGCTACATTTTTTCTACATTGTTTACACCTGCAATTCCAATTTAGGTACTACTTTTCCTCAAATATATAAAATCACGAAGACTTAAATAAACAAATGGATCATTTCTTGTACTTTGACTTTTGAAGTCAAATGGACTTCTTTAACTTCAAAAGTTGATTATAGTATGATTTTGGCAGGAAATTTAAACTGATCTCTGTCCTAAAATCTTTAGTCTACTTGACCTCAGAAATTTAAATGTTTACCAAGAAACTTACTATAAAGTTACTTTGTTGCACATTTTTCTTATCCATGTCCTCGTTCTTATTCATTCATTTCCAGGACTAGCCCGAAGATTATATCAAAATACAGCAACTACGAGAGCTAGCCATGCTAAACTCAAATTTCAGAAAAGAGAGTCCGGGTCCAAGTTGCAGCATGCCACCATTCAACACAAGTGGCATGAAACATCCCAGAACCAGGCGTTAGCGAGGCAAAAACGTGGATCCAGAGGTGTTAACCACAGTATGCGCCAATATTACATTAAAAAAAACTATCATTACACACCCTCGTATATTTTTGAAACATTACATAACATGACAATACAGACTTGATACTAGACACAACATACTAAAACCCAACTGTCCTTATAGAACTACTTGAAAAAAAAAAAAAAAAAAAAAAAAAAAAAAAAACGGTACTAACTGCAAGCCAGAACAAAAAACTGAGAGAACAACAAAGAAAACACTTCTGAATACACCAGTACCAGTAATCAATAGGAAACCGTCAAAGAGTAAAGGACCAGGAAACTATCCTTATAGAACTACTATCAAAACTCAACCAATTCAGGATTCTACAAACTCAATTACTAGGACCTGGAAACTATCCTTATTGAGCTACTATCAACATCGCATAAACAAAACTCTAAACGAAGGTTACCTAATCTTTCAAAGTACACAATCACAAGGGAGAAGAGGATCAAACAATGCTGAGTTCAATACCAAGATACATAGCCATCTGTCATTAACTAAACCGAACATCCAAACACTCCCTGAGTTTGTGGTAACTGGTAACAGAGCAAAAGCTCATTAATCAGACAAAATCTCAGAAACATTGCTAGCTTCTCTCAAAACTCATTCAAGAGCAAGAAATAGCGAACTTAGCCACTTAGGTACAGGAAACTATCCTTATCGAGTTACTATCATTAACTACTAGAATCAACATACACCAAATGGATGTTACCAAATCTTTCAAAATACACAATCACAAGGGAATGAGATCCAAGCAGAAATGAGTCCAACACCAAGATACATAGCCATCTCACCCGCACAATTCAAACTTTCGATGGTATAACTGGGAGATTGTATATTTTGCCTCGCAACATGCTAGACAGCATTCATATTTTATATGTTAAATTCTTTCACTCTTGGCGATAAGTATTTTTAAAGACAAACTCATGACTTTCTCCAAACATCGCCTAACAGCTACTAATGCCTTCACTACTCTAATCCTGAGTCAAAATAAATGAATAATCATTTCTTGTTCACACATAAGCATTTACATATTCAGATGATGCATATTCAAAGATTGATAAACTTGTCTTTGTATTTACAAATTATCCAAAATAACCCCCAAGCAAAATGAGAGGAGAAAGTAACGAATCAAAGAACGCTAACAAGATTTCAACATGTAATGAACATATGCTCGTCATAACCAATTACACAAGCAATAAGGCATCTAAAAAGGACATTCCCCATTCGGAAAAAAAAACCATCAAAGATAAGGAGCAGAAGTAAGACTATCCATGGAATAATAGAAATCACATTAAACTTGATAATACCGAATTCACTAATCTTGCTACAAATCACATATTTGAAAAATATGTAGCATTTACGGCATTTGCAATCTAATAACGTTCCATAAATGACATTAATTACGACATTAAAGAGTAATGAACAACTAAAATAAATAAAAGTGATTTTTCCACACCTTAACTAAAAACTAGGCCCCTCCCTCCTAAGGTAACATCCATTTTATAAATCCAAACCTTGAAATGTAGCCGTTATCATTGTGATCAATTATGGTCCGAATGTGTATGTAAATCCGAGTGATCAAGTAGAAGTAGGGATTCCTTGTAAGAGTCCATGAATAATGAGTGCTCAAATCCTGAAATCCCGAGATTCTTGACTTGTTTTGAGCACGGGTCATAAACATTAAGTGTGGTAATTAATTCTCCACCCGCCTTATAAATTTCAAATATAGGTTCACCATTCTTCATAAACCCTAAAATTTTATTTACATCTACGCCAATTGAGAATAGCTTTCTAAAAGACGAGTCATGCTCCATCATCCATACACCACAATGAATTCCTCCCTCGTCTATAACGTATCCATACACAACAAGAGACCCCTTTAGCTTATAAACTGAGACATCAAAGAACAATTCGTTTGTTAAGCTATGTGGTAGGTTTAGCACTTTAAACTCCTTGGTAATCAAATCAAATGACACAACGATGGCTTTCCTGGTAGATTCACCGTCATTTATAGATATCTTCTCACTAGCACCCCAATAGATAAACCTATCTATAACAACCCGAGTTGATATCCTTTTAAGTCTAATTGATTGACGAGGCAAATTACCACATGGAATCACATTCCAAACACCCGAGCTCAATGTAAAAACTTCAACATGCCAAGGCTTGTTATCTTCACATAAAATCTTCACAATTGTAGGATCTGTAGTGACAGGACAGACCCCGAAACCAAATACAGGGCGGTCAGGGCGGTCATATCCAGGGACAGCAATACCAAATGATTTTCCGATACAAGGGTTCCAAATAACAATCATCCATTTCTTATAACCTTTATGAACACCATACAAACAGAGTAATCCATGACACGCACCAACAACGTATGAAACACGATATTTTTCAAGCAAAGGAGACACAAGAGCTGGAGCTAACTCTTGTTGTTGTACCTCAATATCATTTTCTACCAAACAAATGTACTCTGGCTCCGATAAATAATCGACTTTGTAGCTTACAATAAATCTATGTGGGTGCGTGTGGCGGGCGCCGTAACCTTTGATAAAGTCAGAGCTGTCAATGAAAGACTTCCATGGTTTGGAAACTGACCTGAATCGAATCAATGACTTGACATCATAAACCTTTTTGATGATTTCCATTTGGATTTCAAATGGGATGTTGTCTGACATTTTTCAAATTTTTTTTTTACTTCTAGGGTTTATGTAAGTAACAAGAGACTGAAATGAAATTGGGAAATTTGGGGTTTGTTGTTTTTGGGCGTTTGGTTTTTTTATTACATCAATTGGGTATGGACGGGGAAAACCCATATTCATGTGTGTACAATTTAGCGGGCATATATTTTTGTAGGTGCATCTAGATTGTGTGGCTGTGATTTTTTCTCATACTTCTCATTTTAATTATTCTTGTCACTTGATCCTAACTCTTTTTTAGGGTGCGTTTGGTATGATCACGGGTTTAGAATAGGATTTGGATTGATATAGAATGAAATAAAATAAAGAGAGAAAAATGGTGGGGATAAAAAAATATTAATTAATTAAATATAAAATTATTATTTTATAAATAATAAAAGAAAAAGTACATTTATTTGTGGATGAAGATTGTGAGGGAAAATGTGTCGGTCAAAGTAAATTTAAGGGTCCGTTTGGTTCATAAAGTGAATAAACTATGACTTTCAAAGTCATAAGAAGTGTTTATTTTGTTTTGTTTTACCCAGAATTGAAATGGGTATATCATAGTCATAGATTCATTACACACCGATTTGGTGTCTATGAAATCCATTCCGTGGGCCATCTTTTACCACTACAAAATTCAAATATCTATACACTTTTTCATACCATATTTTATCAACCAAACATAAACAATCGTAATCATACACTTTTTCATACCCATTATCATTCCATCTCATTCCAACCGATACCCATCATTATTCCCAAGAACAAACCAAACTACTTAAGTGGTTGATATGAATGAAAGTGGCTAGAGGAGTAAGGTATCAATTCTATGATTGATGATAGTATGTCACAAAAATACAACAGTACCAAACACATTATTTAATGTTTCTATCAATCTATACTCCCCAATTACCGCATACCAAACGGACCCTTAATAATGATAAAGTACTTATAATACTCATGCACCCGTACGAGGGTTTTTTTAAATTTTTGGTTTTTTCTAATTTTTTTTTACTATGAATTATTATTGATTAATATACAAAGTAACGTTTTATAAATGATTTTATAACCTGTGTAGATGTTTTATATGCTTTTATTTATTTATTGATCTTAGATATGGTCTTTTTGGTAAGATTTGTCGGTAAATTTGACCGTCGTTGACCGTCATAGACCGTCGTTTATCATGACTAGGCTGATTTGTTTAACTAATTTACACAAATCGAAAAGGTTGGTGGTCTATTAGCGTCTTGGTGACGATTAATCGGCCTTGTAAGCCTTTTCTTGCAACACTGATTTTATTTATTCATTGTTTTTTTAGTGAATTGGGGGTTTTACATACTACCTCCGTCCCAAAATAAGTGGTTTGACTTTTCAGAGTCAAACATGCTTAACTTTGACCTTAACTATTTATGTGAGTGTTATATAATACTTGATGCAAATTATATAAATAGAATGAGTTTTACGTGAATTTTTCATTGGTATAATTTTTCATCAACTATTATATAATGCAAAAAAAATATTTAACGTAAACGTTGAACCAGTTTGACTCTTAAAAATCAAACTGGATACTTATTTTGAGACGAATGGAGTAATATGTAACTAAAACATAAAATTCATAAAACTGTTCATATAAAAACTTTACTTACAAAAAAATAATAATAAAATAAAAATAAATAAAAATTAAAACAAAACACACAGTTAAACAAAAGAAGCAATTTTTTATAGAGTTCCGGGCTTCAAATATGAAGTTTTTTTTTATATTACATCATTTGTTAGTTATTGTAAGTTAACTTCGTCTTTTAAAAACTGTGAATATATCTTATTGATGGTGACTATTTAACACTTGATTGTTTTATCTTTAAATTTGGTTAGACATCATTGGCCACTGAGTTAACAATCTAGACTAATTTGTAAAGAGAAATTATTTAGGAAGGAAATGTCCCTCCCAACTCCTAGTTCATGTCTTCATCTAACCTAACTCTACCGAATGCAACATATAGATTCTCAAACATGCCCATTTTGCCGAAGTCTTTATGGAAGCAACCATTTTACCCTTGGATAAAGATGTAACTTCTTACATCATATCTTCCTTATACCCCGCTCCGACAAGATTGGATATGTTGTTGTTCAAACATTCATCATATATAATTTATAATCGTGATAAATAAAATGACGTTCAAAAGTATAATCATAAATAAAAGAACATTTAACGCAACATACGTAGTTTATAAGTGTGAATTGTGTATTGCAAATTTGTTTGGAATAGCTATCACATTGAGAAGTTTTGAGTTACATAATTAATGTGAGGGTAAAAAATGTTTTGATGTTTTTGGCAATTGAGCCAATTGGTAGGTAGAAGCTACCGATACTTAAGTAAATAAAAGCACAACGCTTAAGGTAAGTAACGGTTAACTAATTTCGATACTGAAGTAAATAAGAGCACGTGCAACATTTTTGCTACTACATTTACACCATTAGTATAGAGTAGCATTTGAAATTTTGTATAATGAATAATGATCAAACAGATTGTTTAAATGGATGTGCGTAAGAGTGACGATATGAAATGTAAGCAGCCGCTTGTCAACATATGTTTGGGACTTGTGGTTGGCTGTACCTGATTCCATAAATATTATTTGTATAACTTAGCATAGTTCTCACAAAAAATATAGCTAATAACAAATAGCACACGAAAGTACTTGTTGAGGCTGAATAAATAATTCTGTATTTGCACTTAATAAATAAAATATATATTACAGGTTATACTATAACATCCTGAAACCAGCCCTAAGCGTTTTATTACAAGAATGCCATTTGACTAAGTTGACTACGACTTTTATAAGTTTTAAGGACTCACGGGATTGATTGGTCAAACCCGGTAGTCAAACTATAAGTCTTAAATGTTACATAAATGGTTATAGAAAATGTGATGTGTCATATTATAATGAAAAGGGACTTAAGGGACCTAAGTTGCCAAGTTATAAATGTGTTATTAAGTGTTTGTGGCCAAATTGGAAGGAAGGGGACTTGAGGGACCTAATGTGCTAATTAGGAAAACTTTCCTCCTACAATAATCTGGATACTTCTCTATTATCATTAGATTTCCAGAAAGTTGTAGTGTGTGTGTCGTGAGGTAGAAAAGAGAGGGAATAAGAAGACCAAGCCTTAATGGTGATTCATGGTGTAAAGTACTTCAATTAAACTAGATGAAGCCTTACCAATGTTTCCTACCCAAGTAAGTATCTTATTTAGAGTTAATTGGAGAATTGAAAGTTAGGGTTCTATGAGCCCTAATTGGGGGAAAAGGGTAAATGATGTCTATAAGTTAATTAAGAAGTTAAAATGAATATAGGTTAAGTATTATTGGATTTAAGTTAATAAAATTAATGGGATTAATTATCATATAATCATCATATGATTATGTGATAACTAGGTATGGTTAGAAAGGAGTTATGGTTGTTGTGGCCATGACATAGTTGATTGATTATGTGTTTGTGCCTATAGTGATTATGGCTTAGATGACAAGAGTGGAGATGATGATGTGCTTGGTTTCATTAGCTTGTAATCAAGGTAACTAACCGATTATAAGTTAATTTTATATGGATTCATTACATTATGTGTTATGTGTTGGTAATGTATAAGTTATGGAATGGCATATTGTATGTGCTTATGTGAAAGTAGATGGTAAGGCTAGTTTGGCATAACTAGCAATTGTATGTTAGAATAGGAGTGTTTTGACTATGAAGTAAATGGTGAAGCTTAAGGATGGTTTAAGGTATGTTTTATGATTAATGTTGTAATGGACAATGGGTATAGTGCTTAATGTTTGGATGATTATAATATTATGTTATGGTCGTTTTACTTACTAAGCCTCGTGCTTATGGTTTAAGATGTCAATGCTTTGTAGGTCCACACGTAATGGCGATGGTAAGTATATATTTAATTCTTATTGATTGCTAGAAGGAAGTTAGAAGATTGGTAAGAAAGTAGGAGCTTAGGTAGATACCGAGCTCAAGTCAATGTCCCCCCGGAGTCTAAATGGTTTTGTAAACGTGTTGTCAAGTGTCAAAGTGAATGTCATAGTCGTTGAATGTAATTGAGTCATCAATGGTGCGTCAAAGTATGGTTTAAATATTCGTAGTCTTGTTTAAAGGGGCGTTTGGTACAATGTCTATTTATACTCATTTTGGGTTGTAAATGGGTTAATGATAATGAATACGATTCATTTGAACATTACGAGCTGTCCCGTAATAAAACCAGTTGTTGCTGCGAACTCTTGTTTCTTTGCCTTCAATTACATCTGAAAGAGACTTGTATGTTAAGTTAATAATTTCTATAAGGTTTGAGGTAATATGAATGTGTATAATAAGTGTAAATACGTACATGTTTTAGAAATACCATTAATAGATTGGATATTTGGTTTTTTCATAATAAAATATAATCCATATTATATCTCTAATGTAAAGAGCAACGACGGTGGCTTTTTAAAATTTCAAGACTGGTCGGTGCATTCCTTATTTGGGTCGTTTGGTTTTGAGCCTATTTGGGCCGTTTGGTTTTGAGCGTATAATGGGAGAGGGTCGTTTCTTTTTTCCACCGCTTCATGTTAACACGTGTAGTGATAACTTGATCTTATCATCTCAGTTTAGTGATTTGCACCGAATCTCAGAATAGATCCTCGATTGTCACAAATTTTTTGAGGGTTTTCTTTTGATCACATGGGTTTAGATCAATTTTTTGGGTGCTATTAGCTTATGGGATTTTGATTCGATTCTTATGGTCACGGAAGAAATTTACATTTCCTTCTGCTGGATCTACGATTTTTGGTTGTCAAAGAAAATGGTAAGTTGTTTCCTTATTGCATGTTGATATTTAATTTTGTTATCTGTGGCTATGGTTTTGAAAAAGTTCGTTGCAACACATGGAATAAAAATTCCTTCATGTGTAGTTAGCTTGAGACATTTGCTGATGTTGGTTTTGTTTATTCAGAAGCGGGTCAGCTTTCTTTGCCTAACTGAGTGTGGCTTGCCGAGGCCCGTATCTTGGCGGGGTAGCCATTTGGTTGCGACCATGATGGGTTTCGTACCACTCATTGTGGTGAACGAAGCTGTTGGTGTCGTTGGACATAAGAGGCGATGATGGATTTGGATGGGTTTAATCAAAGCCATGAACCTCTGCACTTGGAAGGGCAAACAATCAGTTTTGACCATGGCGAATGTATCCGTTTTGAGATTGCTAATCAATCTGAGCCTCATATAGTGTGGTGAAAATGAGTGACTGATTCTTGGTTATATGTGCTGGTGACAACATATTGAGGTCTCGTTGTGTGTGTTTCATGGGCCGTGTTCAGGGTGAACGGTAAATAGCAACGCAATTTGCTAGGTGCTCGCTGAGACAAGGTATACTTATCTAGTTAATATGTTGACTTTTACACTTTGACATATTTCTTTGACATATTTCTTTGCGTAGTATATTTATGCACTTTGACAAGGTATACTTATTTGAGAATTAGTTATCCAGTTAATATGTTGACTTTTATCCACTTTGACAGATTTCTTTGACACATTTCTTTCTGAGACAAATAAACCTCTTGATCTACTTTGCGTAATATTTTTATTCACTTTGACAGCTTTCTTTCTGAGACAAGGTATACTTATCCGGTTAATATGTTGATTTTTATTCTCAACTTATATTAATACTTGGCAACATTACTACAGTTAACTAACTAAGTATGGGAGGGGTTGTGCCCATGAAAGAAACGCTATTATATACATGAGTTTGAACCTTCTCCGTTTCTATAAGCGATGACGATAATATGACAACCACTGTGTATACATTTCGTTGGCCCGTATCTTGGCGGGGTAGTCACATCACGACGGTGGCCATTTAATATTTGCTTCGCTAATGGTCGGTTGCTAAAACAATTTTCGATTAGATCATGGTCGGTTTCTGGGACGTTTTTTGCATGTTTTGGGCCTCTGTCCCGTAGCCACGGTATATGAGCGGCCCGTTGTCTCTACCTATACATTTTAAGTGGGACGTTTCAGTTTCGTTCTAGAATAATTTGTGTTGCGTTTCTTTACACGAGATGAAAGTTGGTAGGTGGTGCAGATCTCAGATTTTTTAAGGTTTTTGCTATATGCTTCTGCTTCTGTTACTTTTGCTCAGGGTTTTTTGTACGATTTTCTTGCAATACGTAGCTTTCAGTGTCGTAGAACTGATGTGGATGTTGTTGTGTATTACGCAAATGTTTACGTTGTCTTTATTTAGGTTTCATGTCGAGGTCTAAATAGTAACAACGGTGGCATTTAAAAAAAATAAGCAGCACTTTGGTTGGTCGGTTGGTTTGTGTTGTTTTTTTGTTTTCGGGCTACTCGGCTTTCAGGCTCTATTCCCATATCATGCTGGCCCGTTATATTAGTGCCACATTTCAGTATCATTCCATCTAGAACACACCACCGCTTGTTTATCATCTCATCTAAGCTTTTTATGCACCGCCTTATTGGATGTGATGTAGTTTAGAGATGATGTGTCCTGAATGACCGTTGCTTATGTCGGTTTCTTCTTATACGGTTTGCCTTCTTTTCATACCTATTTTCAGATAATTATACATGTATAGAGACTGCATTTTGAAATTAGGGTTTTGAATTAGGTTACTGGTGGAGGTTAGTCATTATACAGATCCTAAAACCCTGATTCAATTATTACATATTATTTGTAGATTCTTACTAGCTGTTACAAACTATACGCGTATCAAGTTGTTTGAATCAGGGTTTTCAATTGGGTTAATGTTGGATGGCAGGCAACTGAGCTTGCAGCCACTGTTACATGTGAGCACTATGTCTTAGAAATTGTATTCAAATACCACCGTCGTTGCTCTTTACCTTATTTATTATATAATGGTATTGAGTGTCATAGGTTTCAATTAAGAATGAGATTGGTAACATGTTGGCGAGGCAACTAACTGAGCTTGCAGCCACTGTTACATGTGAGGAATTTAGAAATATATGATGTACTAAGGGGCAGTAATGATTACATGTTTTCTGAATAAAATGAAGTGGGTCATTGGAGGTTCGATACGTAACTTGGCATGGCAATAACCGGGCGGCATGTAGTTGTCATTATGCAGCCGTGTTTTTTGCAGCCATGGCGGAATTTGGGTTTCTTTTACTCTCTCGCATTGAAGAATCTGAGCCTAATTACTTATTTTATTCAAATTTGGTTTAAACTTATCGCTTTATACATTTTTAATATGTGTAGATAGACATGTATATATACGTATTGGCCTGTCATGATCGTTATTGGTTTTGTCACCCGGTTTAAACGTACCGTTTTTATATACTTTGCTGGAACTTCTAATGGAACTTCTATAAATATTGGCGATGGTGAAAATAGAGTTGCCATTGCGGCTACTTTTCTGGATAAACATGCTTTAATTTAATTTGTCGGTATCGCCTTTTCAAAATACCAATATGAAAAGAGTTGTTTTTTTATGAAGAGTGGGGTTTTTGATGGTTTGGATACCTTAGTACAAACTTTCGGAGGAGCTTCACGAGTCCTTTCGGCTCACGATGAAATATCCGTGTTATCGCACTATTTTCGCATACTATTCAAAAGTCTTGGACTGCGATCTGATCTCAGTCCTGCATTTCTTTGGTATCTACTTTTCCTGATCAGTATTCGGAAAATGGATGTTATGACCAGTATTCGGCCACGAAAAAATAATCCTACTACTGATGTACTGGGATTGCTTTTTCTTGGTCGAATACTGATCACCGCTTATGATTTCCATAATGCATCCACCACAAGGTTTGGTCTTTCATACAAGATTTCAATCTTTACGGATACATGTATTTATTTTCAATTTAAATTTCGCATATTTAATGGAATAATATTACTTGGGGCTGTTTCGATTTCCTTACATGTATATATCCGCTAGCACAAACTTGGCAACTGGCTCTCGTCTAAAATGGTAATTGCCTAACAATTATATTAATGGGTTGTTGTTTTCATGGAATAGCGTTACTTGGTATTATTAATAGTTTATGTGTAAATGTTATGATATCGTTGAATCTAGGTATTATAATGGTTTTGAAAAAATTAAGATACAATAAAGGATGGTATATTTGGCATCGTTAGGCATGACACAGGAATGGTAGTTTGTAAGCGTCTGAGAAATATATTAACTGGTCGTTACATCGTTAGTCTGTATGTAAAGGGTTAGTGGTTAGTTACTATTTGTCTATGTAATATTTTGCGTTCTTTAGTAGCAAAACTAATTACGAAACTTTGTTTGTAGGTCGTGTAGATGTAGAAGTTTTGAATGGGTTCCGTAAGCAGATGCACAATCTATACAACACGTTAGAGATGTTGTGTACATAGAGGTTATAATTGATGCACAGAAGGTTTGTCTTCTTAGCGCACTGGCTGATAATTTAAACCTTTAAAAAGGTGTAATCTTGCCGGGCCATTTATTGTAACGCAACCACGAGTCTTGCGGGCACTGTTTGTTGCCTGGCGACGCTATTGTATACCTGAATTTTAGCGTTCTACCAATCTATAGCGATGATGACAATGTGGTAACCAACGCGTATACATTTCCTTGGCCCGCATCGTGGCAGGGCAGTCACATCGAATGTGTGACTGCAGCCATGTTGGTTGCGTGGTATCGCTATTGTATACATACATCTGAGCCTCATTTGTTATCATTATTCATGTTTTTCTCTTACTTTTGACGTGTTAGTGAAATCGTGGATTAAGTGAGAAATACACGTATGTCTACGTAGTATTCGGTGCGCGTATTTAACACGTACTTATTACTGTTACTGTATGCTAAATCAGGACCCACAAATAATGTATATAAAAGGTTTCACAGCAAATAATGTTACCTGCCAACTACCATGTATGTGTTCCTCTATCAGTACGTTCTAATTCTAATATTGTAATAATACTATTTGAAATACCAGTATCTTCATATTGTATATGCGCTTATATAACCTTTCAGAATCATGGATAACTGCATTTTTGTAACTAAGGGTTGTCTGAAATTGGCCATATGTATGCAGTCGGAATGAGTTGAATCTTATGCAACTGAATAGTCGTGTCATCGATTGGAATCTTTCCACTCGGTAGAATAGTGCGATCTTCATTTGCTAATATTGATACGGGATGTTTGAGATATTGCCCGGTTCTCATCTTCCCCTCGAATTCCTTTCGTTGTGACAATGGTCTAGCAATACGTCTGGAGCAGACCTTTGCACAAAGACTCTTGAAACAACAAAAAGAATTTGAGGGGGCGATCAGACGGGTCTCACTATCCTGAACATTGCGTGTCAACATCATCGACTGACGATTTGAGTATACTTCCGAGTGGAAAGATTCAACTCGATGACACAACGATATTCAAGTATGGAATAAAAGGAACCTTCAAAGAGTGCAACTTGTGCGGGTACAAGCTTCGCGAACAACGAAAGATTCTTTCACCAAGTTGATGGCGATAACCTCCTTGAACATGCACGTACTCGCGTATTTCTGTCTTATTGGAGTTCTTTTTTTTTATTTGTTTACGACTCCTTTTTAATGTATCCAGTTTGGGATGAACATATCAAAGGTCCAACATTTATTTATTTTGTGAGTTCTTAAGCGTATCCAAGCGTTTGGGTTTCACCTCGTTTAATTTAAAAACAAAAACAAAAATCTCCATGGGGGGGGTTTCACTCGTTTAATTTAAAGAGGAATTTCCTCGAGGATAATTCCGTGATTCCACACATAACTCCTCAGTAAATATATCTTTTCAAAATACACGTAATTTCATGGGTTTATATTTAAATTAAAATACATCACAAACAAACAATTTCATATAACGCGGTCTACAAATAAGTGCTACACAATTTATGATCACATGTACATGTATACCAGACGTGGCAATTTGTGCCAAAATTTTCCAACAAAAAAAAAATAATAATAAAAAAATGGTTAATTAAGACTAATTGGTAAAAGATGTGGGCGCATTTAGCCCAATTGTTTTTTTGAAATGAGCATGTATACCCATTAAAAGTTAAATAGGCATTAATGGAAACATATATTTTTTTCAATTCAAGAATATTACAAATGTTCTTAAAGTAAAACTTATATATATAATATTTTTAATGTTTTAAATATAATGAGATATTACGTTTGAGTAATTTATTTCGTAGTTTTGAGTATTTTAAACGATTAAGTATAACGTGAGTTTGTTTAGCGCTGTCTTGGATTTAAGCCGTCTTAATTCGGGTAGAAACTGTTTGAACCGTACCGCCAAATTTATTTCTTGCCTCTAATATATCGTGATCTCGCATTTAGTAAATAAAGGATCGAAGATGTTTGTTTTTTGTATTGGATTATTTTACTATTGTGTTTTATATAACATATTTTTTATTAGTACCAATTGTATACTTTACGTTTTTTTATCTAGAAGTTGTTCTTTCTAACTTATAATTTTATAATACATAATATCATTTACTATTTTTTTATGATGCTTAAAAATACACGGTCTTTTAGCTAGTAAACTAAATATACGACAAATAAATAATACAAATTAAATCATGTTAAGTTACTATGATATTATAATATATACTAAAAGCCGTGCGTCGAGTGGTGCAAATCAAGTTTCTTACACGGTAATTAGCATGATAATGTGGAATTCTATTGGCTGTGTCTATGTCATTAGCATCAATTTTTACACGAGGCAATCTTTCATTGGCTAACAAAATTTGGGTACACCATGCCAATGAACAGTAGGTCGGTTATGCTACGGTAATTCTCCAT
This sequence comes from Chrysanthemum lavandulifolium, assembly GCA_022545495.1. Lineage (NCBI taxonomy): Eukaryota > Viridiplantae > Streptophyta > Magnoliopsida > Asterales > Asteraceae > Chrysanthemum > Chrysanthemum lavandulifolium. The sequence continues at coordinate 293,667,225 of CM040241.1, forward strand.
AAGAATCTTCTATCATACTCTTAGAAATTTTCAACCATTTGATTCTTCTTCTCCATTTCATCAAAACCACCAACCTAAAATATTTTTCACCAAAAAAATAAGCCACTAATTCAGTTATCAAAAGGAATACCCATGGCAACGCAAATCCAAATATCCATCAATGAATTCTCATTCGATCAAACCCACAAAAAAAACGGTTTCTTATACATGATGGGAAGCAGAGGCGTCGGTGTAGCAAGGATTCGGGCGGGCTCAAGAAAGGCGGTCCATACCCTAATAAAGTTGGTAAGTGTCTCATATCTCAAGGTTTAATCATATTTTTACAGTAGATTGGATTAGAATATGTTTATATTTTTTTCCGTTTGAAGATTCGGTTAAATAAGAGTTAGGGTTGCAACTTTGGGGTTTTTTTTTGGCGGCGTTTATACTCGATCCGAGAATAAAAGTATGTTTCTTCCTTTGCTACTGTTTTGGTGCATCTCAAATATTGAATGATTTTGGTTTGGAGTCATTTGGTCGTGTTTGGTTATGGATGAAGGTTGATTATTCGATATGTATATCCAGATTTTTAGTGTTTTAAAATGCTTGAGATACATGGTGTTGAAAAGGCTAATTAAGATTTTGGTGTCAACTATGATTTTCAGTGGTGTTTGAGATTGCTTATTAGTCAAAGAAAATCTCTAAATATTTGTAGAAATTTGTCTTTTTCTCAAACTGTTTGTAGAAATTGCATTTGAATGCTCTGATTAAACCTGAAAAATGTAGTTGAATTAACTTCAACTTTTATGCATTGCCGAGAGGATTCAAGGCTCTTGATGAAGTCATACAAGTTGTTAGCTAAAAGAATGGCGCAAGAGAAGTGAAGGAAGTGGAACTAGCGATCAAGAAGTCACGTATGTTTGATATTTTATTTTGTCAAACAAACACTGATATTATGTTTCAAATTTTTTATTTTCATGTTTACTGTTAACTCTAACTCTTTTCAAAGCAATTTTATTAACATTTTGTTTCTATTTACTTGATTTTCGTTTTAGGTCTTTCGTTTCGCTTATGGACACAGAGGTGCATACAATGATTCTTTGTGCTCAGCCGTTTTTGCATTTTTCCAGTGACAACAATGGTTATCAGGTGCTTATGTTCTTAAACTCTTTGATTCGTTTTCTATAATGTGTAAAACAATCTAAATGACTATCTAAACAAAATGAATCCAAGGTGAAAATTGCTTTGCTGTGAGGGTTTATTGGTGAGTATCATCTATTTTCATGGTAAGTAAGTTTTGGATGATTCTACAGTTGTAAATGCTTTTATGGTGTTTGGAAATGACTATAATGTCTGAATATTTGGTAAACCTTGAATTTCGTGCTCAAACAGGGACTTCTTGCAATGTTATGAGCTAATGTGTGATTTCATTTTTTTGGCTTTTGGCAGGGATTTGGCTAATTGTTGTTATTTAATTCGCATTATTCTTTTTTCCTGCGCCTTACTTGGGTAAGTAGATTTTGAACTGTTACCATCAATCGATCTTTTTAGTACTTTTCACTCACGCAATATATTAGCAATCGAGTAGTTAGTTGTAATTGTGCTGATTACTTTATCAGGTGGTTATGATAAGGAGGATATGGCGGTGATCCTATACGTTGGCTGCTCTTAATCATTGGGGACCGACGACTTTCACAAACTTTCTGGTATCTTATATTACCATATCCTCTTAGTTCACTTGGTTAACTCTATGGCAACCTAAACTATGCAACATATCTAGGAGAATTTAAAAATGGAAGAAAGCGAGTCACGAACAGCCATATGTCCTTACTGCGACTGTTTTCCTTTTAGTCCAACTGTTGTACTATTACGCTCTAAATATGACCTTATTATTGTAAAAAAAAAAAAAAAAAAAAAAAAAGGATGAAAAAACAATTTCGGACTTCGCCTTGAAGTGAATTTGTCTTTATTCTCATGTTATGGTAACAACGAATTTTATTTTCATATTTAATTCAACTTAGTTTGCGTTAAGAAAAATAAACCCTATTAACATCATAAATTTAAATCACATCCATGTGCTTACAATCCTGAAATTAATTGAACTATGACAATGAATGAGACTTGCTGGTAGGATTTATGAGCTTTAAGATAGATTATAATGTTACGCAATAACAAATATTTTTGTCATCGGTTTATGCTGGAATGAGTTACGAAATAGAAGAGCAAGAAGTATAGACAGAGAAAGGAGAGGAAGGAAATAGAGAGCAACAAGAATAGAAGGCGGGCAGGCGATGACAAGGATAGGGGTTGGAAAAGAGAGCGGGCATGAGATTATGATTACAACAGACGGGATATAGCCGTAAAAGCAAGGTATCATCGTGACAGAGTAGTTTCTTTCATTTCGTGAATGTGTAGTTTTATTATTTAACTATGTAACTCATTAACTAGAATCATTAGCAAACCAACTCATTATTGGTAAATGAAAAAAATGCTAAATTGTACTCATGTAATTCATTTTTTAGTTATAATTAACTGTCGGTCAGTGTCAAATTTTATGTAGGGTACTAACAAAATGTGTTTACAATCAAATGAGATTTAAAATGGTACTTGATGAAATAATAGAACTACAGGTAAATTATTACATTGTCTAAACATTATGACATCTTTTTATACCTTATCAGGTGATGGGAGGATATTTGAAAGTCATGGACTCATGGGCATGCTAACGAAGCTTGGAATAGCTACCTCCCTAATGTCCGAGACTCAACGTGAAGATCGAAAGTGATGATGTTACATTTAATTACAGTAGCTCAAAATGATTTTTGAACATTTGCATATCATAGGACGTCATTGCAAAACACCTATTCCATGTATGGTTTTGTTTGTAGCTTGCAACATGCTTCTGAAACTAATATAATAGACAGTTTGCTTAATCCTCTTTGAACAACTATTTTTTACAGGCTATTTCCGCGTTACCAAAACACATGCACAACATATATCTTTAATTTTGTATCCTTAAAAAAATAATTGCAAAACCAACCCGCAGCAACGCGCGGGTTGACCCGCTCGTTCGTACTAAAATCAAAGGCGCACTCTGCTACAACATAAACCCACTATTCTCTCAGCTCGATCTATAGGAAAAAAAAGTTCGAAATTACCCTCAACATATGCAATCATGGCCTTATACAAAAGTTAGTACATATATGGATATTATTATGCATAAAGTTACTTCATCACGTCAATATTAGTTAACGATAGGCATCAAGATCCGGTTTTGGATAATCTCCCTATAGGAAATTTATCATCTTCGGGGATTTGGAATTCAAAGTCAAGTTTTCTATTCAAATTGGTTTTGTTAGCACTGCATGGTGGTAAAAGGAAAAACTCATAAATGATAATTAACATATGTGCATATTAGCTAACATAAAAAGAGTTATTTTACACATTATGATTACATCTACCTTTATGTTACCAAAACTTTTTATAGAAAAAAAAAATTGCTACTGCTATTTTTACCAAACACGCCCAAACGCTCTACATATGTTAGTTGATATGGATATTTGAGACTTTACTTTTTATAATTCCATTTTGCTTTGATGTAATTGTAAATGACTTGTTTTTTCAAAATCACTAATACTAACAAAAAAGAAATATATAGATAAGAATATGGGTTTATCGGCCCATACCTAGTAGATATATGTCAAAGAGCCCAACAATTCTTCTTGAGGTTAAGTAGTTGAGTAGACTGCTTTTCAAAAAGTTTCTTCATCTCCAACTACACAACACACACACACCACCATACAACCACCAGATTTCCGGCGTATCACGACGGCTCTCGACGCCCTTCAAAACCCAGATCCAGAATCACCTCCTCTCCAATACCCACTTTTCAGTTTTCACTAATTCAACCTATTTCAAAAGTTAGCATAAACCCTAGAAAAAAAACTTTTGATAGAAATGTCAGACAATATCCCATTTGAAATCCAAATGGAAATTATCAAAAAGGTTTATGATGTCAAGTCATTGATTCGATTCAGGTCAGTTTCCAAACCATGGAAGTCTTTCATCGACAGCTCTGAGTTTATCATTGGGTATGGCGCCCGCCACACGCAGCCACATAGTCATATTTTAACCTACAAATTTTATACTTCTCTGAATGAGGCAAAGAAAAACCAAAACCCCCCAAAAAAATTTTTTTAAACCCCTTTCAAATTTTTTTTAAAAAATTTTTTTTTTTAAATTTTCATTTTGGAAAGGTTTTTAAACCCCCCCCAAAAAGGGAAAAAAGGGGAAAAAATTTTTTTCTTTTAAAAAACCAAGGAAATTTTAAATTTTTTTTTTTGGGTTTTTAAAAAAAAAAAAGTTTTTTTCCCCGGGGGGTTTTTTAAAAAAAAATTTTTTTAAATTTTTTTTTTTTTTAAAAAATTTTTTGGGGGGTTTTTACTTTAAAAATTTTTCCAAATTTTAATTAAAAAAAAATTTTTTTTTTAAAAAGGGGACCCCCAAAAAACGGATTTTCCCAAAATTTTTTTTTTTTTTAAATTTTTCCAAAAATGGAAATTTTTTTTTTTTTTTTTTAAAAAAAAAAAAAAAAAAACCCCAAAAATTTTAAATTTTTTAAAAAATTTTTTTTTTTAAAAAAAAGGGGAGAATTTTTTTTTTTTTAAAAAATTTTTTAAACCCCTTTTTTTTTTGGGGGGGTTTTTTTTTAAAAAATTTTTAAAAAAAAATTTTTTTTTTTAAAACCCTTTTTTTTAAAAAAAAGGGAAAAAATTTAAAATTTAAAATTAAATTTTAAAAAATTTTTTTTTAAAAATTTTTTTTGGGGGAAAAAAAAAAAAGAAAATTTTTTAAATTTTAAATTTTTTTAAAAAAAAAAATTTTAAAAAAAAAAAAAAATTTTAAAACCCTTTTTTTTTTAAAAAAAACCCTTTTTTTTAATTTAATTAAAAAAAAAAAGGTTTAACCCATAAAAATTACCCATAAAAAAAACCCAAAAAAAAATTTTCCTTTGGGGCCAAATTTTAAAAAATTTTTTTTTTTCCCTTTAAAAGGAACATTTTTAAAAATTTTTCCCCTTTCCCAAATCCCTTTCCCAAAAAAAAACCCCTTTTTTTCCCCCCCCAAGGGGGGAATCCTTTTTTTTTTTTTTTTTTTCTTTTTTCTGGAGTCAATGAGAATGTTGCTTGTTTGATATCGTGGTGGAATATAGGTGGGTTGGGTTCGTGTGAAGATAAGGAATGCCTTTGGCTGAATCCAATGCTACATGTAACCTTATTTGGAAGCTTATTGACTCCGCAGATTTGGCTGTAAATGCAACACATAATCACTTTCAAAACGCACAGCAACACACCTCTAAAATGCAAAGAATCAAATTTCATACCTTTAGCCAATCACGTAACATTCCTCGAGAAATAAACTCATAAACCGACATCTCCACAAGTCCGAAGAACACTTACATTATCCAGCCAAAAGACTACTTGTTCTTGTACCTCTAAAATATAAAGAAGAGTAAAATAAATAGCTAAAAAGCGAAATAAATAAAGTGTTGTTGATTTAAGAATGAGGCTTTCAACCGGAATAAATAAGTAGGAGATAAATTAAGAGCTGCTCAAACCAGTGGTTTTTTACTTATAAACTACTGTCTTAACTCTTTATTACTTGTATCATTTGACTTTTTGAATAGTCAAACGTGTGACAAATTTCACAAGCTTCCTACATTTTCCTACATTGTGTATACATGTAATTCCTATTTATGATACTAATTTATATGTTTCCTCACTATAAAAATCAAAGCACGGATATTTATACAAACAAACGGACCATTTCGTGGGTTCAAATTGGATGAATCTGTCAAGTCAAGGTTTTGACTTTTGAAGTCGACGTAGTTTTTTAACTTTTCAAAAACTGAGGACAATTTTCTCAAGAACTTTTTACCTCTTTTGTCTGCTACAATGTCTGGAAAGTGTAAAGTCTGAAAAATAGTCACTTGACCTGAGAAAGTCAAATGTTACCAATAAACTTACAGTGAACCTCTTCACTATTAAGATTATATCAAAAGACAACAACTGCGAGAACAAGCCGTGCTGAACTCAAATTTCAGAGAAGAGAGTCCCGGACCAAGTGGTAGTGTCTCATTATAAGTGGCATGAAACATCTGAAAATCAGCCGTTAGCGAGACAAAAACATGGATCCAAGGGTTAAATCATAGTATGCACTAATATTACGTAAAAGACCCAAAAAAAACTACAAAAGACAACATTTTCATGTGCATACACTGAACCCCTTCTAGATCCGCCCCTGATGGGACCAACATTTTTTGCGTAATTAGAATGATAGAGTGGATGGAGTATAAAGTGTAGAGTAAGGAATGATTCATTCTTCTTGTTTTTAGGCGATGCATTTGTAACATAAGATTCATTAAATTTATTCATATGATATTGTTGTACATTGTTAATGAGTCAATGCATTTCAGGCAACATATTTTTAAATTTAATTGAATAAATTTTAACAAATTTTGCAGTTCGTATTTCATGTTCAATACCTAAACCAAACTGAATTTAAATTAGATTTCATTTCGGTTTTGTCTTAAAAAATGGTCAACCCGAAGAACCCCTACTGAGAAATCCGAACCGACAAACACCCTACGGGGGTCCATACCTGATTGATGTCTCAAAAGTGCCACAATTAAAAGGATAGCACAAACATAACCCTAATATTTAATCAAGGCACACCCATCCACATAACCCTAATACCCTATCACATACTACTACAAAATACAAGTTTCAAATTGAAATCATCAAAAAAGTTTATCAATGGGTTAAAAAGTTTATGATGTCCATAAAAGACTTCCATGGTTTTGAAACTGACCTTGATTTGATTCGGGTCGGTTTCCAAACCATGGAAGTTTTTCATCGACATCTCTCAGTTTATCAATAGGTTACGGTGCCCGCCACACACAGCCACATTCGTTTAGTAGAAGATGATAACAATGAAACTTTTAAGGTACAACAACAAGAGTTTGATCCATCTGTTGTGTCTCCTTTGCTTAAACAACATCGTGTTTTAATGGTTGTTGGTGCGTGTCATGGATCACTGTGTTTGTTTTCTTTGTTTATAGTGTTTGTTTTCTTTGATTATAGTTTCAGCCCGGGAGATGATGCATGTTACATATTCATATGTAATAACACGAGAACGGGAATAATTTATCATCTGGACCTCATATAGCGCCGATTCGTCCAGTGAAGGTATGAAATAAGGGAAGTAAAGTATAAATAATCATGTGTTTTATAGTTCAAATTAAATTCTTACCAGCCAAGCTACGAAGGGCATTCTCAGCAGCCTGTTGCTGTGCATCCTTTCTCATCTTACCCATTCTAATAGCTACTTTCTCACCCCGTGAACAAGACCTGCGTCATTGAGTCCATTATAGCACAGACCATTAACACTAAACCCAAGAAATAACTGCTGAATATAACAAATAGTGTTCTCTGTTGTATTTCATCAGATTAAAATCATAACTGGAACACTAGTATAAACCTATGGATCATTTGCTGTACTTTGACTTTTGAAGTAAAATGGAATTCTTTAACTTCAAGTTCAGATTCGGTTTTGTGTTCGGTTTGGTCCAGTTTGTATTCAGTTTGGTTTTGCCTTCAAAAATTCTCAACCCGAGAAACCTGAACCTACGAACTCCCTTACAGGTCTAATGTCTCGAAAGGGTCACAATTAAAAGAATAGCAGTCACATTGTACACTCTTTATAGTAACCCGGGTACGCTCCATTTAAGAGCATAACGCAAGAAACAAAAGCATCAGTTGACTCTACGGGTCAAAGGATCGTGTTTCCTTTGCCCAGGCACAAACAGGGTTTAAGTCATGCAAAAATCAAATGTCATGTACACCACGATCGTTTAGTATCCAACTTTTGCACTGGTTTTCAGCCTGCTATATGGATGCTATTGACTTCTGTGGCATTGGTCATTGCCAGACGTTAATTCACAAACCTGCCTTTAATGATCAAAACTTGGTTGGGCTGTGTAACTACCGGGTCATATGCACATTGACAGAGCGGTAATTTACTATGAAAATGAAATGCTGGGGAGATTACGATCTGGACTTCTCTATAGTCCAAACCCGTGAACTTAACTTAAAAACAATGTACTTGACACAGGATGCAACTTGTACTTATAAAAATATGTAATCTAAATAATCTTAGTCGCCACTGTTAGGATAAACCCCAAACCAAAACCAATTTCATATAGACCATGTTATACAGAACAGCAATGTTATACAGAACAGCAAAAACTAATTTTGTTAAGGAAAGATTCCAAGCAACAACAATATCCATTCCAAAATCACCTAAATTTTTATGAGAATCAAATGTTAGATAATAACAGCCACAAAAGCACATTAAGCCTTGAGACTTGAGAGATACCAACTATTGTTGGACTGAGACAAAATTGTTGAACTTCCGTTAGAATCATTTATGTTTTCTAAGAGACTTGAGCATACAACAAGTTGGTTGAGAAGAATCAAATAAGCTCTAGAACCTACAATCAGTATTTAGTATTGTAACCTACTGGTAAGAAGCCTGATGCATGATTGCATTGCAGACCCCTAGTGGTACTCGACTGATGTAGCCATTGTTAACCGCAACTCTGTTTCTACTTTATGCTATTTTATTTTACACTTTGGAGGGTATAACTATGAGATTGTTGATTTTGTCTAGCAACATGGTTATCAACAATTTTCTTAAGAGAAAAATCCAGGACTTTCTCCAAACATCGCCTAACCACTACTAATGCCTTCACTCCGCTAATCCCGATTCAAAGTACATATAAATCATTTCTTGCACACACCTAGGCATCTACACATTCAAATGTTGAAAATTCAAAGATTGATAAAAACCGCAAAGCATAATGAAATGAGAATGTAACGAAGCAAAAAACGCTAACAAGATTTCAATAAGTAATGAACATCTAAAAGGCTTGTCATCATTAATATTCAAGCAATAAGGCATCTACAAAGGACATTCCCATTCTAAAAGAACAATGGAATAACAAAAATCACGTTAAACTTGATAATACCGATTTCACTAACCTTTCTACAAATCACATATCTGAGATATATGTAGCATATTTTGCATCTACAATCGCATAAGATTTCATGTCATTCCTAGATTAACAACATTTAATCACTGATAGATGAAAGTGAGTTTTCCACACCTTAACTACAAAATAGTCCCCTTGAAATGTGGCCATCATCATTATGATAAGTTATTGTCATCATAAATACGTGAATCCAAGTGATTAAGCAGAAGTAGCGATTCCTTGTAAGAGCCCATGAAGAATGAGTTCGCTGCTCCAGAAATCCCAAGATTCTTGATTTGTTGTGAGCAGGGATCATAAACATTAAGCATGGTAACCCATCCGTCCTTTTGAGTTTCAAATATAGTTTCACCATTCTGCTTAAACCCTAGCATTTTTAGTATTGGTGCGCCAGTTGTGAATAGCTTTCTAAGAGACGAGTCATGCTCCATCACCCATGCACCACAACGAATTGCTCCATCCACCACATTGCATCCATACACAACAAGAGAATCCCTTAGCTTAGAAAGAAACACACATTCCATTATCTCATTTGTTAAGCTATATGGTAGATCTACCACTTTAAATTCCTTGGTAATCAAATCAAATGACACAACCATATAATTTAGGGTAGATTCACCATCATCACTAAAAGTCTTCTCCCAAGCAGCCCAATAGATAAACCTGTCTATAACAACCTGAGTTGATGGGTTGAGTTTAATAGAATGACGAGGCAAATTACCACTTGGAATCACAGTCCAAACACCCGAGCTCAATGTAAAAACTTCAACATGCCAAGGCATGTTATCTGCACATAAAATCTTCACAACGGTAGGGTCACTAGTAACGGGACAAACCCCGAAACCATATACAATCCGAATCTCAGTGAGACATCTATGGAAAGCAATACCAAATGATTTTCCGATACAAGGGTTCCAAATAACAAGCATCATTTTATCATAATTATCTTTATTATAACATGACAAACAGAGTAATCCATGACACATACCAACAACCTTTAAAAGCCAATATTGTTAAGCAAAGGAGACTCAACAAGAAATGGAGCAAACTCTTGTTGTTGTACCTTAAAAGTTTCACAGTTATCATCGTCTACGAGACAAAAGTGTTGTGCCGCATCTACTAAATTAGCTCTGTGCGTTAAAATAAGACTATGTGGCTGTGTGTGGCGGGCGCCGTAACCTTTGATAAACTCAGAGCTGTCGATGAAAGACTTCCAAGGTTTCGAAACTGACCTGAATTGAATCAAAGACTTGACATTATAAACCCTTTTAATGATTTCCATTTGGAGTTCAAAAGGGATGTTGTCTGACATTGTTCAATTTTTTCTAGGGTTTATGTAAGTTGAGACTGAAAATTTTGGGGGGTGTTGTTTTTGAGTGTTCGGGCAATTTGAAACATATAGTGAGTGGGTATGGACCACATATAGTGAGTGGGTATGAACCGGGTAAAAAACCCATATTCATATCCGTATCATATTAGTGGGTAGAGTGTCCAAAATCCTTACCCGACCCGAACCCGGACCAGAACCCGACTAAGCATATTCGGGTCGGTTCTTTCGGTTAAATCGATCGGGTTCTTCGAGTGGCTCGAATACTAAATAAGTCGGTATCGGGTTGAGATTTTGGTTAAGTCGGGTTCGGCTCAACCCGTTCAATTCGAATAAGGATTTTATTTTATTTTTTTATAAATATTTATTTTAGAAATTTTCTATATAAATTAGAACAAATAGGCAACGTTTTCACTATTTAATTTATATCCGAGTTGACCCGAACCCGAATTGACCCGACCCGAGTTGACCCGACCCGAATTGACCCGAACCCGACTAACCCGAGTTCAAATAGGGTCGGGTTCAGGTAAATTATTTTTAGCCTTGACCCTAATTTGACCCGACCCTAATTGACCCGAACCCGACCAACCCGACCCGAATGACACCCCTATTAGTGGGTGATTTTGGATTTTTTTTTCCATCTTTATTCGTAGATTACATGAATACTCGCGGAAAACGATAGTATATACCAGCAAAATAATTATATTTGCAAAACTGTGATTTTGGTTTGGCCTCTTAATGCAAAACGTATATTTTATTTTAACTACATATAATAGGTCGTCAATAAACTTGAAGTGAAATCTTAAATCTTGGTCAAATATTGAAATATACCTTGAAATTTAAATTAGTCAATGTGAAAAACTTCATTTTAATTAAGGAAATTCTTGAAATTTAAAAAATCTATATTTGTCAACTCTTTAAAATCGGATGACTTTTGAATCTATATATGCGGACTCTTTAAACCACTTTTAAAACTTTACAGAATTGGTCTGGAGATCAAAGAAATGTAGGAATTAAAAAATCAAATCACACTCTAAAAAACACACACACAAATAACCTCATCTTACAACTAAAAAAACCTCCCATCTCTCCCACTATCAACAAACCACCATCGGACACCACCACCAGACGCCACCACTACAGAAACCAACTCACCACCTAACTCCATCTCCACCGTCATCCCACCACCACAATATCACTACCACCGAGAGGAACCATCAAGACCCACGACCACCAAAAGGGTTTTGCAAGTTTTGAAGTTTTTTTTTTTTTTTTTTTTTTTTTTTTTTTCTTTTGAAGGTATATTAACATTTTTGGTAGTTTTTTTTTGTAGTGACGCCTCTTACCGCCGCTTGCCGATGATATTTCGCCAGAAAAAATCGCCTTTGCGGCTGTCACCGGAAATAGAATGCTTTATTCTTAAGTTGTTAATATTTGTTATAATCGTTATTGTAGAAATTTTGTTATAAAATTTATTATGTAATTTTTGTTATAAAGTTGTTGGTTTAAATGTATTATGTAAATTTTGTTGATTCTGATTCTTGGTCATCGAGTTTCCCATCACCACCGCCATGGAATATGTCGTTGTCACTAGTGAAAGTGCATATTTTTTGAGTTTGTTGTGTAATAGTTTTTTTCTAAGTTTGTGTAATTTAGTCATAAAGTTTATATAAATTGGTGTATTTTGTTGCTATAAAGTTTATGTAAATTTTGTTATAGAGTTTGTTTTTTTTGTTTTTATTTTTTTAATATACTTTTTTAGTTATAAACCTATTTGTTGGTGAAATTTTGTTATAACATTATTAGAATAGTGTAGCTAAATGTTGTAATGATGTAAATTATAGGGTAAAATTTTGCGTAAATTGCTAGACATATTCTTGGTAAATTTTATATATGAATTGTTAAATTGTGAAATTTATCCAAATTTGAATTTTTTTGAAATATGAGTTTTCACGTTCATGTTTAAACGTTGAACGAAACAATTACCAGAATATCGCAACTATAAATGTTTACCGCTAGAAAATTCTGTTGCTATGCACGGGTACTCGCCTAGTTTTTTAAAATACAAAGTGTGTGTTTTTAAAATTAATATATTGTGTGTTTTAAAAAAGTTGTAAAGTTATAACTGATAAAAAAAGAAATAATTTAAGTTGCCAAGTTTTTAAAAATTGTAAAATTTAAAGGGTATTTAAAGGTCATTTTGACAAACTAAGATATTAAACATAGCATTATTTTTGTTTGAGAACGTTTGTTTATGTTTGGAAAAATATTAAACTTGCTTTCTTTAAAGTTTGTAAATATAACTGCAAGTAAAAGTATTATGGTAATCTATATTAAATTTTCTATCTCTTTTGCTAGTGGACATATATTTAGCACTTCCTGAAAAAGTAAGTTGGACAATAATATGTTGTAAAGCGAGTGTATTTATTGATCCATAATGAGTAGAGTAGGCTAAGTATACTGGACCGTATAACCGAGCTGAACTGAACCGAACAAAATATATTCGGTTTGGTTTCTGTTCTATATACTAACAGTTTTCGGTTTTGGTTCGGTTCGATTCGACCCAAAACCAAGAAAAATACACCTCAACCATATAAGCCGAACCGAACCAACCAAACCAATCATATTTAGTTCAATTTCGGTCTATGTACTAATGTTTTCAATTTTGATTCGGTTCGGTTTTATACCGATGCTCAACCTTAAAGTAGAGTAAAGAGTTCTTCATGTTTTTGTTACGCCTATTATAAATATTTACTGCCTTGTTGATGAATATGAACTTAGATCATACTAATGTTGTTAGATGATCCTTGTATAGTTAAAATTAATTTGTCATTCAAATCTTCTATTAACTACACAATAGCCATCTCTTTTAAAAATATTTTGTGTGAACGTTTAACCAAATATGCATTTATGCGAATGTTTAACCAAATATACATTACTAGCTTCATAGCCCGCCCGAATGGGCAGGCTAGCTTTATAATAATATATGCCAAATTCTAAATGTATGTGAGCAATCATGAAATAAGGGAAAACAAATTAAAAATACAAACTGAAAGTAACTAAGTTTTTCGGGTAATATTTCTAAAAAGATAATAAAGTTGTTAAATAATCAATGTGTAGTTGTCGTTTTTGTCGCAAACAAAAAACCTTTAAACCTCATTGGGTTGAGATTTTTTTAGAAGGTGTCCATAATCCAAATGGGTTAGATACATGACCTGGTTTGTGCCTCCGTCAAGCTCAATGTGTGCTCAATAAATATATCATCACCCTTTTGTCTAAGCTTAGTGTGCTCTTTTTTTTAGCAATACTAATACATTATCACCAGTATTCGTGTCAGGCTGCAAAAGGAAATATCATCACTAACCAAGTCAAACAACACTGTTAATACAAATAAGCCGTAAAAACGTTTATTTATATTTTACGATCTTCTAATGTTTTGTCGATAACAAACGTAAAATCATTTTAACGAAACAAATAAAATACGTAAATGGTTTGAACTAATAGTTTCTAACATATTCACATTTTCACATAAAACACTAAAACAAGTATAAGTGATTTTATGATTTAATAATACATATGTACAACAACTAGTGTTTACATATTTGGGTAAAATATACACATAACTAGTATGTACTATATTGGGTAATATAAATGGGTAAAAACAAGTTTATACTAAATGGGTAAAACTAGCAAATGGTATTGACCCATAACCCATGGTTTATATATACCACTTAACCAAGTTCAATGTATTCTAGAGATACATTGTATCTAGAAAGAAACCCATGGATCAACCCATAACCCATGACCCATAACCAAAAATACCCATGGGTAAAGGGGAGCGTCCCACGGATCCCTAGCTTTACGCTAGATGGATCCCTTGTGGAAGGGATCCGTAGGTTTTCCTCTATAAATAGTGAGCCATTTCTTCATTGTTTCTCACCCCTTTCTAACATACTTTCCCCTAGAGTTAAAAACTCTCTAACCTCAGATCAAAGAGATCTATGTTTGTAGTTTTGTTTTTGTGTGATCTTCTAGGTTCCTCTTAAAGGCAAGATCACCACCTTTGAAGTCGAGCAAGCTCAAGTCCATGAGTTGCCATGCTTCCTCATCATCAAGACAACTGAAGTCTTCTTGTTGATGAATGTTTTTCTTTTCCTAAGAAGTGTTGAAGACATTTGTGAATGGTGTCTCAAGTGTCAAGACGAAGATATTAGTGAAGGGTATCCATCGTCCATATCATAAGCACTCGGTAGGTGCTTAGAAGTCAAGACTAGAAGCATTAGTGAAGGGTGTTTAGAAGTCAAGACACAAGACATTAGTGAAGGGTGTCTTTAAGATCTAGTCAAAGGCATTAGTGAAAGGTGCCTTAGATGTACATTCGATATGGTGTGTTTCGATGTACAAGATAGATTAGTACTAGATCCAAGGATATTGATATCCTTGATGATGTTGTAGAAAGGAGTTGATCTCCTTTGGGATTAGTCGTTGGTGTAGTGTTGGGTAGTAGTTCCTCCATTGCAATGGAACTAGGTGCTTAGCCTAGTACCTAATAAAGGGTAGGCGACGTTGTGTAGGTGTGGTTCACCTTGGTGTGAAAGAACTAGGTACTTAGCCTAGTACCTTATAAAGGGTAGGCGACGTTGTGTAGGTGTGGTTCACCTTGGGTGAAAGAACCCGGTGGTTAGCCTAGCACCGGAAAAAGGGTAAGCGACGTTGTGAAGGCTTCTCCGCCATAAGGAGATTGGTGTAGTGTTTACGAACTCGAGTAGGTGACTCGGGAGTGGAGTAGGGCAAGGAAGGTGTCCTCGTAGCAGAACCACTATAAATACTCGCGTTGTGGTTTTGTGCTTCTTACTCTTATCTTTCATTACATACCTTTATATGTTTGTTTATCAACATCCAACACACACATTCAAATAGATTGACATAAGTCGATCTGAATAGTTTAAAGGGAAGTTTTAATTGGCAAAACTATTCAACCCCCCCTTCTAGTTTTCCACAATTGGCATCAGAGCTTCGTTACCAAGTTTCTTGAAGTTTATTGTACTTTAAAAACTTGATACGATCCAAGGTTAATTGAAAACTACAAAGAAGGTTTTTCATAAAAACAAACATCATGTCTTTTAAAACTATATGTTTGGATGTTGATTTGATAACAACATTTTTCTTATTTTATTTTTCATTTAATTGCACTAATCTTCTTTGTCATGTTGATTAGTCAAAGCTCATACCCACCAAGCTATAGGAATCACTTGGTATCAAGAATACCTTCCTAAGAAGGTATCTTAAGCATAAAGGAGCGGGAATCGTCTAAGTGACAATTGTTGTGTCATTTGTAAAGACATTCCTAAGTGCGCTAGAGGTATGATTTTATTTTTATTTTGCTTGATAATTAAGTATGCCTATTTAGGTATTTATATAATTATCTTTTGTGCATATACATGTATTACATGAAGCTTAATTAGGAAGTCTTTTTCTCACATACGTGTTATATTTTTTTTCTCGTCTAAAGTCGTGGTATATAAAACTTATGTTTTATTTATTTTAATCCAATAATAAAACAAAACACAAATTTCAAATTCTCCATCCCCATAAAAATACCACTAGACGCCCACTTTATCAAATCTCCACTTTTTCAAATCTTCCAATTTCAAAAATTTCCTCTCACTCAAAACTTCATCCTCCTCTCCATTTCATCTCAACAGAAACCAAGAAGAATCATCTTCAACATGGTTTACATCGCCTTCATGCTCATCGTCTTAACACTCATCGCACTTGTGTTCCCTATGATGAAGTTCACATATGGAGACATTTACTTTGTTTTGTTAATCTACATTGGGGTTATATACCCAATCCTTTGTATCATTCTTAGTATTGAAATGAAATATTACTAATAGTCTAGTTATCTAGGTTATTATTATCACAATGTGTTTATCATTTCTCTTTGTTTTATTTCATTCTCTCGTAATACATTAGAAGACATGTATGCATGTTAAACAAAAATGTAGGCTAAAACACATATCTTGATATAAAACTATGAGATATAAAAACCTATGCTTTTCATCATAAAATCTGTTTCTATAACTACAGATCTACGGATCCCGGAAGATATACTAGCCGGATCCCTTTTGTAAAGGAACCGTGGGATCCGTCCTACTGGAGAACAATTTTTCATGCAAATTAAAAACCACTTTTCTTCTAAAAAGTAATACTCCACTAGTATGTCAAAACCATAAGTGAGTTAAGTGTCTTTCTTGTTAAAAACCATTGTTAATAAAAATCTAATAAAAAACGTTAGATAATCATTGGTTGACCACAAACATCACTTTCTATTAACTCGTCTTTTCTCTAGATTCCACTATGTCGCACGAATACGAGTTTGATTTTTCACTCACAAGCTTCTACACTCCAAACATCTCCCTTGAGCCCAACACACCTAGCAACCACGTTCGTTGGTTCAATAATCTCGAAACGCGTCATTTCCACGAAGGACGTATTGTGGACACTCCTCTACAATTCGAAGAAGATATCAATACCTCCTTCCGAACCATAGCACTAGATTGTCTTCTCGAAATCAATGAGAAAATATGTCCAAGGTTCATATTGGAATTCTTCCGTCAAGTCAAACTCGTTCGTAACGAGGATCGCTCTCTATCTCTTTGGTTTTGGATCAAAAACCAAAAGTTTATCCTAACCCTTGGACAATTTACCAACATCCTCCGAATTCCCAATCATGGACAATGTGCCTTCACCGAAGATTGGTCTCTTGACTCTCTCTTCAACTTTCGTGAAGAAAATAGTCCGTATTGTTCTCACATTCCTTCCCCGCAAGACTTGATTCGCATATTATGCAAACCCCATCACTCCAATCCAAACATCATCTACACACGGGATATTCTAGAAGAGTACAAGCCCCTTGCACTCATCCTACGTGAAAATGTTTGGAGCCTTAGGGGAAATCGAGAAATTCTTCCCGCTTGTTGTGCTCACATAATGTATTGTTTGCTAACACAACAACCATACAATCTCGCCTACTTCTTTGCAAGGCGAATTGTAAATCTTCAAGGGTCCAAGAACAAACTTATCCCTTATGGAATGTTCTTAACGCGCCTTTATCATAACCTCAATTTCAAAGTCCGTTGTACGTACTTGTAAACAAGATGATGGAACCTCTAAACACATCCCTCATGAAGACGTTCTTCATTCCCGAATCGGAAAAAACTCATCAACCTTTTGATGATCCTTCAAACGAAAACGCTCAAGGAAATTAGTAGTCTTTCAACTAGGATCAATCCTTTTGTACTCGTGCTTTATCAATGTAATCCAATTTCTCTCATGAAATAAAACATCTTACATTTGATATCCTAGTGTTAGAATCCCTTTAAACTAACCTTGGAATATAATGCATTGTCAAGATCATTGCATACCTTTAGTAAAGGTTCTGCTTAGCATATGGATGAATCTCAAAGTTTATGCTAGACGGATCCCTACATTTAGGGAACCGTGGGATCCGGCAAACAGAAAATGAAATTGCAAGCATTGTATTTCAAACATATCCTTAGAACACCTCACACTAAGCTAAACATGGTGTCTTAAGGAAAATTAAGTCCTTATCAAGTTAAGTAGATCCTTCCCACTCACACATAAACTCACCTAGATCACAATCAAAGGCGCTTCTAGATCTATCGTTTCATTTTAATCCATTACTCTTCCACTCTTAAGCTCACACATCATTTTTCACATGATCCCTCATATCTAAACGTTGGAAACCTCTTATAGCAAAATCGATCATAATCATCCTAACGACAAAATTGGTCAAAATTGATCAAATCCTAGTTTTTCCATCTTAAGTCTCTAGGATATTTTCCAAAGGATTAATCTAAGTCACTATCTGATCTCTAAGATCATTTAGCTTCACTTGACACTTTCAAAATCTTTAGTGTCATTCTTTTTCATTCATTAGTACTCATGAAAGTTCCAATTTCTTCCATAAAAGGCAATCATTTGCTAGGTCACTCATTACCTTCAAGTACTTAAGCACCCATTCATTTAAGACACTTAGGAGGACTGAAACACTCAAGGTGATATAGATCTTAGATCTTAGAAACATCATTTCTACTCTTTCATAGCTTCTGAGAGCCGGATCCCTAGGATTAGCCTAGAAGGATCCCTCTGAGGAGGGAACCGTGGGATCCGGATGATAGATTATATCAAACCTTGCTAAAACAATCATTTCAACTCATCTTTCTAACTCAAACACTCCATCTCATCTTAAATGAGTTCCTAGATCAGTACAAACTCTGAAGTTGACTCTTGTGCATGTTAATCATCACATTCCAATGAATCTTAGTGGCTTAAGGCTTAAATGCACTTGCCCAATCTCTTGCTTTATAAACCACATTGTTAGGACTTCCATAGTCATCACCTTCATCCTAATTTTCAGCACTTAAGAAACCCTCACAAACTTCTTGAAATCATCTCATCATGAGGAAAACTCCAAGTAGTAACTTATCCACCAAAGAACCACCCAAGAAAATTGCTCGTGTTGTACACAAAATTTCTTCAACCGAATCATCTCCGGTCAAGCCAACAAATGCATGGATTTCTTCTCAACCAATCAAACCAATTCCTAAGAGGATAGTACCCACAAAACTACTTATGCCAAACACCACCATACCTCCTAGGCCAAACAATATCATCTCCACTAAACCATCACCATTGGTTCCTAGAGCTATTTCTTGTACATCTCCACTATCATCACCACACCTCTACAATTTAGAGGATTTTCCTCCTAGGCCGTCTCATCCTCCTCCACCGATAACATTCTCCTCATTAGGAGGAATAATGGTACAAAATCAAGGTGTTGAGTCAACATTTGCTCCGGCTTCCTTTTCGCCGTTTCCATCATATAATCCTATTTGGATTATGAGAAATCATCAAAGTCAACCACCCGACCATATGGAAGTTGACACTTCTCCACCACCATCATAATTCTTGGTCGAGCCATTCTCAAATGCGCCTCCACCAATCCCTCCGTAGTTTGAAGCTCCACAAGCCGCTTCACTTGATCCTTCGCATCAAGCCATTTCATTTCTACCACCACCACTACCTAGCCATGACAAATATTTCTATCATTGTCAACATGTTGAAAGTTTGATACATGAAGTACGAGAAGACCAACGTTTCATGTTCTATCATCTCCTCGAACGTTTCGACGAGATTAAACCTAAACAAAACTTTGGCTAGAAGATTTTAGTGGTGTCCTAGCATCAAGCGATAGTTGGTCTAGAAATCCCTAGTCATGTATTTTTTAGAGTCATGTATATCATAATTCTAGTTTTATTAAATGAAATTACATTCTACTTGCTATATTTTTGAGTATATGATTACGTCAGATTCATATCTCACTTTTGTAATAACATTATTTGTTATACCACCGTTCTTGAATTTATTCATCGACCAGACGGATCCTCTAATTGCCTAGACGGATCCCTACTAGGAGGGAACCGTGGGATCCGTGTCTGAAAACTATTTTCTACTAACTTGGATCACATATGCAAGAAATTGTGCATTATACTTGTTTTCTAATCTTTGTTTTGTAGTTATTCAATTTACACATGAAGACTTTGACATCCTAAAGCTAGGGGGAGCTTTGTGTCAAAGCAATACATTACAAATTACTTGCAATATTAGGATTATATTTCTTGACATCCCTTTGCAAAATTGCAATCATCAAGGGGGAGCACATTCGTCACTTAGATGAAATCTTTTGCAAACTTAGTTGCAAACAAACTAGCTTAGTATTACTTTCTTGCCGCCCTTACATATGGATGGACTCGTCAAGGGGGAGTAAAGACGAGATCCTTTCCCATTACTTGCTCTCTATTTCTTTTTATTTCTTTCACATGTTTTTCCTAAAACAATGTGTTAGTTTCCTTCGAAGCTCTTTTGTTTCGACAAAAGGGAGAAGAAAGTAAAACTACAAATTCAAACTTTTATGAATTTTAGCTTTTCCTTAAAATAATTTTATGTTTTGTCATCAACAAAAAGGGGGAGATTGTTAATACAAATAATCCGTAAAAACGTTTATTTATATTTTACGATCTTATAATGTTTTGTCGATAACAAACGTAAAATCATTTTAACAAAACAAATAAAATACGTAAATGGTTTGAACTATTAGTTTCTAACATATTCACATTTTCACATAAAACACTAAAACAAGTATAAGTGATTTTATGATTTAATAATACATATGTACAACAACTAGTGTTTACATATTTGGGTAAAATATACACATAACTAGTATGTAGTATATTGGGCAATATAAATGGGTAAAAACAAGTTTATACTAAATGGGTAAAAACTAGCAAATGGTATTGACCCATAACCCATGGTTTTATATATACCACTTAACCAAGTTCAATGTATTCTAGAGATACATTGTATCTAGAAAGAAACCCATGGATCAACCCATAACCCATGACCCATGACCCATAACCAAAAATACCCATGGGTAAAGGGGAGCGTCCCACGGATTCCTAGCTTTACGCTAGACGGATCCCTTGTGGAAGGGATCCGTGGGATCCGGGGAACAGTAGAATTTTTCCTCTATAAATAGTGAGTCATTTCTTCATTGTTTCTCACCCCTTTCTAACATACTTTCCCCTAGAGTTAAAAATTCTCTAACCTCATATCCAAGAGATCTATCTTTGTAGTTTTGTTTTTGTGTGATCTTCTAGGTTCCTCTTAAAGGCAAGATCACAACCTTTGAAGTCGAGCAAGCTCAAGTCCATGAGTTGCCATGCTTCCTCATCATCAAGACTACTGAAGTCTTCTTGTTGATGAATGTTTTTCTTTTCCTAAGAAGTGTTGAAGACATTTGTGAATGGTGTCTCAATTGTCAAGACGAAGATATTAGTGAAGGGTATCTATCGTCCATATCATAAGCACTTGTGGTAGGTGCTTAGAAGTCAAGACTAGAAGCATTAGTGAATGGTGCTTAGAAGTCAAGACACGAGACATTAGTGAAGGGTGTCTTGAAGATCTAGTCAAAGGCATTAATGAAAGGTGCCTTAGATGTACATTCGATATGGTGTGTTTCGATGTACAAGATAGATTAGTACTAGATCCAAGGATATTGATATCCTTGATGATGTTGTAGAAAGGAGTTGATCTCCTTTGGGATTAGTCGTTGGTGTAGTGTTGGGTAGTAGTTCCTCCATTGCAATGGAACTAGGTGCTTAGCCTAGTACCTAATAAAGGGTAGGCGACGTTGTGTAGGTGTGGTTCACCTTGGTGTGAAAGAACTAGGTACTTATCCTAGTACCTTATAAAGGGTAAGCGACGTTGTGTAGGTGTGGTTCACCTTGGGTGAAAGAACCGGTGGTTAGCCTAGCACCGGAAAAAGGGTGGCGACGTTGTGAAGGCTTCTCCGCCATAAGGAGATTGGTGTAGTGTTTACGAACTCTCGAGTAGGTGACTCGGGGGTGGAGTAGGGCAAGGAAGGTGTCCTCGTGGCGAACCACTATAAATACTCGCGTTGTGGTTTTGTGCTTTACTCTTATCTTTCATTACATACCTTTATATGTTTGTTTATCAACATCCAAAACACACATCCAAATAGATTGACATAAGTCGATCTAAATAGTTTAAAGGAAGTTTTAATTGGCAAAACTATTCAACCCCCTTCTAGTTTTCCACAAACACATCTATAAAATGGATAGTTATATGAAATATTGTAGCATATGATTACCGAATGAAGAAAACTTACATGTGAACAGTTATATGAAATATTGTAGCAAAAAAAGTAGACTTGTACATTTAAAGCATATAAAAAAAACTTTATTATAGATTAACATCATAGCTTTAATGGAACCACTTGACCTATTTCTGTTTCATTTGACTTGTGGCAGACAAAACACCAATTAACTTATTGGTAAATATAGCCACTCTTGGCTTGCACATGGGCCTGTTCAAAAACGGGTAACACATAAAGAAATAGGAGTCTCTTGGTTTGTTCTTTCACTATTGTAAAACTACAAGAACCCTATTCATACGCTAATAATATATAATAGCAAGTAAGGCCCGAATCATTTAGCTTGTAATTTTATGAGAGTAATATCAACTTTGTAAGGACTTCCTATACGTATAATGGGTGTATCAAAATCATACATATCTTGTCAAGCGTTTGTATGTAAATAATTTACTTCAGACACGTACTACATAGGTGCGCTTTCAATTTCATGGCGATTAACCGCCTTAAAACTTGCAACATTTCTTAGATGGTGAGCTAAAAGTGCTTAATGCATAAAATAGCCCAAAACAAAACATTAAGACAATTAACAAATGATAATAGCTTACTAAACATTAAGCAAGGTGCAAATCACTTACCTTAGCAACATGAAAGGCCTAAGCTCCTATAACTTCTACATGACTTGAGAGTGATTTTATAATGTTTACCTCCTGGGTAAGTACCTTATCCTGGCTCCACATCAAGGATAGTTTTAGCTTACTTCACTGGATCATCTAAAGCAAAATTTCAATGAACTTTCAAATGGAGTTAAATTATCCATTAAAAAAATGGATTTTTTTCACATAACTAAATAGTAGACAAATCGGTAATTTTGATTTTAACCATATGCTTAAAATATTCGTCCGACTTTTATGCAGTGACATGGATAATTTTCAAACCGAGGAATGAAAATGTTAAATCATACCTCAATGTCTATGCCAAAACTAAGTGTTCCTAAATTCAAACATATAGAACTAAGTGTGTTACTATTAGATGTGGTAAGACGGGCTGGTTGGGTAATTGGCAAAATAAGTTCAGGTTTAAGTTTGTTAGTTTTTAGTACGGACCGATTTGGTTGACTTACAAACACTTTCTTTCCACCTTTTAACTTTCTCTAAGTAATTTATGTGTTAAATATGTTTCTAAAATAATACAATATTATCACGATAAGAATTTGAATCTTTGATAAAAAGATTTAGGAGATTTGTGTGTGTTGCAAATGAACTATGGCTTTTGTACCTTGTGGCCCAGAAACCTTCTGCATTACTTTAGAATAATTTGTATCAACGCTTTTCACCACATGTGTATGGCTTTTGGGTTCGTTGTTCTTGGGGTGCTTTTGTTTACGGGCGTGTGTATCTGCTAAAAGACAAGATCAAATAAGAATGCAATAACGTGTAGATGATGGAAATAAAGGAACTTTGAGAGCATAGCGTGGTCCTAACTGATACACTTAAAACTTAAATGGAAAATTATTATGCTGTTTAGAATACAAATAGGAAGGTAACTTACTTCTTCATGAACAAATAGTAGTTGTTCGTTGCTTGGTTTGCTTCATCTGCATTCCCAAAGGTTCAACATCCACCTTGAAAGAACAACTAATGTTAACATTCTACTACAAGAAGGAAGAGCACACATCTACTATAGTTGGTTAATTAATATTTTCTATGCGGGAAGTCTATATATCTTGAATTTGGGATTTTGCTTATGTAGGTGCAGATAAGAATTTTGCGGGTTTGGATAAAACTGCTTATTTGCTTATTTTACTCTAAAGCAATCCCCTTAAACATACTCACTTTAAGAGTTTAAGCGGTCTGAGACTTTAAAGTAACCAATCCCAAACACTCGAAGGAGAGAAATAAAACTATACAAATGGTGGGAATCCTAAAAGAAAAAGCAGGCGAATAATATGCTTTTAAAAGACCGGCATGGTCTGTGAGAATACCTTGTTAGCGATGAACCTCACAAATGGTTTTCTCATCTTGAATATCGATCTTGATGAACATTTGTGTTCACCATTATGGACATCTGAAACAACAAACTCAAATTAATGGTTTGAAGCGAGAACCTAATTCAAGTCTTATCTTAAGTTTTCCAAGATCCTTGAGATCATAAGCAAAAGAAACGCAGTGAATCAATGACTTTTGACGTGCATATAAGATAACAGCTAATGTATGTTACAGTAACTTACCCTTCTTTAAGGCGCATGACACGGTCATCGCACGACAGGCTGCGATCTACAAGCCAGCTTACAAAGGTTGGAGACGATACTCGATTATCCTTGGTTATGATCTACATGCCAGTAATCAAGTATTCTTCACCGCACCTAATCAATCGTATTAGGATTCTTGATGAAAATGAATGCGATTAATTCTAACAATTTTGAAGGGTTTAGCAAATCATTAATCGGTGGACTTGTGTTTAGGGTTTGCTTTGTTATTTGAATTAGGATACGTTTTCATTTTGGGGATTTTGTTTTGAAATCTTTGAGTGAATTGAGGAGGTTGTTTAGGAAATGAGTTATTGTGTTTTTCAAACTTCAAAGAATCGGGGATGTTAATGCTTCAATTTTTTCTCATTGAATATTAATTAAGGAATCTATACTTGTATCACAAGCTGTGGATTGTTCCACTGGTTTGTAGCGCTTATGGTTATATGCCCACATCCGAGTTCGAACTTTGCAACTTATAACTTTTTACTTATTAAAATGTGAATGATGCCTTGTCAGCATTTCCATATCATCGTGATGCTCCATGTCAGCATTAATGTGCCATGTAAGAATTAGTGACGTGTCATGCTTAGTCCCATATATATGTATAGATTTGATTGCACCTTAATATAAATACACCCTCATGGTAACTATTATCAACTAATGTCATGTACAACAAACTTCATGTATAACTAATATATGCAATTTAAAAAAAATCGAGAAATAATAAACAACTTTAAAAAATGACATGTAATAATTTTCACAATGAAAAATGATTGTTAGGCCTAATTATTATGCCTAAAATTAGACCTAAGAATGTGATTGATCCACTTGTATCTATATTTAAAAACTAAATCAAACTTTTAAATTATTCCTAATATGCCCTATGTTGTGCATCTTTTTGCATCATATCTCTAACCTAATTAAAACCATACCGTCACCCAGTTTGAAAACAAATTCGTACGTCATGAAAATGTGAGACAACACAACACATATTGATACTTTAATTCTATTTGTGTTGGCGGTGGCAAAGGGTACTAAAAATTTAATAATACATGCCCACTTATGAGTTACGACATAAACCATAACAAGAAGGCAAACAAAGAAATGGCTTTTTGTGCTTTCTTGTTCTGTCCAATATATGGATGGATGACTACCAAACGATTGTCTCTCAATTATGTCCGAGATAGAAGTTGTATATCGACAGAGATCTTTGAAACTATGGTCTGTATTGATTTGGATGTATAGAAGGAGGATATGTATGTCTATCATTTCTTCATGAATGATGTAATTTGTTGATAATTAATAAAACTTTCACCTTTGCACCCAAAAATAAATAAATAAATAAATAAAATCTAAGTGTGCGAGTAAAAAATAAATAAATGGTTTTTTTAATGTTTAAGATGCATTCTTCACAGATTCCTAATCAACATAAAATATTGATTGTGTAACTAGGTGAATTGATGAAACATGTCTAATGATTGGTATGTAGGGACTAGGGAATGCATCGGGAGATAAGAACAAACATGATGCAGTTTCAAAAAGAAAGTTTATAAATTAGGGAATTAATCAGGAGTATTTATTAAGGGTATATTAGGAATAATATTAAATATATGTTCTATCAATAAAATGAGGACAATGGTCATACTAATATGGTTAGATCTATTATTAAGCTTGTTAAGCGGCATAAATATCAACACTTTTTCAAAATAGTGAAACACCTTTGACTTAATTTAGTGATTTGATACCAAAAGGAAGGTAGGGTATCTTGTTGAAACAAAACTCAAACTTGATCAATATTTGATGATTTTAACCTTTAACACATTTCGCTTTTGATTTTCTCATATAAACAATTCTTTACTACTTTTAAAGTAAATTTTCTATTTTTGGAACTTCATTTTTTTTTAAAAATAGTAAAGTGGTTTGCCTTATCTATATCATTTATTAAAAATGGTAACAACGTCAGCAATTAAATTAATATTTTATATATTGTTTAATCTCGCAATGACTACAAATTAAACTCGTAAGTGTTACATCATATGTACATCAGAACCACAAGTTCACAAGTATAATTATTAGCCGTTGTATGCCGTCGCTTTGCGCGAATATTCGTCTAGTCATATTATGAGACAAACACCTTTACATATTCATACATGTATGTCAAAATCTCAAACAATCATTTCAAGAAAAACTGCATTCGTCACTTTACAAATAAAATGCTTAACATAATACATGATATAATAAGAATACAAGTGAATAAAAACATAAACAATACATATAATAACAATGATTAAAAAAAAGTTTTGATAATAAAAAATCTTCAGTAATCTAGTATGGGGAATAACTTCTATTATATACTTTACAACGATGATTAAAAGGCAGGTTTCCGTGATTTTCCAACTATTTCTACGTCAACCCCATATCAGCATATTTTCTCACAAATTCTCACCACTCTTACCTCGTAGTGGTCATAATCAAGTGTTAATGCAAGAGGGTTTATGATGTCATCACCCAAAGACAGGCTGTCGTGGTTGTCCAACTATTTCCAGGTCTCAAATTTAATTCTTGGAAGGTACAGAATATTATAAAGTGACCAAATCAACCTCCCGAGTCTAAAGAGTTTTATATGTGACAACGAGTTAATAAGTGGTCGGCACAAAGTGGAACCTACAATTTCCCAAAGAAAAATAGGGATATGAATATGGGTTTACCGGCCTATACCTGATAGATGTCTCAAATAGCCCAAACATTCTTCATGAGGTCAAGTAGTGAAGTAGACTACTTTTCAAACTAGGTATTTCAGTAGCATTAACCCTAGAAATTTTTTGGTAGAAAGACAACATCCCATTTGAAATCAAATGAAAATCATCAAAAAGGTTTTTATGATATCATTACCCAATCTAGCTAGCATGTGTTCTAAGTCAATGAAATCAACAAGGTTGGTTCATATACCAAGGTTCCTCGTCTAGAAAGTAAGATGGAAAAAGACTTACAGGTGTTCCTCTAACAACGTGGATGCATAGTTAGGACCGACTCCATAGTCCATAGTCATCCAATAATGGTGCAAGCCTTGAGAGCCCAAAATCAGCAACTTTGGAAGTGAGTTTGGAGTCGATGAGAATGTTGCCATTTTTTTTATATCGTGGTGGAATATAGGTGGGATGGCTTGAGTGTGAAGATGAAGAATCCCTTTGGATGAATCTAATCCTACATTCTTACTTTCAAAATGCACATCAAAACACCAGTAAAATTCAAAAGAATCAAGTCTTAAAAGCTCCATACCATTAAGCCAATCCCGTAGTGTTCCCCGAGAAATAAACTCATAAACGGACATGTGCACCTGTCCGAAGAACACTTATATTACCTAGTCGAAAGAATACTTGTTCTTGTACCTCTAAAATATAAATAATCATAAGATCGAGTAAAATTAATAGCAATAAACTAAAACAAATAGCAAGTGGTATTTTACTTATAGTTGTATCATTTGACTATTTAAAAAGTCAAACCTGTGACAAAATTCACAACCTTTTTCTACAATTTTCTACATTATTTAGACCTGTAATTCCTATTTATGGTACTACTTTATATGTTTTCTCACTATAAAATAAAAGCACGGACATTTGTACAAACAAACGGACCATTTTGTACTTTGACCTTTGAAGTCAACAGACTTTTTAACTTAAAAAGCGATGTGATTTTCTCAAGAAATTAACACCAATCTATATATACCTCTTACATGCGCTTCAATGTATGACTAAATCAACCAAATATACCGAACACCAAATAATTTCTGGAAAGTGTAAAGTCTGAAAAGTAGTCACTTGACCTCAGAAAGTCAAATGTTTACCAATAAACTTACAGTAAGAACTAGCCATGTTGAACTAAAATTTTAGAGAAGAGTCCCGTCCCAAGTATGGTCCTTATGGTTAAGTATGGTCCTTGTGGCTTGCGTTGACTTTCACCGGTCATCCCTTAACCTTTTTTCAGTTAAAAAGTTATAGTAATGGTCCTTATGGTTATTGACTTTCAGATTTAGTCCGTTTTTATACTTTTCACCCGTTCTCTTACGTTTTATCCGTTTTCTTACGTTTTATCGGTTTTCATCCATTTTGTTCGTTTTCTTACCATTTTTAAATTTTTATCCGTTTTATCCATTTTCTTACGTAATGTCAATTTATATTCGCTTTTTCTAGTTTTCTTCCATTTTTGTCCCTTTTTTTTTTACATTTTGTCCGTTTTTCTTACATTTTGTCTGTTTTTCTTACGTTTTTGTACTATTTCAACATATTGAAATTTTTTTCACAAATAAAAAATTTTGAAAAAAAAAAAAAATTCAAATAAAAATTGGAATTTTTCATAAATTTGAGAAAAAATTTCCAAAAACATTTTGAAAAAAAAATTGGAAAAAAATTGAAAAAAAAAACCAATTTTTTTTTCCTAAATACTTTTTTTTTAAAAAAAAAGAAATTGGGATTTTTATTTTTATTTTTTTTCAAAATTCTTTTTACAAAAATATTTATTCGAAATTTGGACATATTGAAAAAAAAAATTGTAAAAAAAAATTCAAAATATTTTTTCCGAAAATGAATTTTTTTTCGAAAGTTCTGAAACAAATCCGAAAAGTCACAAATACAAAATATTTCGAAAAAATTTGGAAAAAAATTTTAAAATAATTTTTTCAATTTTTTAATATGTCCAAATTTCGAAAAATTATTGTTGTAAAAGAATTTGAAAAAAACAATTTAGAAAAAATCCATTTAAAAAAAAGTATTCTGAAAAAAAAAGTGGAATTTTTTTCCAATTTTTTTTGAAATTTTTTTCAAATTTTTGAATTTTTTTTAAAATTTTTGGATATATTTTTTCGAATTTGCTAAAAATTTCAAATTTTTTTTGAAAATTTTTTTTCAATTTTTTTTCTTTTTGAATTTTTTTTCAATATGTTGAAATAGTACAAAAACAAACAAAAACGTAAGAAAAACAGACAAAATGTAAGAAAACGGACAAAATATAAAAAAATGGACAAAAACAGATGAAAACGGGCAAAAACGAATAAAAACAGACAAAACGTAAGAAAAATAGATAAAAACGGACAAAAATCTAAAAAAACGGTAAGAATAACGGATGAAAACCGATAAAAACGTAAGAAAAACGGACAAAACGTAAGAAAAACGGATAAAAACGTAAGAGAATGGGTGAAAAAGTATAAAACGGACTAAAGTCAATAACTATAAGGACCATTATCGAACTTTTTAAGCGAAAAAAAGTTAACGGATGGTGGTGAAAGACAACGCATAAGCCACGGGGACCATTTTGCCAATTTTCAAATTTTGTTACACGGTAACCTACTAGTTCCGGTCATATTACGTACATTGTTCCAAATTTGAAAGTATTTTGCGTACAATGGTAATTTTCAAAGTTCATTACGTCATCGTCTGTTTGAAAAACTATGTTGCGTGTCTTTAGCTTTCACCCTTATTTTTTTGTCTCATGTTCTAGTCGTTATACTTTTTTTACTACATCTCATTCATTAAGATGGCATATTATTTTTTGGATTTTGGTATAACTTTGTTGGCCGGCTTCTGAGACCTAGAGGCAATTCACTAAAACGCACCGTAGATGGAATTCTTGGATTCCTAAAAAAGTGAATATTATGGTGTGGAAGGCGTCTCTTGATAGGCTTGCAACGTGTTCTAATCCTATGGCTCGTGGTATAGTCCTTCCTACTTACAACTGTCCTTTTTGTGGGTTGGTTTTAGAAGACACGGATCATGTTTTGGTTAGTTGCGAGAAAGTGTGTGGGATTTGGAGAAAGGTGCGGAGTTGGTGGATTCTTCCTTCCCCGGTCTCATTCCCCTCGTTCTCGGCTATTGAAATGGCAAGTGGGAACATCAATATCTTAGTGATGCGAACCTTATCAAAGCAACGAGCGGGGTTTTGCATATTACTTCATAGGCTATCTGGAATTGGAGAAATAGTCTCATTCATGCCACCGGTGACGACATTGATTCTTCTAAGAATGAAGACATCTTCCCGGGGATCCAACGGATAGCTAAGTTGTGGATGTCTGATCGTATAAGCCCAAAGCTGAAGACGGATTGGAATTGTTGGGTTGCTAAATCCTTCGACTTATTTTCTTAATTTTTTGTTGGGGTTGCTTTGTATAGTTTTGTTTCAGTTTGGTTTTTTGGGTTGCGGCTTTATGCATTTTTTGGTTGTTGTATAGCTTCCTCCTCTGGTTATTGAGGTTCCCTTTTTGGATTTCCTCTCTATTTATAACAATACTGATCTTTCAAAAAAAAAGTGTTTGGCATGTGTATATACGAGGAAAAGGGTCAATCAAGGATCCCGATAATGTTCTATAATTCTAAAACACCGATTTATTTAATGTGATTTCATGTGTTTTCGAATCTAATATTTGATAACTATTTTACTTATTATATGCTACTAAAGGAAGATAAGTGGCTGGACGCAGTGGGAGATTACAAATCGGTTGGGCATCAAAATATTGCCTCGACGACCGATATTCAAATCGGTCAAGTCGGGTGTGAACACGGGTCGTCAAATCGGTCGAGGCCACAATTTTTGGGTATCGGTTGTATTTTCAACCGATATTCAATTCTTCTACATTTCCCAAATTTTGAGTACCGTTGCCACATTAAAAAAAAAAAAAAAAAAAAAAAACCTTCTATCTCAATACCTTCAACACATTTTTAAACACACAATTTCAATCAACATTTCTATCTCAATACCTTCAAACACATTCTTTAATATGTCGTTCGAGCTTTTATTTGGTTCTTCTTCGCCCAGCGATGAAGAAGTTTTAGTGAGTTTGTGGAGTTTATGGTTTGGCTTGGAACAACATCCCGTGAATGTCTCCGTAAGTTTGTGGATACGCGGAGTTTGTGGTCAAGTGTACTGCGGCCATTCGTCAATTGGGATACGCGGTCGTTCCTGATTCTCTTGACGAGAATCTGGCAATGGTTGCAACAACATCCCGTAAATGTCTCCGTAAGTTTTGCAAGGTTATCATGGAGTTATATGGTGTTGAGTATTTGCGAAAGCCCGCGTATTCTGACCTTGAAAGATTATATGTTCATCACGAGCATAAGCATGGCTTTCCTTGGATGATGGGAAGCATTGATTGTACAAGTTGGGAGTGGGAGAATTGCCCAAATAGTGCGAGAGCTCAATATGCTAGGGTTGATCACAAGCAACATCCATTCATTTTATTGGAAGCGGTCGCTTTCCAAGATTTATGGATTTGGCATGCGTACTTTGGTGTCTCCGGAATGAATAACGACCTCGTTCCCATGTTTCATTGATATCAAATCTGGGAGAGCACCAGACCTTGAATTCGAGGCTAACGATGTGGCTTATAAAAGGGGATATTATCTTACTGACGAGATATAACCACAATGGTCCGTTCTTATTAAGTCCATTTCAAATCCTCCCACGGGTGATCATAGAAGAATATTGTACAAGAGTAAGCACGAAGCAGCAAGGAAAGATGTGGAACGAGCTTTTGATGTGTTGAAGAAGAAGTGGAAAATGCTTAAAGTTCCTGCTCGAGGGTTGTATAAAAAGGATATCCAAGATATTAGGTATACGTGTATCATATTACATAATATGAGTATTCGATACAAGTAGCGAGTGATATGTCCTACATGGTTCGAAAATGAGGGACACAAAGATCATGATCCCTTAAGATCGCATGAAGAATCGTTAGTAGTTACTAGGGGTGGAAACGAGCCGAGCTGCTCGTGAAAAGCTCGGGATCGGATTGATAAAAAGCTCAAACGAGCCGAGCCTAAACAAGCTCGAGCCCGAGCTCGAGCCTAAGTTTGGGCTCATTTAATAATCGAGCTCAAGCCCGAGCTCTATACAAAAAGCTCGAGTAGGCTCGCGAGCCTAAACGAGCCCTAGAAATATATACATATATATGTTTTCTATACATATAAACGAGCTTAAAATTAGTAAACGAGCTCGAACCTTATGTAATTAATGAGCCGAGCTCCATTTGAACTTTGTTTTCTTTAAACATCATATAAATTAGTCGAGCTCGAGCTCGTGAATATTTTCACGAGCGAGCTCGAGCTCAAATGTAAGGCTCGAAGCGAGCTCGAGTTTTATATATAAGCGAGCCAAGCTCGAGCTCTGGCGGGGCTCGGGCTCGGCTTGGCTCGTTTTCACCCCTAGTAGTTACTCAGGAGCTAATGGACTCATCAACTCATCTAAACTTAAAATCTGATTTGATCGAACACATTTGGAGAAATCATCAAAATCATGTCAATCAAGAGAATGAAGTAGATAGTGACGATGACGATGAAGATTTTTTTAATGTTTTTAACATTATTTGAATAATTTACGTAATGTTTTTAATGTTTATTTGAATTTCGTCTTTGTAATGTTTTTAATTTTAATGAATTTAAATGGGTTGTTTAAAATGTTTGAATTAAAAAAAAAAAAAAAAAAAAAAAAAAGGTCGGTCATCGATCGTATGAACAGTCGTGTCGATCATGGGAGAGAGAAAGGCGATGTGGCGACAGTAACTGGGTCACAGTGTGCCAAATTTAAGGGAAGACCGAAGCCTTGCTAATTTAAGGCAAGCACAGGACATAACTGAGGAGCTGCTAAACCAGTGGTATGTTACATACAAATTACTCTCTTGACTCTCTAATAGTTGCATCATTTGACTTTTGAAAAGTCAGACGTGTGACAAATTTCACAAAGACTTGTATAAACAACTGGATCATTTCTTGTACTTTGACTTTTGAGGTCAAATGGACTTCTTTAACTTCAAAAGTTGATGATTTTCACAAGAAATTAACACTGATCTTTGTCTACCTCTTCTATCTGCTTTAGAAAAATATTCCAGAACACCTGGAAGTTTCAGAGAAATCTTTAATCTACTTGACCTCAGAACTTTAAATGTTTACCAAGAAACTTACTACTATAAAGTTACCTTGTTGCACATCTTTCCTATCCATTTCCTCATTGTTATTTATTCATTTGCAGGACGAGTCCAAAGATGATATATCAAAATACAGCAACTACCAAAGCTAGCCATGCTAAACTCAAATATCAGAAAAGAGAGTGCAGGTCCAAGTGGCAGCGTGTCAACATTCAATACAAGTAGGGGTGTTCACAAATCCGGGTAATACCCACATGAACCGAAAACCAAAACCGAACCGAACCGAACAAATCGGGTAATATCCACTTTAACTTCGGTTCAGTTTTGCCTTTAAAAATGCTCAAACCGAAGAACCCGTACCGAGAGACCTGAAACCCGAATGAACGAACACCCTTACCAGTCCATACCCGATTGTTGTCTCAAAAGGGCCACAATTTAAAGGACATCACAAACAGTCACGCTATGTGCTTTTTATAGTGACTTGGCGACTCAAAGTGGTGGTCAGATATACAGCTCCAACATTCAAGAGCATAACTCAAGAAATAAACATATCAGTTGACTCTATGAGTCAAAGGATCGTGTTTCCGTTATCCAAGCACAAAACAGGTTTTCAGCCTACAATCTGTGGCATTGGTTGATGACATTGACATATCGGTAGTTCATTATGAAAATCAAATGCTGGAGATACTTGTGCTGCTCATACCAAGTACCGTCCCCTGGTTTGTTCATGTGCACTATGGAAAGTGGCAACTATAGCTACTTAAGTACATGTAAACCAATTTACGAGGTAGATCATGGTTTGGACTTCCATGTTTGATATATTGAAACTCTTTACCCTTAATAAAAAATCTTTTACAGAAAAACTCATGACTTATTCCAAACATCGCCTAACCACTACTAATGACTTTACTCCTCTAATCCTGAGTTAAAGTATAAGAATATCATTTCTTGTTCACACATAAGCATTTACACATTTAAATGTCGCATATTCAATGACCGATATAAACTCATGTATGTATTCACAGATTATTCAAAATAGAACCCAAGCAAAGCGAGAGGAGAAAGTGATGAAGCAAAGGATGCTAACAAGATTTCAACATGTAATGAACATCTGAAAGGCTTGTTCATCATTCATTACACAACCAATAAGACATCTATAAAGGTCATTCCCTGTTCTCAATAAACCATTAAAGACATGGAGCAAAAGTAACACTATCCATGGAATAATAAAATCACATTAAACCTGAGAATACCCATTTCACTAACCTTGCTACAAAGCACATATTTAAAAAAAAAAAAAAAAAAAAAAAAAAAAAAAAAAGGTAACATATACTGCATGTACAATCGCGTAAGGTTCCATAAAAAACTAAAATAGATGAAAGTGACTTTTCCACACCTTAGCTACAAAATAGGCCCCTCCGTCCTTAGGTAACTTGTACTTTGTAAATCCACACCTTCATCATTTTGATCAACTATCGTCAGAATATATATGTAAATCCGAGTGATCAAGCAAAAGTAGGGATTCCTTGTAAGAGCCCATAAAGAATGAGCCATCTTCTCCAGAAATCCCAAGATTCTTGATTTGTTGTGAGCAGGGGTCATAAACATTAAGTGTGCTAAATAAAAAACAAGAATTGTGTCATGTACATGATAGTCATTTATTGTATCGAATATTTTGCACTGGTTTTCAGCCTGCTACGGATGCTATTGAACTCTCTGGCATTTGGTTATTGTCGGATGTTATTACAAGCATGCCTTTAATGATCAAAACATGGTTGGGTTGTGTAAGTACCGGGTCATATGCACATTGACAGAGCGGTAATTTACTATGAAAATGAAATGCTGGGAAGACTTGTGCTGCTCATACCAAGCACTGTCCCCTGGTTTGTTCATGTGCTGCTCATACCAGTTTACGAGGTAGATTACTGTATGGGCCCTCTATAGTCCAAACCCGTGAACTTAACTTAAAAACAATGTACTCGACATACGATGCAACTTGTACTTATAACAATATGTAATCTAAATAATCTTAGAGTCGCTACTGTTAGGATAAACCCTAGAACCAAAACCTATTTCATATAGACCATGTTATACATCTTGAACAACAACGAAAGCTAATTTTGTAAAGGAAAGATTCCAAAATCACATAAATTTCTATGAGAATCAAATGTTAGATAATAACAGCCACAAAAGCATATTAGCCTTGAGAGATACCAACTATTGTTGGATCTTAAGTAGTTCAACGGTCATGGGAATAGTGCGGGAAAACTTGTGCTGAGACAAAATTGTTGAACTTCAGTTAGAATCATTTATGTTTTACAAGAGACTTGAGCATACAACGAGTTGGTTTAGTTGAATCAAATAAGTTCTTGAACCTACAATCAATATTTAGTGTTGTAACCTACTGTTAAGAAGTCTTGCATGATTCATTGTAGACCCCTAGTGGTACTCAACTGACATAACCATTGTTAACCGGTGCTTTGTTTCTACTTTCTGCAATGTTACTTTACACTTTGGATGGTATAACTAGGAGATTGTAGATTTTATCTAGCAACATGGTTATCAACAAATTTCTTATAGAAAGACTCATGACTTCCTCTAAACATCGCCCAACCCCAATTCAAAGTACATATATATCTTTCTTGTACACACATAGGCATCTACATATCCAGAAAAGCTAACAAGATTTCAAAAATAAAGAAAAGCTAAAAGGCTTGTGATCTTTAATTACACAAGCAATAAGGCTTCTATAAAGGACATTCCCCATTCTAAAAACCCATCAAGATATGAAGCAGAAGTAATACTATCCATGTAATAATAAAAATCACATTAGACTTGAGAATACCAATTTCACTAACCTTGCTACAAAGCACATATTTGGGGGGGGGGGGGGCCGGGGGTTACCATATACTGCATCTACAATCGCATAAGATTCCATAAATGACATTACTTAACAACATTAAATCAGTGATAAGAAGCTAAAATAGATGAAAGTGATTTTTCCACATCTGAACTACAAAATAGGCCCCTTGATTGTCATCATTTTGATCGGTTATTGTCATAATATATATGTGAATCGAAGTGATCAAGCAAAAGTAGTGATTCCTTGTAAGAGCCCATGAAGATTAAGTCCTCTGTAGAAATCTCAAGATTCTTGATTTGTTGTGAGCATGGGTCGTAAACATCAAGTGTGTTAAACATAGTTTCAAATATAGTTTCACCGTTCTTCATAAACCCCAGTATTTTATCTACTCGTGAGCCAATTGTGAATAGCTTTCTAAAAGATGATTCATGCTCCATCACCCATACACCACAACATTCTACTTCGTTGACATAAATAGATTGATACACAACAAGAGACTCCCTTTGCTTAGAAACAAGCACACGTGCTCCATTTAGCTCGTTTCTTAAGCTATCTGGTAGGTCTACCACTTTGAATTCCTTGGTAATCAAATCAAATGACACAACCATAAAATTTTTGGTAACTTTACCATCATTAGCAAAAGTCATTTCACTAGCACCCCAGTAAATTAACCTATCTATAACAACCTGAGTTGACGTATCAAGTCTAATTGTTTGACGAGGCAAATTACCACTTGGAATCACATTCCAAACACACGAACTCAATGTAAAAACTTCAACATGCCAAGGCATGCCAGTTCTAAACTTTATTGTCACAACAGTAGGATCTTTAGAGACAGGACAAACCCCGAAACCATAATGAATCCGATCAGATGTACTGTGAGGGGCAGCAATACCAAATGACTTCCCAATTGACGGGTTCCAAATAACAAGCATGTTTTTATAATCATTATTGAAACCATAAAAACAGAGTAATCCATGACACACACCAACTAAATAATAAACATGATATCGTTTAAGCAAAGGAGACATAACAAATGGAGCAAGCTCTTGTTTTTTTACCTTAAAATTTCCATTGTTATCATCATCTACGAGACAAATGCATTTTACCTCCAATGAATAACCGACTTCGTACGTTAGAATATGACTATGTGGCTGCGTGTGGCGGGCGCCGTAACCTTTGATAAAGTCAGAGCTGTTAATGAAAGACTTCTATGGTTTGGAAACTGACCTGAATCGAATCAATGACTTGACCTCATAAACTCTTTTGATGATATCCATTTGAATGTCGAAAGGGATATTGTCTGACATTTTCTTTTAGGGTTTATGTAACTTGGCAAGACTGAAATGAAATTGGGAAAGTTGGGTGTGTTGTTTTTGAGTGTGTGCTTTTTGATCTGGTCAACCTCACTAAAAACATAAACCTGACTTTTATTCTCAATTTTTATGCATTGAAAAACTAAAAGACTAAAAAGTTGTATTAAAAACCTAAATAACCTTACAACAATATAGAATAGTTACTTTCACTTTTATTCTCTTTTTCTTCTTTCCAACACTCCGTCTCACAACATCCTTTTTCGCACTAAGAAATCACCATCGTATACTCGTGACATGAAAACACTACCCGAAAACTACCATATTCATGTCCGTACATTTTAGTGGGTGCTTTTGATTTTTGATTTTATTTTTTCTTCTTTATTTATAGATCGGGAAAATGATAAACATATCATCATTTATGTTTAAGATTTTAAAATATCCGTTGTGTGTTTATAAGAGCTTGGTGTGGGATACTTGTGTTTCGCCACGGTGAGTTAGCGACCACAAGTATTTATTAAACACTATAAATAACACACCATAACACAATATTTTGAGATGGTGTGTCTACACATGCCCTTACTTTTTCTACCTTATCAAAACTACCCATCCATGTCACGTAAATCCATACCCGACATACACGACACAAACGTATACGTCTCGGATTGAGAGTTTACGAAACATAAAGATAATGTCGGGTAAAAACATACCCTATGTGTGCGACATTAATTTTTTAAAGAAAGTAAAAGAAACCCTAGCTAATGTCGGGTAAATTGTTACCCTATGTAAGCGACATGTTCATGGGGAAGGAGCAAACCTGGAAAAGCTGTCGAAAAGCAAAATGAATAAATTTTTGAAATGACGATTCGTACGAATTTCGCTTACTTGAACGGACATGTCGTTTATTTTTTTTCATGAGTGTGAGTTTTATTTGTTATAGTGGTGTGGTGTTTAAGTGGTGGTGGTGATAAACCTCACTACAATACTCTCAATCACTACCAAACTATACTAGACTAAGCGATCAAGATGATTCTGATCGAATACCGTAAACTAGGGATGAGCACGGTCATCGGTCCCGCATCGATCCGCATCAATTAGTGGTACCGATTTTTTTCGAGCATAAATTAGTGGTACCGCACCGTCAGAATGGGATTCGGATACACGTGCAGATCGGAAATCGGGTTTTCCCGCTTTTTGGGAATTTCGATTTGGTACCGGTCTCGTGCAGAATTAGTGGTCCCGATTTTTTCACCTTATTTCGTAGTCCCGGTGCCGTCAGATTTAAGAATCAAGTTACGCGTGCAGTCATGCACCGGTGCGGTTCCCGATTCGGTTCGAAATGCTCATCCCTACCGAAACCGTAACAAACTATTGAGAGAAAGCTTTGATGTGGGAGAGAGAGAGAGAGAAGAGAGAGAGAGATAAGACGGTTGGGGTGGGTTCGGCTTATATAATAAAAGTTACTTCAAACCTTGTAGAACCTAAACTCATAACTAATAGCTAAACATATAAACAATAGTAAAAAATGACACATTAAGTCCCTTGACTTAATTAGTCAAAACATAAGCTTACCAATACTAACATATTTCAACACCTCCTCTTAAGCATATGGCGACTTGCTACAAAACAACTTATGTTGAGAAATACTCAACCCTTTAGTAAAGCAGATCATGACGTTATTAGCTTATGTAACTTTCAAAGTTTTAATAACCAAGTTACTTTTTCCCTTACTAAACGCAAATCTATTTCAAAGTGTATAGTTTTCTCATGAAAGACTCGGTTAGCAACTATTTGTATATATTGTATATATTATTGGTTATTTTCTTTATATAATAATATAATATAGTATATATTTTAAATATTATACTTTGGCGTATATTTTACGAGTCTAGACTTTCAAATCACTTTTTTTTTTTTTTTTTTTAAAATTTTTTAAAAAAAAAAAAAATTTTTTAAAAAAAAAGGGAAAAAAAAGGTTTTGGAAAATTTGGGCCGAAAATTTTTTTTCCCCTTTTTTTTTTTTTTTTTTAAATTTTTTAAAAAAAAAAGGGGTTTTCGTTTTTTTTTTTTTTACCTTTTTTTAAAAAAAAAAAAAAAAAACCTTAATTAAAAAAAAATTTTTTTGGGGTTCCTTTTCCCCCCAAAAAAAAAAAATTTTTTTTTTAAAAAAATAAAAATTTTAACCCAAAAAAAAAATTTTTTGGTTTTTTTTTTTTAAACCCCTTTTTTTTTTTTAAAAAAAAAAATTTTTTTAAAAAAAAACCCTTTTTTTTAAAATTTAAAAATTTTCCTTTAAATTTAAAAATTTTTTTTTTTTAAAAAAAATGGAAAAAAAAAAAAAAAAAAAAGGGGTTAATTTTTTAAAAACCCCCAAAATTTTACCAAACCTTTAAAAGGTTTTTCCCTTTTAAAACTTTAAATTTTTAAAAATTTAAAAAAAAAAAAATTAAAATTTTGGGGGCCCCCTTAAAAAAAAAAAAAAAAACCAAAAAACCGGCCTTTTAAAAAAATTTGTTTAAAACCTTCCCCTTTTTTAAATTTAAAATTTTTAAACATTTTTTAAAAACCAAATTTTTTAAAAAACCAAAAAAAATTTTAAATTTTTCCCCCCCCCAAAATTTTTTTAAAAAAAAAATTTTTAAAAAAAAGGGGAAAGGTTTTTTGGGGAATAAATTTTTTTTTTTTTTAAATTTTTTAAGGGGGGAAAAAGGGTTTTTTTAAAAAAAAATTTAAGCCAATTTTTTTTTTTAAAATTTACCCAAAATCTTTTCCCTTTGGGTTAAAACCCCTTTGGTTTTTTAAAAAAAAAATTTTTTTTTTTTTATTTTTTTCCCCCGGTTTTTTGGGGTTTTGTTTTTAAATTAATAGTTTTTAAATTTTTTTTTTTTTAAAAAAAAAAAAATGGTTTTTTTTTAAAAAAAAAAAAAAATTTTAAAAAAAATTTTTTTTCCAAAAAATTTTTTTTAAAATTAAAATTGAAAAAGGTTAATTTTTTTTTAAAAAAAAAATTTTTTTCCTTTTTTTTTTTTACTTATTTTAAAAAAAAAACCCCCCCCTTTTTTTAAAAAGGGTTGGCCCCCCTTTTTTTTTTTTTTTTTTTTTTTAAAAAAAAAAAAAAAAAAAAAAACCCCCTTTTTTTTTTAAAAAATTTTTCCCAAATTTTAAAAATTTTGGGTTTTTAAACTAACCCGACCCGATAACTATATCGGGTTATGGGTTCGGGTTACTCAAACCAAAAGATTTTTAACCCGATTCAACCCGACCCGATGCTTTTCGGGTTGGGTCAACCCACCCCGAAACCCAATTACAACTTAAAAACCAAAACCAAGTCAAGTCAAAACAAATTTCCCGAATCACCAAGTCCAAGCCTACCCCATTAAATACCACCCCGGCAACCCTTTACTACCCAAACTAAAATATTACCCTTTTCCTCCCAAATAAAAACCCAATTACTATTCAGCCCATATTTACCCCTCCTTTACCGAATCAAGTGATTCTAGAACCCGACTTAGCCGACAAGTCGGGTTGCCCCGGCAATCCATGTGATGGAGGCAATCCGATCAACGTCCTAAATTCGGCAAGTATGAGCGTGATTGAATGCTAAGATTTCAGTGGGAAGGATCACGAAGCTTAAAGATTAAGACCCGAAACTCTTGAATAAACATAAATACCTTTCTCACAAATTACTCTTTGTCCGGTTTCAAGTATTTAGAAAATTGTTACCATTTACTTTTAATTGTCAATTTATTGTTAATTAGTTTTTTAAAGTCGTTTGTAATCTTAACCTGTAATTCTGATTTAATGAAATTTGTGTTTTTCCTTTAAAGTTCTAATCTCAATTTCATTCAAATCCATTATTTGATGTTAGGAATTGGAAATTCCATGTTAAAGTATCTGTCACCCCAATTATGGTCTAGCATATGTTAGCTCGTAGACTTGTAGTTATTTACATTGTTTTGTAGTTAATTAGTTAATTAGTAGCGTAGATTAGTTTAGTGCTGACACCGTGGAGGAAGGACGGGTCTTTACCCCCGTATGCACGATCCTGACCCGTCCGGGGGCGTATTGTTTGTAACTATAAATACCCTCTACCTCCCAAGGTAGAGGGTTGAATTCTTAATCTAACCCGCATTTAGTTTATTTTCTCTACAGAAATTCCATCTCTCTCTTCATCTCTCTAACCATGGGTTTCTTGTATCATCATCATCTAGACCACCGAATCATCAAACAACATATTATTTATGATCCTACAAATGGTACGA
Organism: Chrysanthemum lavandulifolium; assembly: GCA_022545495.1. Lineage (NCBI taxonomy): Eukaryota > Viridiplantae > Streptophyta > Magnoliopsida > Asterales > Asteraceae > Chrysanthemum > Chrysanthemum lavandulifolium. The sequence continues at coordinate 293,708,992 of CM040241.1, forward strand.
GCCTAGGTTATGTTGTTTTTGATGATTAGGTATGGTTTAACACGTTTTATGCGTTTTAAACACTGTGCGGTTTGATGAGTATTGGTGATGTTTGAATGATTTTTGATGCAGTTTTTGTTGAAGTTTGTTGTTGCTTGAAACCGGTTTTGAATGTTTTAATCCTTTAATGTCATTCACATGTTTTATACTTGTGTTGGTCATAACAAATTATTAACAGTGTTCTATTACAAGTCTTAATACCATTTGTGTGGTATAACAATCTTCATGAGCAAACAGTTTTCTGTTTTCAGAACAGTGGTCATAAAAAGTTATATCATTTTGGTCATAAGTTCATATGGTTGTCTGTCTTTATTGTGTATGACATTTGATAAATGAAATAATCTGTTTGACATTTACGACTGTGGCTTAAAGGATTACAAAAGGAAGCGATTTGTTTAATTCGATATGGTTTTTCTCCTGGTTGCAACTTGCCTTTTTCTTGTTAGCGAGATGTCAAAACATTTTTCTTGTTAGCAAGTTGTCAAAAGCTGTTTCTATAAAGCAAGTTGTGATTTGTTGACTATTGAGTCAACTCAAGTCAAAAGCGAATTGTCAGTTGTTGTAATGTCTTTAGCGATTTTTGACTGTCATTATCAGGTCAAAAGGTCAATGGCGATTTGTGGGTTAAAAGACAATGAAGCGAGTTGTTTTTAAAAAAAGTTGAAGCGACTTGTAAGTTTGAAATCTGAAGCAATTTGTGTATGTTAAGACAAAGCGGTTTGTTACTTGAAAATAAGAAGCGACTTGTTGATTACATGAGGTTTTTATGTAGAGTTTTGACTCTATAATGCTATTTGAAAAAAAAAAAAAAAAGGTGCGGTTTATTTTCAACTAACAAAACCTGGTAATATTAATTCATCTTACCACACCACAAATGATCTCAGTTATCAGATCCACACCACAAAAATTATTCAAACCTTCATCATACATCATACATACATCCATCTCTTTAATCTATAACTGTTTACTAAATTCAACATACATTTATCCTACTCATGACTCATTTCAACGAGACTAACATCATCATATCAACGATCATAAATATCAATAACCCATCACAAGACTCTTCTATATCATGACCAAGGCTCGTGACAACTCTCTTTCAACATCCATGTCGAGACTCACCCACATCAATGATCTCAGTTTTATTCTTTCGTGAAAACTAATGACTCATCAAGACCTCTAAAGGTCGAGCATTCGAAAGAACTTTAACCATCACCGATCAAAAGGTTTTTGATAATTTTCGACCTTAAAGAAGTGATTTCAACAATATTATTGGATCAAATCATTGAGTCGTTAAAAATAAAACCAAATATAAATTGATAAAGAAAGTACTTGATCTCCTTTCATATATGTTTGATGCTTACCTCAATTAAATATTCGAAACCATGCAATGAAACTAACAATTCATGTTAATCCATTTTCACTCATTCGCTTAAACCAATCATACTGAAATGGTACAATAATTAAATAAACCTACCCGGAATCAACATCATGTCCTTGATGTTCAAATCATTTTTCAGCATTGTCATAACCATCCCTGTGGCACCCTCGATCTGAGGACAACGAAAACCTTATTTTTGTTTGTTTCTTGATACTTGTGATGAGATAACTTGTTATGATTTGAAAGGGTTGAGTGTTTAGATGTATAAGATTATGGGTGATGAGATTTGTTGAGAAAAGGAGGCGGATAGAGATGATTCAGTGATAAGGATTTGACTTGTTTCGAGAAGTTTAGGATTTCATGAGATTAGGACTATGTGAATGAGGGGGCGGATACTAAAAGGAGTATTTTTAGGGTTGAGTTAAGTGTGATATGTGGTATTAATACCCCAAAAATTAGGGTTGTGTTATGTTATGGATCGGATCATTCATTTGAATACATGGGCCGGATATAATGGTTAAGCTTGGGCTTGCATAGATCTTGGGTATTTAAGCATTTTGGCTTTGGGCCGTATGTGGAATTGGGCATTGGATGTAGTTTATGCTAAGAGTTGAATTTTATGATATATTTGTTGGAAAGTCTTGAATATATTATGATGAAAATGTTTCCAAAAGGCGGATTTGAATATGACTTGGAGAGTATTGGACCGGACTTTGATGATTGGATATTGGACTTAAATGTTGCATAGTTGGGCCTCTTAATACCGAATCATGCCTATGTGATTTGATTACATGAGAGTCTATGAGATTTGGAATTTATGAGATTTGTTGATGAGATTTGAGGATGAGACTTGTTGTGGTGTCACGGTCTTGGTTCTTTGGTATATACATTCGATGATGGAACTTTGACCATTTATTTTGGGAGGGCAGAATTAATTTGGGGGGGCGGGTCGAGAGATTTGTTTGTAACCTCAACTAAAGTACCCCCAAACTTATAACATTTACTAGGTCTGAAGTAAATTTTGGGGTGGCGGGACCTCCCACGCCACGTAAAAGTGCGCCATTGTATACATTTTCACGGAGAAAAATTATGTCACGGCTTGAATTGATGATTAAACAATGTTGACTACAGGGTTGTTGTGCGGTATTTCTTATTTGGATTTGAAGTGAGGTTTTTGGGCAAGTATACTTATTTCATCTCCTTTCTTCTACCTTCCTTGAAGATGACTTGTTTGGGCATTTGTTGAGTGTGATAAAGACTTGGTTATTTAGTTACGGTTGTGATTCTTTCTCGCAACTTGTGGCGTATTCCATCAGCCCGATTGTCTCGCGATTGAGGATATGTCAAGAGGTTTTTACATTGGGTACCGTTTCTTCTTCGAGAGGATTAGTACAAGGTTAAGTAACAAATCTGGAGAATTCTTCTTCATGATCAAGTTGGTATATCGGGTTTACTTCTCCAAATAGTCACAGCAATAGCTGACAGAATGCGTGAATGATGTGTTTACCAAAGTGTTTATTGATGTTGTTGATATTAGAAAATGAACCATTGATGAACCGCTGCATGTTCCCCTAAAACAGATATTCACCGAAACCAAAGTTGTCATAACACGTTCAAACTAACATTGTTCTGGTTTAGTCTTGATTTTGTAAAATCCGAAGAAACTATTTCTCGGTTTAAATCATAGATTTGTAAAATCCGTGACAATGGAAACATCACGTAATTGTTGAGTGCATTTAGGATCTATCTTACGGTTTATTCTTGGTTTTGTAAAATCATGAAAAGAAACTATTTCTTGGTTTAAACCATAGAGTTGTAAATCCGTAATGATGGAACCATCACGGAAAAGAAAGCGTATTCGGGATCTTATTTGATCTTTGGTGCTACGGTTTCTACTTGAGAAGAAGGACAAAGGGTGTACTTCATGAAATGGGTGTTTGTTTAGATTGTCCTCATGGCAGTTTGGTAATTATTTGGTTTTACAGGGTTATGTTCATTTAATCATGGTTGGGGTGAAATACATTTATCATAGTTCAGTTAAAGCGTAAGTGGACGCTAGAATTAAGTTTTAACCACAAGATGTGACAACGGCGTTAATTGATATTATTTATTTGAGGTTGAAGTGAAATATCACGACGAGTGTACTTAGTATCTGAAGGTATCGAGGGATGGTTGGTGAAGATTCTTCATGATCCTTGTTCGAGCTTATTATCAAAAAGCGAACTTGGAAATCTAGTTATTGTTGGGTGACTTTTCCTTTTCTTTTACCGCGGGGAATGGGCTCGTACCACCACAAAATAACTATCACCTTAGGAGTTACGTTGTAGTGCTCGGTGTCATTCAATTGTGGATTTTCAAGAGGTGATGTACTTCTTATACTTGATGGTTGGTTGGATGAAAAGTATAGAGTGCGTGAGAGATTCAATGGTGGATGAAGTCTTGGCCTTTCTCTTTGTTACATATGTGCAAGTTTAAGTCACGAGTTACGGTTATTTTACTTGAGGGTCAAATTCATCATATTGGGTTTTCTCCGGTGAGTTATTCTGACCACAGAGCCTCTTGAATGATAATGGGGTTGATTACAAGTTTTCCAGAGAGATTGAAAAGAGAGATTATGCAGCGTTTGAACACGACAATTCAAGCCTCGTTCCTCGAAGAAAAGAAAAGTGCTTGATTACGCTTTATCTTACGAAGAGAGAAATCTTCTTATTAATGACCATTCTCATCAACATGCTTCATACTTTTCCGCAGCGCTTTCGGGTTATCAAGTGAGCAGGACTACCTATGATTGTTCTCTTATTCCACTTGCTTTCGATTATAATGGCGATAAGCGACATCATATGCAATTTTGAGGGGAGGTGTGAAGAGACTACATTATAAAGATATTCACTTGCTTAATCAAGAATGGCATCTCCAGTATGCAATTCTTGAGGGGAGAAAAGTATGATAACCGCATGTTGAGTTACATATGAGAATATATGGTCATATGGCTCCAAACTTATGTAAGAACCGAGCTTCTTCTTATCGGGTCATCTTCACATGGAGTTTCTTCCAAGAGCCGTTGGTTGACATCTTCACACGGGGCCGATTTGATTAATGACAAAGTGCTTCTAGTTGCTGGGTTGATTTCTTTGATGAACATCTTTCTGTTCTTGTTTGATTGGGATGGATTTGAATTAAGGGGATTTGCTATTTGTATGTTAACGGGAATGCATTTGGTGAGTTGAAGATTTTAACTATCTATTCCCCAATTGGACAATCTTGAAGAAGGTGAAGTCTACGATCGGTTCAACATTCTACGCTACATGTTAGAAGATTAAAGGCAGTGGCATTTAACGATCTAAAGACTTTCTTAATGCACGGCATTTATCAAGCAGTTGTCGATTTAGGGAGAGCACTAATTGGGGGAGAGTGAAATGTCGATTTAATCCCTAATTAGACTTGCTACATTCTACTTGACAAGTTGATTCTCTGAAGAGTTCAAGTGTTCTTCTCAGCGATTTCTAGTATCACGGGCTTATTATGTGTTCTTGATTACGAGCATCAAAACCTGACAAGGGGAAGGAGACACGTGTCTAAGCGAGTAAACTTGATGAACTTAATACTTCTAAGTGATTGAAGATATCCGGGAAGACTATTGACATTCTTGAGAAACTCAAGGTTTGACTCATGGTGTTTAGTGTTCTTATTCCAACTATGTGGGGAAGAGATGGAAGAGTTAGTTTAAGTACACAAGTGTGTGATGATTTCGATGTTATAGCAATCATCGGGGAAAGTGTGTACATTAGGGGATGTTTTGCTATTTCACTTGAGGCGTGTCGGTGATTCGGTGATAATCACTTATTCAGGAGATGACATCCATGAGATAATCGATGATTGACATGCTACTTGATGTTATCGGTTATTATTTCTTTGGGCATTTGGGTACTGGGTTCTTGAACTTCATACACTTTCTTGAGGGAGAAAAGTATACTTGGGGTTATTCTTGGGATATCGGACTTAATCGCTACTTCGATGTTATAAGTTTCTATGTCTTTGGGTCTATGTGTATTCGGGTTCTTGAGCTTTTGCCTAGAGGCTGACTGCATCAATTCAACTACTTGATGGATTTGTTCTCTTGACACCTTTTGGAATGGATTGCTTCAGACTTCTGTGGAATGAAATTCGAGAAGAGTTATTTATGTGTGGGATGATTCTTTGCTGTTCTACTTGATGATATATCCTCGAACGAAGAATCTTGATTATCGCTATTAAAAGGAGCAACGGAATTTATGATAATGGTGTGCTCCTCTGTGCACCTGGCTAAGGCAATTTTGAAATCAAGCTTCGAATCTTCTCATTTAATAGATTTTTGGTTTGGGGGAAGCTATCAAAGATTCTCTTTCTTAAAGGCTCATGTTCTGTCTATTCTGGAGCCTCGGAAGCTTTGGTTGTGAAAGTTTAAGAAATGATGATTTCTATCTTCTACAACGATGCTGATTGATATCCTTATCTCGGTACTCGTATCATCATCCTTATTAAACTATATCATCAACTCTATCTTTGTATATATTTATCAAAAACCAAATACAAAAATATAAAACCAACAAAAGGAAAATAGAAAATTATAAAACCAACAAAAGCATAAAATTGATAAGGTTTTAAAATGTACCTTTTGAGGGTCGTTTAAGCCCTTATTTGATCACTTTTGTATCCGTTATTACTTAATATCGTTCCTTTTCACTTTTAGGTATCTTGAAGGCAAAATCTTTGGAATGACACTTATTCGGACGAAAAGGAGCGAATATCTGAAAAATAATGAAGTTAAGAATCGAGACACTTGAGGCTACGGGCCGAAGGGACGGCGTCGAGGCATAACTAGCGGCGCAGTCGGGACAACTTTAATGACGGCTCGGTAGCTAAATTGCTCATTTACAAGTGGCGGCTTCGGTTTAAAAAGAGTAGGCGTCGCCTTTCGGGAGGCCTAGATTTGATCGAGACGACGTCGAGAGCCCGAATGGAGACGGTGTCATGAAGCATAAGGTGGCCGTCGTAAGAGTAACGTGACCAAGGCGAGAAACCCAATAACGCGGCGACCGGCGTCACAAATCAAAGGTGTGACGCGCGTATGTGTATATATATATATAATCCTAATTTTTAGTTTTGATGTGTAGTCTTTGGATTAAAAACCTAAACCGAACCAAGAGGCATCTTGTCTGCGGTATTTTAGGGTTCCATACCACATCTTACATCAAGATAAGTGTTTTACTTCATTAATTCAAGTAGGTCTTCAATTAATTGTGTGTATGCTTGCATGTTTCCCATGCGACTAATTTACTTGTGTGTTTGCTTAGGGAATATGAAACTTAATTATTGAATATTGATTGGTTGTCTCTTATCTTAATTGTTAATGATCTAGTATTGCAATAGGTCATCCGTTGTGTAATTAATGCTTGATTAATCTTTGTGAACATTTACTTATAGTTACCTAGAGTCATTGTAGGCTAAACCATCCGAAGAGTACCTTAGTGTTAAGTTTATAAATCCTAGAGATTTTGTAGGAAATAACCTTTGGTAGTTTCAAGAGTTAGGATAAGCATACCTACTACGACCTTAGACCATGCAGCGATTAAGAATGAGGGCGTGACAATTCAACCATCAATAGGAGATAATTAAGGGTAATAAAACCCAGTAAACACATCTTTAAATCATCATACGAGCACACAATAATTAGACATAGACTACCCGCTAGATTAGATAATTAGATGAGTAGAGTAATCGGTGAAATACCAACCCCCAATCGAACCCGAGATTCGTACCTTTCCATTTCCTAAAAAACATAAAAGATAAAAAATAATCTTCCTCAACACTGACCTTAGCGTAGTAACTTCTCACTAGCATTCTATTCCCCAGAGACGATATCAATTCACGTGGCAACCTAATACTACACTACGATTAGGTTCCTGCACAGGGTGTTGAAAAACTTGCTTTCGACGAAAAGGAAGTTCCTTTGACCCCGGCAGCGGCGCGTGGCGTTATCAAGTTTTTGCGCGCGTGGCGAATAGGATAGCTAGTTGAGAATCCTTCTCGTTGGGTTTCCTTGCTTGATTCCTATCAGTAAGCTTTTTCACATTTTAGCTTTCTCATGGTCTATCCCCTACCCGTGACCTTTGTTATTAACCCCATCACTTTTCTTCATGAAAGGTGATAATTCGTAAACAACACTTCACCCAAACAAGTACCCACCGCTTGACAACCTGACCTTTGCCAACTAACTTGAGCTCGTGTTATTCTTGAAGGTGGAGCTTAGGAAACTAAATAGGATAATTGAAAATACGGCGAGGAAGCCCTTAAGGAATCTACTAACACTTTAGATAGTGATTCGACCTCAAGTGATTCGGATGATGACCTAGAAGATGGAATTATAAGGTGTTAGAAATTATGGATGATAGTAAGGAGGAGGAAGAACTTGAGGGGTATTTCAACTCAAACCCTAAAGGAAGGCGCCTATCACTATAAAGTGGTTAACTTCACGAGACCACCTTTGAGCCTCGCATAAGAAGGGTAACCCTAAAACATCAAGATACCATGTATGATTGGATACTTATATAGGGATCACACCTACATTGACTATAAAGCACCCATGAATATAATGTCTAGGCTCTATTACAATTGGATCATGAGCAACAAGCTAGAACCTATGATGGACCCACTACGCCCTAGGAAAGCAAGTAACTATGTTGGGAGGTTAAAGGATTGCATGTCTTGTAGGTAACTTCACATATAGGTGTGATTTCATGATCTGGAGAATGTTAAGGGCATCATTGATGGGTTTTAGGGGTGTAATACTTGGGAGACCATTTATAAAGGAGTCTAAGATGGTTTATGATCGAGAGGAAGGAATAGTCAAGTTCTCAAATGGAGTAGAGAGTGTTAAATATATAATGCCCCACAAAAATAAAGTTTGAGGGTATTGATAATTTAGATGTGGACAACATTCCGGCATTTGAAGTAGGCCCGGAAGAACAAGGTTTACTACCTTGCTTGTCTTGAATTAGACCCTGAATATATTTGTAATGAGAGAAGGGTTAAGGAGATCGAATAGGCCTCTAAGATTAGGACAACATAGGGGCACAACTTCGAGTCTAGCTACAAGACTCATAAATAAAGAAAAGCGCTTTGTGGGAGGCAACCAATGCTTAATTGTTTGTTTTTTTGTGTCCTGTATCTTTTATTGATTGTTTATTCTCATGTTTAAATTTGTAAAAATGCTTTATTGTGTCTTTAACCTCGTCTTAACTACATATAAAGGTATTTTACATAAGGGATAAGTGTAGGGAGGATTACACACATTTTCAAAAGAAATGTAAACATGAAATTTCAATTAATTAAAGATATACATGTGTGTTGTTCGAGTCAAATGCTTGTATCGAGTCATAATGGATGTTTTCTAGGAAATTTTGATTCTAAAGATGTAAATTTTCGAATTTTTCGAGAAAATCATGAGACCGAGTTTTGTCGAGGATAACTGACGGTCGGAATCGCAACGTGGCGTCGGGAAGGAGCATAAACAAGCGATTACTTTTCTAGTTTTACGAGCTACTTATAAATTTTTGGAATTTTCCGGTCTTAATTTTCCGAGAGTACATAAACATCCATTCCACAAGCATTATATCTAGTTTAGTAGAGTCCTATATATATTATTACCGCCGATTTTACAGCGAATGTTTCGATTTGTTTTCTTCAGTGTGCAAGTTTAATTTACCAAGAAGAAGATACATAATATGAGAAGGAGCTTTTCAAGCGTTCTTCTTGAAGAAAGATGTAACCACCGCTTTAAGCGGATCGTACATAGCTAATCGGGAGTACTAGTTTCTTTCATCTTTTATTACCTTCCGTCATCATAACTTTGATATTTTCGGGAACATTGGGGACAATGTTCGGTTTAAATGTAGGGAGGAAAATAAAGCGGCTTTGAAACTATGCTTATCCTTGAATATTTGCTTTGTCCAACTGCATTTGTGTAATAAACCATGAGAAAATGTCGGTTAGGGTAATTTGGCACCAAATTTAAAATTTTCATGACATATAGGAGTGGTCCATTAGTCTTAATAAAGCGTCTCATGGATAGGAAATTATATGACTCATACAAAACCCTTTACCACTTAAATTCCACCAAAAATGTGAGGATCGCCCTTAGATTAGTAGGAATTAAAGCATTCATATTTAATGCTTAGAGTGTGAACCGGTAGTATAAAAGATTCTAGAACTTGTTTTGTGATGCATCCGAGATCTCTAGTAAGACTACACTTGTGTAGTTAGGAATAACTAAATGATAAGAGGCATTAGGATAACCACTTGTTTGATACCAGTAATATAATTACTTCTTCCACATCGGTTGAGTAATTCCCCACACCTTTAGCGTTGTACTCATCTTTAGTACCACGTACCCTAGTTAACCTCCGAGCCTATCCTTTTCACGGTTCTCGTGATGTTTTGGTTTTCGGAATATCAATGAAGAGCATTGTTTACAATCCGCCCCAAATGTACACCCAATAGCCTTAGCCTACCTTGTATGCACTCACTTTTAATGCATTATTGTTATCACACTAAATCCTTAGTTCAATTATCTAGTTGCTTGCATAAGTTGCTAAGTCGAGTCATATCCTTAGTACCTGTTTTGGGACGATTGGGACTCGTAGGAAAAGTTAATTTTATGAGATAATGAGGAAAGGGCGTTAAATTCAAATTCCTTTATTTGCATAATAATGTACTCAAGTGTTTTGATCTTTTCAATTCGGGTCAAATTAGTGTTAGAGTAATAAAAACTCAAGTGTAGGGATGTGCCTATAAATCCTATCATTTTAATGTTATCGTAGAGGATGGTAGAGTAAAAGTGTATGAAAAAATAAATAAATAAAAAAACATCAGGCACCATCCTACATCTATCTTTTAATTTATGTTTGTTTGTTTGGTTATCTAGAGTCTAGAGTATCGAGTCTTGGCTTAGCAATGCCATTCTTCGCATGCTTGTAACATAAAGATTTTTGACTTGCCACCACTAAATAGCCTATCCCACGAACCCTTTGTTTCCTACCGTAAGCTATCATTACAAACCTTTAAAGACCTCTTGGATAGTCTTTCCTAGGTGCTTACGTAAGCGATGGAGGTTTGATCTAGTCTCAAGCCTATGGTAATCTATGTACTAGGACGGTTAATGAGTGTTTATCTTCCATTTCCAACTTGTTATATTTCATATACACAGAGAGATGTGAGTATCAAACACCCCATGTGAGGTGCTAGTATGTAATTTCGTGCTTGTTATGACTTTTCTTGGGGCTTATATGTGTTGTGAATCGTTCTAAACTAATGCTTCATGACGTCTAACTTATAAATTGATTGGCTAAAGCACATTTGTTGAGGACAAGCAAATACCAGAATATAGGTATATTTGATAAGGTTTAAAATGTACCTTTTGAAGGGTCGTTTAAGCCCTTATTTGATCACTTTGTATCCGTTATTACTTAATATCGTTCCTTTTCACTTTTAGGTATCTTGAAGGCAAAATCTTTGGATGACACTTATTCGGACGAACGTAGCGAATATCTGAAAGAAAATGGCCAAGTCGAGAATCGAGACACTCAGTGCTTTGGGCCGAAGGGATGGCGCGAGGCCTGACTGCAAGCGCCGTCGAGGACAACTTTGTGACATTGCTCGGTAGCCAAAGTGCTCATTTACAAGTGGCGGCAGGGGTTTTAAAGAGTAGGCGTCGTGGCTTCGGATAGCCTAGATTTGATCGAACGGCGTCATAGGCTGAAGGCGGCGTCTCAAGCATAAGGTGGCGCCGTCGCAAGACTAACGTGGCCAAGCGAAACCCTAATAACGGCGACCCGGCGGCGTCCACAAATCAAAGGGTGGCCGCGTCGCATGTGTATTATATATAGAATCGAATATTTTAGTTTTGAGGTAGTGTAGTCTTTGGGTAAAACCTACTAAGCCGAACCAAAGGTACATCTTGTACAATATTTTAGGGTTCCATAACCTATCTTACATCAAGATAAGTGTTTACTTCATTAATTCAAGTATGTCTTCAATTAATTGTGTGTATGCTTGCATGTTTCCCATGTCCAAGCTAAATTTACTTGTGTGTTTGCTTAGGGAATATGAAACTTAATTATTGAATATTGATTGGTTGTCTCTTATCTTAATTGTTAATGATCTAGTATTGCAATAGGTCATCCGTTGTGTAATTAATGCTTGATTAATCTTTGTGAACCTTAGCTTATAGTTACCTAGAGTCATTGTAGGCTAAACCATCCGAAGAGTACCTTAGTGTTAAGTTTATAAATCCAAGAGATTTTGTGGCAATAACCTTTGGTAGTTTAAAGAGTTAGTGATAAAGGCATACCTACGACCTTAGACACACTTAGCGATTAAGAATAAGGGCGTGACAATTCAACCATCAATAAGTGATAATTAATGAGTAATAAAACAAGTAAACACATCTTTAAATCATCATACGAGCGCAATAATTAGACATAGACTACCCTCTAGATTAGATAATTTGATGAGTAGAGTAATCGGTGAAATACCAACCCCAAATCGAACCCCAGATTCGTGCCTTTCCATTTCCTAAAAACATAAAAAGATAAAAATATAATCTTCCTTAACCAACCTTAGCGTAGTAACTTCTGCTAGTATTCCTATTCCCTGAAACGATATCAATTCCGTGGCACACTAATACTACACTACAAGGATTAGGTTCCTTTGCCTAAGGGTTGAAAAACTTTCGACGAAAAAAAGTTCCTTTGACCCCGAGCGGCAGTGTGGCGTTATCAAAATCGAGAAAATTTAAAAATACCAAAAATATGTTTTCTCAAGACATGTCTTACGGTATCGATAACATCTACGGTCTTAGAAATGTCATTAAATAATGGCGCGTGACCATAGATGAAGTTGACGAGGAGGTGTAAATATTCTTTTCAAAACATGTCTCTAAATATGGCTGCGGTTTCTTGATTGTAACCCGGTGCTTAAAACATGGCTTGCTATTATTTTAGATAGCAACCCATTCTTGAAAAGGAAAGTCTTTTGCGCTAAACCATTTTTCAAAAATGGTACTTATCCTAAAAATAAATTGAGGAAAGTATGTCGAAGGGCATTGTTCCTACACAAATGTTTTTGCTACATAAATTTTTGGAAAAATATTTGTTGTTTTCAAAATGATGGTAAATGAGTTGCTTGTAAATCAATCGATTCGAGAAATTTCGTAAAAATTGAAAACTCAATCAATGACTTCAGCGCTTTAAACTTTTAGGAAAATAAGTCATTAATTGAGGGAGAATGTTTTCAAATCTATATCATCTAACGAGCTTTTCTAATTATCCTGTTGCTTAACTAAAAATGATATTTGCCTATGTTGAAGGACTAGGAATTTAGGATATGATTGTTAGGATTAGATGATTAGAGTTTGATAAACACATTATTCCATACTTTACATGATCCGATTGATATGTTGGATTGACTTTTATTGGTCGATTCTTTGTTTGGGTGATGTCGACCACCATATATTTGTATGTGTGTTCACTAACGTATGCGGTATATTGGCATATAAGAATATTCCCGATCCGGATCCACAATTGAAGATGATTGGATACCAAAAGGAAGGGTAACTATATCTTGGGTTGAAAAATGAATAAATGGAGCTTAATTTGACCTCTATGGAGAGTTGGCATGAAAAAATGCAAGCGTAAGAGGTCTCATTACGCATCGGCAGATGGTTTTCTTCAACATCAAATGAAAGCGGAGCTTAATTTGACCTCTATGGAGAGTTGGCATAAAAACATGCAGCGGAAGAGGTCTCGCGCATCGTATTGACGGTTTCTTCGACCTCACAACAACAAGCGAAGCTTCTCAACCACTAACGTATCTTTGTGCGGGGAAAATTGATACCATTTTTTAAACAATTTTTAAATAATATTGTTTTGAAAATGGAAAATATTGGTTTGAAAATAATTGGACTTAATTTTAGAAATCACGGGACTTCATTCTATCAAAACTTAAGTTACTCAATCATCGACTACGGTCATCGATTGAGGGAGAGTGATTTAAAATAAAATATTTTAAAAGCGATCTTCCTTCATAAAATGTCGGTTTGCACAAAATAAGTGGTGATCTAAAGATTTAATGTTATGTCATGGTATGATTCTCTTTAAAACCAAAGATCTTTCAAAATGAAATTTTTGTGTTCTTGTTTGATTGTGAAAATGTTTTATTTTACTAAAGATCTCTTAAAACTATCATACGACACTAACAATCTTTAATGTTGAAAATCTGTTCCTTATCCATCAATTTCAAGAATTAAATTTTGCCACTTGTTTCCCAAAATTTTCTAAATGATTTTAATCAATCGGGATCCAAAATCTCAATTGGTTTGAAATTTTTGATCGGGGAAGATCGTGATTTAAATCTCGAATCAGTTAAAAGGTGATTGTTCCAAAAGCACTCCTTCCTTCGTGTGCCAACGATTTTCAAATACATGATGCACATGATTGAGGAGGAACATTTAACTAAAAACCGGAAGAGTATTTAAACAAGGCACATTTTCTCCAATGTTTTCTAAACCTTATTAAATCACTTGGGATCCAAAATCTCAAAGGTTTGATATTTTTGATCGGGGAGAATTTGTGATTTAATAATGAAATTTGTTAAATGATGATCATTTTGATTCAAAGTGCAGTTCTCTCAATATGTGCTAAACTCTTTCGTATATCGATGCACATATTGAGGGGGAGCGAATGGTTTCTAGTGGAAATCGTGAAAAGCACTTAAAAAAACCTATTGCCTCTATGTGCAAAATGATTTTCAAATATCCAACGCACATATTGAGGGGGAGAATTTACCAAAAAAATCAAATGGCTATTTCTATGGAAATTGTGATCAAGGTATTTCAAAGAACTCTTGCCTCCATGTGCTAAACAATTTCAAAATCATATGCACATGTTGAGGGGAGCATTCTAAATGATCAAAACAATTAAGGTACAAAATGTTTTGATTTTATATCCAAGTACCTTGATTGATTTTCCAAATGATTTTTCAATTGGTTTCAAGAAGGAAGAACAATACCAAAAGACCGACCAATTTACTTTATGCATGGTGTTATAAGGATGGTTAGGTTGGGTATTACGTTCCTGCGATCCCTTGAGCCAGGAGGGATCTACCGAGGACAATCCGCTAGATAGTCACGAGTCCTTAGGTATGATGAAAAAAGGAAAAAGTGAGATATGGGAAGAGTGCGGACTAAGATGAGAGCTAGATGCGGAACAAACCCAACAAGGTTCTAGTTATGAAATCTCGGTGCTTGAAGGGTTGAAGAATGAAAAAGAAATGAATGTGAAAAGGGTGAAAAAAATAGCCCTCAATAATTCAACCTTAAGGCGGAGCAGGGTTCAATACATATGCTCTTGCAGTTACTAAGGTAACAGCTTGGTATTGAAGACAAGGCGTCATCGACCGATGGCCTTGCGAACTAAACTTCCCAAGCCACTCAAGTTCCTCTTAAAGGGCTTGTTTTCATTCTCGGGGAACCTACATAATCTATCGACTTTCTCTTAGAGAGTGTTGATATTGAAGAAGAGACCTATCACAGTCTCGGACATAGGAAACCAATATGTACAATTGAGTCTAGAGCCAAGAGATCATCACAATATCTCATTAGGACACTATTCTTGAAGACTTGTTGTTTCACTCAATGTGGAAAGTGAGAATATAATTAAGATTCTATGCATTATCCATGTGGTATTGCCGGAACATCCAGGTGATATGTTAAATATTCACGATGAAGATGGAAATCCATCTGAGCCAACATCGAACAAGCTCTAGGTGGGTGACATGAGATCTTTCTAAAGATCAAACTTGTGACAACTGGATAGAAAGCGATGAGGCGATTCACTCGTGAATCAACCTTGGTCAAAAAGAAATGAATTGGCGAATACTTTTGGAAAAATGGTTCGATGTGCAATCTTATTTTCTCTAGCACATCGAATGTGTATTCATATTTCAAACTCAAAAGTATCTCGATTGAAAAATACTTTTGGAAAAACCGTTCGATGAGTAAATCTCTCTTTTCTCGGCATATCGAATGTGTACTCATTTTCTAATACAAAAAGTATTTTGATTGAAAATTGATCTTTCTTATAAAACCTTCATCGTATTGCAAAACTCTTTCTTCAAGCAATACACAATTGTTTTCAAATCAATTTTTCATCGATCGATGAATCTCAATTCATTGATTCACTCCTCCGTGTTGTCTTCTTTGAGGCGTTCGGTTTGAGAACAACTAGAACATTGCGAAACCTATCAAGGAGATTCTTGATTATTATATCACGATCGGTACTTGTCTTGATCAGCTGAGGAACCGTGGGCGTGTACCTCAATTCAGCGAAAGTGATCAAAGACACTTTCATGTGTTTTATTGCTAGCGTTGTTTGCGGGAACATTTAGATGGTTGTAGGCGATCGAAATTGAGAAGTCAATTCAAAGCCGCATGCTCGCAGACATCCGCACCAGTGAAGAAATCATGACTTGTGCATATCTCACGGAACACGGCTCGATATTTTTATATTATGTTTACGCTACGCTCTGCAAATATCATGAGCGATAAAGCTTCCATTACTTTGATGGAAAGATGTCATGATCACGAAAGTGTAAGCATGTCGGTCCTTAAGTCGCAACTTCACATGATGGCAACCTGACAAAGGGTGATCGAAGATTTATTGTGGTGATGATCTCGAAAGAGCTCGAAGATCATCAAGATGTGGATCGATTCAAAGACCTCCACGAAATGCGGTATCATCGGACTATGAAGAGTCACTACTAAAGCACAAAGATGCGGATGTTGAAGAATTAAAGTCTGAGCTCAAGGCGAAGATTAAATAAATTCTAGGATTCAAAGTGTAAAACATGGGGTGACCTCCGCAGGGAGATTGTTAGGGTAAATTCCATGTTAAAGTGTGGAGTCGCCCAATTATGGTCTAATATGTTAGCTAAGTAGACTTGTAGTTATTTACTTTGTTTTGTTGTTTTGTAGTTAATTAGTTAATTAGTAGCGTAGATTAGTTTAGTGCAACACACTGGAGGAAGGACGGGTCTTTACAGCTGTATTCACGATCATGACCGAGTCGGGAGGCGTATTGTTTAACTATAAAGCCCTCACCTCCCAAGGTGAGGGTTGGAACTCTTCAACTAACCTTCGCATTTAAGTTTATTTCTCTACAAGAATTCCTCTCTCTCCGTCTCTCTAACCATGGCTTTCTTGTATCATCATCATCCTAGACCACCGAATCATCGAACAACATATTATTTCTGATCCTACATTTCTTTGATTAATTGTTGGTTGCAAGTTCTTATTAGTGTTTCATTAAACTCACAAAAGCTTCTATAAGCTTTTGTGAGTTCATGTTCTTAAAGCTACTGCAAACTCATTTTCTCAATCACGGTCAACAAAAGTCAAACCTAAAGTCCTACTTAATTTACCTTAAATTGTGTTACAAATGTGTTTTTAAGTCTTATTAAGTCTTTTCTAGTTAAAATAACCATCAATTTCTAATGTAAGAGCTTTTAAATTACGTTTGGCAAAATAAAGGTGTGTTTGGATCAAGATCATTTTAAATCTTTAAAAGGCGCTATAGAGGCTAGATTTGGTTAACTTAGTTCATATAAGGTTATTATAGGATAGTTAATGCTTAAAATTCATAGTCCATTTGTTTAATAGTCAAAATCTCTTTTTAATCCTCATTTCGACATCAATAATCTGTCATCGGTTGCATAAACCTCTATGAAGTTTCATAAGTTGTTATTCTAGCTAAATTAGGTTTCATTTAGCATCTAACATCAATTTTAATCATTTAGAGTCATGTAAAGTCCATTTAAGTCAAACCTCAAGTTTCTTTTAAATTAGTCAAACTGTGTCTCATAGGTGGTTTTGTTCATTTTCATTCGGGTTTTTAATCGGTTTTAGTTGTTGTAAAATCATTAAAAATTAAAAATAGCCTTTTCAATAGCTAGTTTCATTATGCCCAAAGGAAAAAAATCATAAAAAATAGTTTACCTAAATTCTAAGTAGTCTTAAGTTGGCGGTTCATTGCTTGTTACGTCCTATTTGGCATCGCTCTTTTACGTCCCCGATAAGCTATTTTCACAAGCTAATTTGTTGCTTGTCGATCAAGTTAAATGTTAGATGTTAGGTTCCCTCGGTAGCCTTTATATTGGTAGTTAATGTGTTGCCTTAGTAAGTACTTAGTAGCATCTCATAGCTCGTTTAGGTACTTAAAAACCACTTTCGAGTTCTATAGGCACTATCGCATCGATGGGCTTTTTAGTGCTTATCTCGACTTATTTTGTGTTCCCAGGTTTTCATTAGCTCCAAATAGTGACTTAGTAGCTTCCCATTGGTTTAGCTTACATAACTTATTTGAGATTCTAAATAGTTCTGATTAGGATTGCATTAGTATAGTTTGATTTTGCTTAACTCCTTAATGACCATTCTAGTTAGCTAAGCTTATTTTGTGCCTTAGTTTAAACTTGTTTTACTGTTACAATAGGTTGCTTCGGTTTGCTTTGCTTAGTTTAGCTAGTGGTAGATTGCTGGTGCTTTAGCGACTTTTAGCTAATTCTTCTTTAGCTTTTCTTATTAGTTTCTTACCGATTGATTTTCCTATTACCACTAAACGTATTAGACAATTTTCATACTTTCTCTGTTTAATTTAGAACTTTTCTTCCATTTTTATAATTTTCCATGTCCATTTACTATTTTTCTAGCATTAAATTCAGATTTTAGCCTTTTTAAATAGCTTTTAATTCAAATAAATCAGAAAATGGTCACAAAAATATAACATTAATTTTAATAGGTTTAGAAAAATCAAAAAATCACAAAAATATTTTTCCAGATTTTTCCTAGCTAATTTAGTATTTTCTAGACATTTAAATAGTTTTAAATTCATAATAAATAGTGAACAAGTCGAGGAAAAATACAATTTCAGGTTTTGAAAATTATTTTTAGTTAATTTAGATTTTTGAAAAATATTTTTCAATTTTATTGTAAGTTTCATAATTTTAGCATTTTAAATCTATTTTAAAAGTTCAAAAAGTAGTTTTTATTTCAAATAAAATCAAGAAAAACCAAAAAAATTAGTTTTAAATTTTAGATAATTTTCAAATCATATTCTTAGTTGTGGAGAATTATTAGTTCACATTTAGGAGTTAAAATAGTTTAGTTAAGCATTTTAATTACGTTTAAATAATTACATTACTTAGTTTTTAGTTATTAATTGCATATTTAGTTATGATTCCTTGATTGCACCATAGATTTAGTGATTTTAATTGCTTCCCTTTACTTTTCCATGCTCCGTGGTTAAATCATCACAAAATCTCTTTTAAATCCATTCCAAAACCGAATAACACGGCGTGAGTTGTTAACTCCATTCATCACTCATTAGGAGCGATCAAGGACTCAAATCTAATACATTTGAGTTACCCGATACTACAAATACTCTATAGTTGGTTTTCAGGAATCAATTTTGGCGCCCATTGTAGTGAGAGGGCATGTAGTGATTTTCCAATTTCGTCTCGATTCGCGTGCATTTGAAGATCGTTCCCTGAGTGAAGTTATTATGGTTTTTGTAAATATATCTTTTTCAAAAACCCAAAACATCTAAAAACCAAAATATTCTTCCTAGAGTGTTTACAAAACCATAAAATTAAAAAACCAACAAAAGAAACCGAAGCGTCAATTGTTACGTGGGCTCATAAAGGTACAACCTATACTGCGGGGTATAAGGAAGTCTTGACATTAAATTTGATGAGAAGAAGATCCACTCTTCTTTCCCTTATTGCGAGTACTTTTAAAACTCTGAAACATAGGTTGTGAGAGACGGTTACAAAAAATATTGTGTTTTCAAAGTTTTCTTAAATATAAAAACCCAAAAATATTTTTCTTTTCAAAATTTGTTTTCTATTTATATTTATCAAAAAACCCAAAAATATTCTTTGATTTCCTCTGAATGTTTAATTCTTATCTCCTCACCCTCTAATTTGTTTAATTCTCCACAATGCTCGATTTTTCACCATTTGATCCCCATGATCCTCGGGCCATGGAGGATTTCTATCATTCATCATTTATCGATTGAGGAGGACCGATCGTTCGGAACCAAGCTTAGATTGAAAAGTCATATGGTTCGATTGCTTGACAACATTGCCAATTCCATGGATTTCGAAGAAAATGAAAACGAGCACTTGAACAAGTTTTTATCTATCACTCGATCCATAAAGCAGCGTGGCGTTTCTCGAAGATGATATCCGATTGAATCTCTTCCCATTCTCTTTAACCATGAAGCTGAAACTTGGTTTTACACCCGAAAAACATTCAATTCATACTTTGGAAGAGATGTTTCACAAGTTTCTTTCAAAATACTTTCCATATTCGAAAACAATGCAGCTGAGGAAAGAAATTCTTAACTTCCGAGCAATTACCCAAGGAAACCGTATTTGAAGCTTGGGAAAGATTCAAATCATTATTACAATGTCCCGATCATCGAATTTTGCTTCTTGAACAAATCGACCTTTTATCATGGTATCACTACGATTGATCAAGACAAAATCATGTTGTCGGCCGGTGGAAATCTCATGGGAAGACTCCTCGAAAGCGTATGATTTGACCGAGGAATTTGACACAACATCATTATCGGATGGGATCTTGGCGTTCCTTACGATTCTACCACTATGTTGGTGATCATTATTCGAAAATTTCCGTTATGTGCTCAAGCGGCGTCTTTGGTAAGCAAAGAAGATATATCGGTCACCATTGTCAACAAAGACCGGGTCATCCACCCACCCTTTACTATTTAGATTACGGCGAGGTGATGATGATGAACCGTTTGAAGAAGAACTTAAATATCGATCCACATTAACGAACCTTGGGATACCTTGTCAATGGGGATAAGGAAGTCGAATGCACTCCTTTGAGAATATTGATGACCTTGTTCCAATCCCAGGGTATACGAGACACCTTCGATTCGATTTGAAACTTTCAAAATAACCTTCACAAATCGTTTGTTCGAATTCGATTTTGAATGTACTCTCAATTTTAACAATCAAATCTTTGACGAGGAAAGTGATGAGTCAAACCTAAAGACCATAATGGAAAGATGCAAATTCCTAGCTCACAAAGTGCCGCACAAATCCCACCTCTGTTTATCTCGATTGAAGAAATCAAAGTAAAGCGTAATGGAAATCCTCCGAGCCCAAGCTCAAGGTTTGTCTCTTGATTTGTTTCGGGGAGTTCGTCGATGAACTCGCTTCGCGCCGATCCTTTCACCGAGGGAGGTGGGGCGATGACTTTGATTTTGAAGCCGATTTAAGAGAGATTAAAAGTTTGTTGAATGAAGATCATTAAATGAGCCACCATGAAAGATTAATGATAATTATCTCGAGGAGTTCTCTGGTGAACTCTCTCATTTCATATCTCCCCCAGAATATGATCGTGTCTATTTTGATCTTGAGGAAGATTTTAGTTTGGGGGAAGAGCAGCTCTCTCAAAAGAGTTCCGTTATTGATGACATCACCCCGTCTCTTCCTCCCAAGGTTTTTGAAAATCACCCTTTGAGCTTAAATGTTCAAAATCAGATTAAGGATTATATGAAATTTACCTTTGAGGATGAAGAATGGATCTTAATTGTTATAAAAATCTTTATTCCATTTCTTCCATATAATGAGATTTGTCCTCTTCTTCACTCTTGCGGGGTGAGGATACCATCTTTGACCCGGTATCTCCGCTTTTCCTTTTTAAGAACCGTAGAGTATCTCATCGGTTGGAACTTTCTTATGTTTCAATGTTTATCGAAACCTCTTGAGCGAGTGTCGATGGAATTATCTTTTCCACTTGCTTCCCCAGGATAAATGAATTCGAGTGGGTCAAGCTAACGACTTATAACAAAACAAGCATTTCTATCTTCTTCTCTTTTCTTCTAATAAGTGGCGTGAAGGGTTAGCCTCTTGATTTCTCGTGTTTGGTTGTTTGTGATGTTTTTGTCTAGGATTTTCTAGATATGAAGACACTCGTGTGCTGGTTGTCTTTTCTCCACGAGTTTCATGATCGATGCTAATGGAAATCCGATATCCTAAATCTTATCGACTAACATTTATCTTTGAGCATACTTAATAACAAGCTTTTAGATTTTCGTTGTTACCTTGCCTTTAAACATTGAGGACAATGTTTCGTTTTAGTCTGGGGTGGGTAATCTTGATTTGATTTAACCGCCACTTATTCTTTGCCGTACTACTCTCAACCCGTTTTCCTTAGAAAATGAAAAATTGTGCAAAAATGTGAAAATTTAAAATTGTTTGTAAGCTTTTGCTAGTTTTATGATTGAAAAGTCTTTGCGAGTCTCTTAGAAGTTACTTAAATATGCATTTTCTTGAAAAAGTCTTTGTTAATTGCTTAGACAAAAGGCTATAAAATGCGATTCTAGCTCACAAGGCCAAGAATTTGCAAGCTTCCTAAGTGATTTTAAATATCTTGACTTTGAAAGATTTGCTAGTTTCTAATAAGTGACTTTAGAAATGCGAGACTTGAGATAATTTTATGAAGCATTAGCTAAGTTATTATATGTTTTGACACCTTGTTGACTTTCCGCGGTGAGTAGGAATAGAATTACGACTTGAGGGAGGCGTGTTGAGCCTAACTTGTTCCATAACCATAGATAATTTAATTATCGGCTAAGCATCCAGCGGATCTCATTATTTGAGATTTTAAATTTGCGGAGATAGGAATGATAGAGTTACTTATGATTTTAGATGCTAACAGTGGGTAGATGGTTCTCTTTAGAGCCCATCGAAGGTACTTGTGGCTTTTGCTCATAAATTGTCTCACCCCATATCTATGTATAAATAATTAAAGATGTTAGGTTTTGGCGATAGTTAATTCTTTATTTTCTTTAGAGAATCCTTTCCATGAGAGTTGGGTACACATCAAGTCTTGTCGATGTTGCGGTATAAAAGCCATAGGATTCGAGGTTTGGCACAAAATTAACATGAAATAAAGCCCAAATGTATTAAAGTGAAAATCCAAAGCCATAAAAGTTTTCTATGTAAAGCGGTACCCCGTTGTCATGGACTTCAAAGCGGTGGAGAAATTCCAAAGTCATAATAAGACTTACGATAAAACGGTAATCACTTTGAATTAGTGGTTGAAAAGACCGGGGCCTAAATTGCAAAATGTAAATGTCTTTGAAATAGTGTTAAGCCAAACTTTGAATCAGGAGATATCTAAATAAAATCTTACGTCTACGGACTCGTAGATGAGTTGTTTTAATTAGCAATAAAGGATATCTCCACTAAATCGTGTTAAATTAGGACCTTGATGTGGACCTCATTCTTGTGTACAGATTTTTGAGGAAGATGGAAAACTAATTAGCGACTTAGCTTCATATCTTTATCGGAATAAAACTTATCGAAAGCGAGAAACTTGAAGAAAATCATTTCTCACCAAAAATAAAATAAATAGAGGAAAATAGGAAAATGGGAGCAAGAGGTAATTACACAAGTAACTTCCATGGGTAGTGTTAGCATCTAAAGTCATATTTAACAATGATTTCGATTTTACGCTTAGTTTGGGAACTTGTGAAAAATCGGGGAGACGATGTATTCTATCAGTATGGTCACTTCTCATTGAGTTGTGTTTCTACTCCGTGATCTAAAAATGTCTTTTGAAAAATGTTAGAGTTATTGATCGACATGAAAGTTCAACAAGCAAGTCACTCATAACTTCGCATGTGTATACGTAATATCTATATGTGAATTAAAAAGGTAAGCGGGGCATTTTTAAAATTGAGGGTTTCTTAATCTCTTTTGAGGAATGTTTGCTACTTTTCATAGATTTAGTAGAAAGTGGTTGAAATCCTTGGTTTTAGAAGCGTGAGTTGATGACATTGCATGAGGACACGACAATCTTCTAGTCTGGGTATTTTGGTATGTGCTAAAACACATACCATTTCTTTACCAAAATAACCAAAAAAAGAGCCGTTTATGTCTAATATTTGCTTGTTTCTTGAGTTTATGCATGTGCAGGTACGGATATGACAAAACAGGCAAAAGAAAGATAAAACCAAAGAAAACCGAGCACGAGAATGAGAAGAATGCAAAAGCCGATGCCGGGATGCTATTTCATGGACTTTGATGCTCAAAAGATCAATTTACGAAGTTGTGGATCATGTTCGGGGAGTTTTCTCATTTTCACCATCACTTTACCAAAATTACACAAAAGCCCCTCAACTTTACCATTATGTCACTTTATACCCATCACTTTCCTAATTTACGCATAGTACCCTTCACTTACCCATTTACCCAAAAATACCATTTTCACCCTCACCCTTTCATAATTTACATCATAGGTACCTTCGTTTTACAAATTGTCAAAAACATACTTAAACTTAAAAATACCATTACAACTAGGGGTGTTATCGGG
>CM040241.1:293733012-293851825 GCA_022545495.1 Chrysanthemum lavandulifolium
TAGGTAAAAGATTTTTCCGAAAAATGTCTCTTTGTTCACGCGCGCGAGGCGATTGAAAATGTTCAACTTTTATTTGGATCGATATTCTATCTCATGTTGTAAAATTTTGAGGTCGACCATGAAAATGTCAAAATATCGAAGAATTTTTCGATTTTCGGTTGTGAGTTTACTTCGCTAATGGAAGGTAAAGGACCATAAGTTTGTGCAAAGACATTTTGGGATTAACAATAGAAGACTCGAGTGTTTGATGATAACCCTTGGTGTGTTTGAAGAATCCGTTGGTGTGTGAAAGTGACCGCTTTTTATAATTAAAAGGTTTGTTGTAAACAACGTTTTTAATTTGGATCGACTCGTCTTACGCATCTAATTCCTCTTGACGATGGTATTCAACAACACTCATGTGGTATTATCAATTTTGTATTGTGTAATTGGAAACTTGAGGAGTTGGTTTGAATGTTTTTAGTGAAAGCTTAGGTTTGTAATCGCTAGATTTTTCCATATCCATTTGGATTGGGTTTTAAGGTAAACTTTTCAATAGTCATTCTTGATTCACCATGTTTGTAAACAACCGTTTTAAACTCTTTAATTTTGTTTTGCAAACCGAGAATTTCGCAAGAAGGTCATCTACCCGATTCGTTGAATGCTTTTTGTATGCGGAGGCTGTTTTGACAATTTAACAACTCAAACTTTAGCTTTTGATGTTCCAAGGTGAGGCGTTAAGTTGCTTTTTATGTTCATGTTTGGTTGTTCTATTTGGACAACAAAGCATTCTTCGAGGCGGCTAGATCACGATCTGTCTCTCTAAATATTTTCGTTTTGATGAGATTTTGCAAAGCGGCTTCAAAACCTTTTTCCTGATTTTCTTGAGTTTTGAAAAGTTGAGTTGCATTTGTAAACATTCGAAATCCTTTGTTATGATGCATTTTTACTTTTTAAGGGCGATTTAATGCATAACATTCCTCCATTTTGATTTTATGGTCTTGAATTAACCGAGCAAAATCCGGATGAGGCAACGAGATCATCTTGTTCAACGTGAGTCTCAACATGATCATCTTGAAGATCCTCAATACGACCACGGAGTCAATTTGATTATCAAGGAAACCATGAGGTCATCTTGATCGTCAAATGTAACTACTGAGGTTAACGAAAATCGTCGAGAGGAAGATGTAGAAGACTCATTTTGAGCGATCGATCCGTGCAGTTGAGATATTGGCGGAGATATTAGTTCGAGATATGATGATGGTTTGTTCGGTGCACGAGACAAGCCATCGGTGTCATCTACACGGGCACTCGAATCACTCATGTGCGGCTCATGCATATTAGCCATCAACATAACAAATTGCATTAGCTTGCAAGTCCTCCATATCATCATCTCGAGTGCGCATCGCCATAAAGCTCGTTCTTTGTCGTAAGAGATCCACCACTTCATCCTTAAGAGCGAGTAAGGCCTCTTTGAAATAAGCACGCCCCTAGTCCTTGGCTTTGGGCATGCATTAGCCAGTGTCCTTTTCATTGCGGTTGTAGCATCTAAGACCATTTAACCGATTTCGAGCATTTCCTGTTCCACCACTTGAGCTCTGTTGTTATTCCTTCCTGACATTAAACCCTTGACCACCGCTCATCCGCGACCATAATCACGATTCGAACTTCAACCGTCCATTGTTCTGCGACTTGAGTCCGTGTGTTAGATGAGGAGCGAATACGATTGTTGGATTTGTTGGTGTAACGCCAAAAGCATTAGCAATCATCACAAATCCTTGTTGCAATGCTTGAATGGATCGATTTCCTCGGTAGCTTCAACGACATATGCTTGAGCATTGTTCTTGTATGGGACCAATTGATTTTGTTGAGGTTGAGGTTGTTCTTTGTGAAGATGTGTTGGAAGCGGTGGTTGAGTTCTTGGTTGAGAGGATAATTCATTGAGCATACAAGGCAAGTTGTTGATTGTCCGGTTGTATTGTTTAGCAATTTGAGCACGGAGAATCCTTTCCCGATCAACTTCCTTTTCATGAGGCTTCAAGTAATCGTACAACAATCCATAAGTAGAATGATGCATGTTCTTCGCAGCGGAGAAAAATGACATACTTCTCCCATTCGGGACCAAGACTACTCGGGAACTTAGTATTCACCGCAATTCTTGGCATGATGATGTTGTGTTTATCCAAATCATTGATGATATCTCGAAAACGATGATGATAGGATTCTAGTGTCTCTCGGGTTCAATCATGAAGTGTTCATAAGCCAAGTAAATTTTGGATTCCAAATCCTCTGATTGAGTCAGATCCTTCCATAAGAAGGCGAATATGATCCGCATTTTTGTGCGTCTTTTGAGCATCAACACTACGAAGAATTGGGTTTGGTAATCCTAAAAGGATGTATTCCATTGCAAGTTCATCGACCATAGTGTAGAAGTTACGTAGGATTTAAATGCATGCTTGATAGCAATGTTGGTTTGTTCATCTCTTGGTGGAGCAGTTGGATCTCGGGTATAGTGATGATGGGCATCTCAAATGGACCTTCCAAGATAACCTTCTTTAAGAACTTTCCATGTGGCTTCTTCGGATCACGTAACCTAAAGAACCTAATCACCCATTGATCGTAGTTTCTGGAGTGAGCATTGGAGGTCTATCAGTGATCGACTTCATGAATTGATTGTTGGTCGCTTAAAGCTTCACATCTTAGCAAACCAAGTGGGTTCCTTCATAGTGGTCCGTGATGGATGTTGATTGAAATCGGTTGTGTAGGGTTGAACTTGAATGCTTGGTTGTGGTTGAACCATTTGTGGTTGTGGAATTGCACCAAGTTGTGGAGTATGTTGCTGATTAAATTGTTGTTGATAAATGGCTTGTTGTTGATTCCATTGTTGATGTTGTGGAGTTAATTGTTGTTGTTGTTGATGATTATAAGTGTGAGGGAAATAGTTAGAGTATGGTGGTTGAGACATGATTATAAACTTGTGTAGTAAGAATGGATCTTTGTAGTCGAATGAACCTTTGTTGATGAAGTATCCTTAGGCGTAGAAATGAGAAGAACCAAGTAGCACTTATGCGTAAAAACACCAAAAGTTACGGCGTAACAAGAATAGTTACGCGAGGATTTAGCTTCTGCGCGGGAAAAAAAAACTAAAGTTCTGCGTAAGCGATGAAGTTAGGCGAGAAAGTTAGGCGTGGGATTACCTTGTCGTGGGACTAAGTCTCACGCGTAAGATGAATCTTAAGCGTAAGATTTTCACGGCGTAAGCTTTATCTTGCGTAAGATTGTGGTTTTATCCCAAGTGATCTTTACACTTCACGGTGCAAAAGATATCCAAAGTCGACGTATTTTCGGACTTATCCAAGTAAGAAAACACGGAATAAACCGAAAAATGAAGATCAAACCAAGGATAAAGTTATGCGTAGAATTAGGGTTTTGAAACGCGTAGTTCTACTCGTAACTTTGATTCTATCAAATGTGTTTCTAAACCGGTTTTGTGTGTTGAAATAGCTTCAATAACACCAAAATAACACAAAAGTGTGAAATTTGATGATCCAAAGCACTTAAAGCAGTTCTGCGTAGGATAACACTTGCGACAAAACAAGCTTAAAAACAAGGAAAACACGTAAAGTTCCAAACTTTTGCCAAAACCAATAGTTTAACACCTAATAACGTTGAAAGTACAAGAATCTTGGATAAAAAGTGTAAAAATCGGTTTTAAGCGAACCAAAGATGATGTTATCTTTACGCGTAAGACCCAAACCAAAACTTCAAAACAAGCGAGTACACCCAACTATTTGGCGATTGATACCATTGTTAGGTCACAAGTTTTACAACACAAGCTTATAAGAGAAGAGATAAGGCGGATGAACAAGTATCAAACACACACACACACAATATAGTATACGGTTATGCGTAGAGAGCATGTGAAAGAAATAACTTGAACAACCAACCTTCAAATGAAGGTTATTACAATGTATATATAGGCAAGGAGCTAGGGCAACACTCCTCTCCTTCCCTATTCCTTATTGGGCTTGGGCCTCGACATGGGCCTTCTACATAATTTGGACCTTAAACAAACATAAAGGCCAGAATAAAGCTACCTATTACATATGAAATATAAATACTTGAAATACTGTTTAGGAGTGATTCCAACAGCATATTTACTACAAGGAAGAGGAAAGCCCCATGAGATTAGGTTGGATAGAACGCCATCTAGATATGGACCTTGGATTAATAAAGATTTCATAGGTCCCCAATGACCTTTCTGTCTAGATGAAGCTTTTGCTAGTAAAGCAACTTTCCATGAAAAAGAATTGGCTAGGGACATAGAAGTTAACCCATTCGAGGACGCCTTAGTGTTTAGGAAGATGACCGAGTTCCTAGGAAGCTTGCCCGTCAACCTTGTCATGAATAAGTGGAAAGTTGAGAGCGATAAGCCTAAGCATAAGTGGAATTAGGATAGACCGCCTAGTGATGGTAATGGAGAGTGGCACATTAAGATAATGATCTATGACCCCGATGGAGAGAAGTTTGAAAAGGCATACCGAACTAAGCATACCACTAGGAACTTAAATTATAAGTTTGATCCTTATGACATTCTAGAGGATAAACTTACCTATATAGGTATGTAGGGGCACGACTTCGAGTCTAGCTACAAGACTCAAAAATAAAGAAAAGCACTTCGTGGGAGGCAACCCATGCTTAATTTTGTTTGCTTGTTTGTGTGTCGTATATCTTTTATTGATATTTTATCCTCATGTTTGAATTTGCAAAAATGCTTTATTTTGTCTTTAACCTCGTCTTAATTACACATAAAGGTATTTTACAAAAGGGATAAGTGTAGGGAGGATTACACACGTTTTCAAAAAGAACGTGAACATGAGAATTACGATTATTTAAAAGATATACATGTGTGTTTGTTCGAGTCAAATGCTTCTATCGAGTCATAATGGATGTTTTGCGTGAAATTTTCCAGATTCTAAAGATATAAATTTTCCGAAAATCGCAGACCGGTTTGTCGGGATAACTGACGGTCAGATCGCAACTGACGGCGTCAGGAGGAGTAGAAACAGCTTCTAACTTTTTCTCGTTTTCTGTGCTACTTATAAATTTTTGGTACTTCTCAGGTCTTAATTTTTCAGAAAATCTGTAAACATCCATTCCACAAGCATTATATCCTAGTTTAGTAGAGTCATATATAGTGTTACCGCCGATTTTATGCGAAGGTTTCATTTGTTTCTTCAAGTGTGCAGGTTTTATTTATCAAGAAGAAGATACATAAGATTTGAATGGAGCTTTTCACGCATACATTCTTCTTGGAGAAGAATTTAACCACTACTTCACACGGATCCTACCGAGCTAATCAGGGGAGTATTAGTTTCTTTCGTTTTTAATTACCTTCCATTATCATAACTTTGATACTTTCGGGGAACATTGGGGACAATGTTCAGTTTAAGTGTAGGGAAGGAAAATAATACGGGAACTTTGAAACTATACTTATCCTTGACTATTTGCCTTGTCTAATTTCATTTGTGTAACAAACCATGAGAAATGTCGGTTAGGGTAATTTTGGCACAAAATTTAAATTTTTTCATGACATGTAGGAGTGGGCCATTAGTCTTAATAAAGCGTCTTATGGATAGGAAGTTATATGACTAGCACAAAGCCATTTATCACTTAAATTCCACCCAAAATGTGAGGATCGCCCTTAGATTTGTAGGAATTAAAGCATTCATCTTTAATGCTTTGAGAGTGCACCGGTAGTATAATAGATTCTAGAACTTGTTTTGTGATGCATTCCGAGATCGCTAGTGAGACTACACTTATGTAGCTAGGAACAACTAAATGATAAGAGGCATTAGGATAACCCTTGTTTGATACCCGTATTATAATTACTTCTTCCACATCGGTTGAGTAATTCCCCCACACCCTTGTGTTGTGCTCATCTTTAGTACACGATACCCCTAGTTAACCCCTCAGAGCCTATCCTTTTCGCGGTTCTCGTGATGTTTCGGTTTTCGAATATCAATGAAGAACATGGTTTCTGATCCACCCCAAATGTACACCCAAATCGCCTTAGCCTACCTTGTATGCACTCACTTTTAGTGCATTATTGTTATCATACTAAACCCTTAGTTCAATTATCTAGTTGCTTGCATAAGTTGCTAAGTCGAGTCATATCCTTTGTACACAGTTTTAGGACGATTGGGACTCATGGGAAAAGTTAAATTTTATGGAATGACGGGCAGGAACGTTAAATTCAAATTTCCTTTATTTACATAATAATGTACTCCAAGTGTTTTAATCTTTTCAATTCGGGTCAAATTAGTGTTAGAGTAATAAAAACTCAAGTGTAGGGATGTGCCTATAAATCCCTATTATTTTGATGTTATTGTAGAGGATGGTAGAGTAAAAGTGTATGAAAAAAAAAATAGAGTGTTCAAAAAAAATGAATGAAACATACGGGCTACCATCCTACATCTATTTTTAAATTTATGTTTGATTGTTTCAATTTATCTAGAGTTTAGAGTGTCGAGTCTTGGCTTAGCAATGTCATTCTTCTCATGCTTGTAATATAAAGATTTTTGACTAGCCACCACTAAATCGCCTATCCCACCAAACCCTTTGTTTCCCTACCTTAAGCCTAACGTTACAACCCTTTAAAAGACCTCTTGAATAGTTTTTTCCTAGGTGCTTACGCCAAAGCGATGGAAGTTTGATCTAGTCTCAAGCCTATGGTAATCTATGTACTAGGACCGGTTAATGAGTGTTTATCTTCCATTTCCAACTTGATATATTTCATATACACCAGAGAGATGAGAGTATCTAAACACCACTTGTGAGGTGCTAGTATGTAATTTCCGTGCTTGTTATGACTTTTTCGGGGCTTATACGTGTTGTGAATTATTCTAAACTAATGCTTCATGACCCCTAACTTATAAATTAATTGGCTAAAAGCACATTTGCTTGAGGACAAGCAAATACCAAGTGTAGGGATATTTGATAAAGATTTAAAAGGTACACTTTTGAGGGGTCATTTAAGCCCTTAATCGATCACTTTTATATCCGTTAGTGCTTAATTTCGTTCCTTTTCACTTTTTAGGTCTCTTAAAGGCAAATTGTTGGAATGACACTTATTCGGACGAAAAGGCGCGAATATATGAAGAAAATGGCCAAAGTCATGAATCAAGACACTCAAGTCTTTGGAATGAAGGTGGCGTCCTGACCAAATGGTGATGCCGTCGCAACACGTTTTGAGACGACTCATAAGCCAAATTGCTATTTTGCACTTGACGGCATCATGTATTAAAGAGTAGGGCGTCACAACTCAGACGGCCTAGATTTGGATCCCGACGGTGTCAGAAGATGAAGCCGACGGCGTTACAACCATAAGGTGACGCCGCCACAAAGTTGACGTGGCCAAGACGAAAACCTAAAGGCGGCGATCTGACGGCATCACAAATAAAGAGTGA
Source organism: Chrysanthemum lavandulifolium (assembly GCA_022545495.1). Classification (NCBI taxonomy): domain Eukaryota; kingdom Viridiplantae; phylum Streptophyta; class Magnoliopsida; order Asterales; family Asteraceae; genus Chrysanthemum; species Chrysanthemum lavandulifolium. Next base: position 293,740,461 of record CM040241.1, read on the forward strand.
CGCCGTCGTATATTGTAACTCTATATATAGAATTCGAATTTTCATAATTTTAGGGAGGTAGTTTTGTGGAGTAAAACCTAAACCGAACTTTGGCTGTCTTGGACAGTACCTTAGGGTTCCATACCCTATTTTACAACAAGATAAGTGATTTACTTCATTAATTCAATTATGTCTTCAATTGTTTGTGTGTATGCTTGCATATTTTCCATGTCCGGCTAATTTAATTGTGTGTTTGCTTAGATCTATGAAACCTAGGTATTGAATATTGATTGTTGTCTCTTATCTTAATTGTGATTGACCTAGTATTACGATAGGTCATTCGTTGTATTTTTAGTGCTTGAGTAATCTTTGTGAACATTAGTTTATAATCACCTAGAGTTATTGTAGGCTAAACATCCAAAGGTAACCTTAGAGTTAGTTTATGAATCCTAGAGATTTCGTAGGCAATAACCTTAAGGTAGTCTCAAAGATTTAGGGAAAAACGCATACTCTACGACCTTAGAAGACACAACGAGTTAAGAATAAGGACGTGAAAATTCAACCATCAATAGGAGATAACTAGGGAGTAATAGCATCTAGGTAAACACATCTTTAAATCATCATAAGAGCACACAAAAATATACATAGACTACCCTCACCTTTGCTTAGTTAATTAGATAATTAGATAAGTAGAGTAATATGTAGAAATGCCAACCCCCCAAATCCAATACCCCGAGATTCGTACCTTTCAATTTTCTAAAAAATATAAAAAAGAATAAAAAATAATCTTCCTCAACCCCAACCTTAGCGTAGTAATTTCTCACTAGCATCCCTATTCCCCTAGAGAACGATATCAATTCCCTAGGCTTACCCCAATACTACACTACAACGACTAGGTTCACTGCCTAGGGTGTTGAAAAACTTGCTCGACGAAAAGGAAGTTCCTGTGACCCCGAACGCGCGTTGTACGCATATCAGAAGTATACTTCCAGGTGGAATGATTCAATTCGATGACACAACGCTGTTCAAGCATGGAACAAAATACTCCTTCATAGAGTACAACTTGTATGGGTGCATGCTAAGCGAACAACAAAAGATTCTTTCACCAAGTCGATAGTGACAAGCTCCTTGAAGATGCACGTACTCGCGTATTACTGTCTTATCGGAGTTCTTTTTAATAGGTTGCATACGTCTTTTGATAAACTTCCTCCAGTTTATGTCGTATGTTGCACTTTCAGTCAGTTCAGAAACTTGATCTCTCTGCAACTAAATAGGTAAAACAAATCATATGCTTCAATTGTGGGTTCATTTCAGTCACACTATGTGATTCCACTTTTGTGACTTCGTAATTTTTCCAGGATGCTTTTATTTATGTGGAATTACAGGTGAGCGTAAATGAAATATTAGTGACATATTCTTCTGATGTTGAATCAAGCAGTTTCACGTGTGCTTCTGTAGAAAGTTACTAATACAAACGGAATCCCGGAAAGCGTACAATAGAACATCAAACACCAGCGCTTGTGGCTGTTAATGGTCCTGAAAGCGATGACGCTACCAACGACGGTGAGAAACTTGTCTTTTATTCAGTTAGGGATTTATCAGATTATTTGTCCCATAACTATGCTGCTTTTTTAAATCTTAATGATTTTATGAGTCGTGTGATTACCCTTAACTTTAAAACTGTAAAAATTTGCATCCGTAGTATTTGCATATGTTAGAATTTAGTGGAAAACTTTTGATTTTGATAGTCAAATGTTGAACTTCAACCGCTACTCTTCGTTGTTACTACTTTATCGAACTTTATACTGTTTTCCGATGTTTGGAAGTGGCTGACTACTTGTTGTGTTGTAAGTCACAGGTAACCAGAAGGGCCAGAGCACGTGAAGTAAGAGCGTAAGTTGCAGCCCAAGGATAGTTCAGCGAAAGTGACGATTCTGGACACAAAGGTTGATGATGGAAAATAGAGAGCTGAGGAATTCAATCCCTGAGGTGGAAAACTTTGTGCGGTTCGGTATCAATCGTCGCTTCTAATTTGTTAATAGCAGGTAAAAAAATACATTAATTCCTGATGCATACCACAGCTGTGCTATAGGATTGACCTAATTGTTATTCGTTTCAAAACAAACGGCGCATACAAACCTATTTTTATCTTTAGACATACATGTTTACTAAATGATGCTAGCACACGCGCATAAAAGAATAGTTTCTGTAGTAAAATGGTTGCATTATGCCCATGCGAGGTTAACCCAAACAAGGAGATTTTTTGGTGTTGGTTAGTTCCTGTCTTAAACAAATTTTGTGACTTTTTGGCTTCATGCAGGTATCGTAGCTATAAAACAACGAGCGCCTATAGTGACATTGTCCATTTTTGCTGCAGCTGATTAAAAAAGGGGGCGAACCTATACCTGCAACTTCAGATTCTCTAAAATATAGATAAGGAGAAATTGTAACATGTACGCGCGTTATTAATGTAAATAAAAAAACTGTGTATGTCATTCTGGTGATTGATTTTATGTTATTATGCTTTTTCACATGATATTTCATCGAAAAAACATATTTTCTCGGGACAATTTGTAGTGTTCTCCGCTAACTGTGTAATGGTTTTCGCTTATGTAACTTGAAGCTTGAGAATTTATTAATGATGTCGAAAACGAGTTCTAACTATTAAGTATCATGACTTATAACAGTATATCTAAGCTATCCTACACTGTTCGTGACCACTTTAAAGAAAACCCGCCGCAACACGGCGGGGCCGTTTACCTCATTAAATATATTTTTGTTCTTATAACTATTTTAATTAATCAAATAGTCATGTCATATCATTGTGTGAAACTTTTTCTAATCTATATTATCTATAATGCAAAAATGTTCAATCTTGAAAAATGAAAAAACTTAATTCGGTCAAACTTAAAGTATTTTAGGAAGTTCTTACATTATTTTCAGAAAGCATATGCAAAGCTAGAAACTATTAACACACTATTAATACACAAAAAAAACCGGGTTGACCCGGGTCGCTTCAAACTCGGTGGGTTGACACGGTGACCTGTTTTTCGACCCAACCCGGCTGGTTGACCGGATTAATTTGACCCGTCTTTTCGACCGGAACGGTTCAACCGGTTGAACCGCCCGGGTCGAAACGGGTTTCAAACATTACGTTAATCCCCAAATCCTCAAACTTCGATTATTTATCGTTTATTACCTATAGACTTTTTTTATCACTACAATTATCTGCCGCTATAAATCTCGTTGCTATGCACGGATACTCGTCTAGTATGTTTTATGGACGCATCCCTCTTCTTGAAATTTGTGGAAAACTAGAAGGGGGGGGGGTTGAATAGTTTTACCATTTAAAACTTCCTTTTAAACTATTTAGATCGACTTATGTCAATCTATTTGGTTGTGTGTGTTGGATGTTGATAAACAAGCATATAAAGATATGTAATGAAAAGATAAGAGTAAGAAGCACAAAACCACAACGCAAATATTTATAGTGGTTCGGCTACAAGGACACCTTCCTTGCCCTACTCCACTCCCCGAGTCACCTACTCGAGAGTTTGTAATCACTACACCAATCTCCTTATGGCGGAGAAGCCTTCACAACGTCGCTTAACCTTTTTCTGGCACAAAGCTAAATACCGAGTTCTTTCACACCAAGGCGAACCACACCTAACACAACGTCGCCTACCCTTTATACGGTGCTAGGCTAACCACCGAGTTCTTTCACACCTTAGGTGAACTACACCTTCACAACGTCGCCTACCCTTTATTAGGTACTAGGCTAAGCACCTAGTTCCATTGCAATGGAGGAACTACTACCACACTACACCAACGACTAATCCCAAAGGAGATCTACTCCTTTACAACATCATCAAGGACATCAATATCCTTGGATCTAATGCTAGTCTATCTAGTACATCGAAACACACCATATCGAATGTACATCTAAGGCACCTTTCACTAATGCCTTTGATTAGATCTACAAGACACCTTTCACTAATGTCTTTGATTAGATCTACAAGACACTTTTCACTAATGTCTTGTGTCTTCACTTCTAAGCACCTTTCACTAATGCTTCTTGTCTTGACTTCTAAGCACCTACCACAAGTGCTTATCCTATAGACGATAGATACCTTTCACTACTATCTTCGTCTTGACACTTGAGACATCTTTCACTAATGTCTTTAACACTACGCTTCTTTTAAGAAAGAAAGGAATCATCAACAAGAGGACTTCAATAGCCTTGATGATGAGGAAGCTTGGCAACTCATGGACTTGAGCTTGCTCGACTTCAAAGGTGGTGATCTTCCCTTTAAGAGGAACCTAAAAGATCACACAAAAACAAAACTACAAACATAGATCTCTTGGATCTAAGGTTAATGAGATTTAACTCAGGGGAGAAAGTATGTTGGAGAGGGGTGAGATATAATGAAGAAATGGCTCACTATTTATAGAGGAAAAACCCTCTTGTTTCCCGGATCCCACGGATCCTTCCACTGGGATCCGGCTAGCACAAAGCTAGGGATCCGTGGTCCGCTCCTCTTTGCCCATGGGTATTTTGGGTTATGGGTCATGGGACATGGGTTATGGGTTGATCCATGGTTTTCAATCTAGATACAATGTACCTTAAGGATACATTGAACTTGTGTAAGTGGTATATATAAAACCATGGGTTATGGGTCAAAACCATTTGCTAGTTTTATCTATTTAGTATATACTTGCTTTTACCCATTTTAGTATATACTTGTTTTTACCCATTTTAGTGTACTTAATATAAGTATGTATTAACCCAATATGTAAACACTAGTTGTTGTACATATGTATCTAACTCATAGAGTTACTTAAACTTGTTAAGCCAATATGTAAACACTAGTTGTTGTACATGTGTATCTAAAATATAAAATCACTTAATCTTGTTATAGTGTTTTATGTGAAAACGTAAGTGTGTTAGAAAACTATTAGTTCAAACCATTTACGTATTTTATTTGTTTCGTTAATATGATTTTACTTTTGTTATCGACAAAACATTAGAAGATCGTAAAATATAAATAAACGTTTTTACGGCTTATTTGTATTAACAAAATTGATTAATATGTGGAACGACTTATCTCATTCTAGTGAATGGTTGACTTTTTTTGATAATCTTAGTCAATTGTATACCATTTATTGTAGGGTACCCCGTGCATTTTTATGACGGTTATCATGTAATAAAATAGTTTGTGATAAATGTTTTTTATTTTATGTTTTCCTTTATAATAACATTGTGAATTGCGAGAATATTTTTTTATATTAAGTTTAATTATTATTAAACAAATTCATATAAAATTGTAGAGTACTCGTCAATGTCAATTTAATCTGAAAACAGTAGTATTGATAATTGTAACACTCTCAAAATCACAACTAACAACGGAAGGCTAATTTGGGTGTTACTTCAAGGTTCACAGTAAATAATTATAGAAAAAGACGTTTTTAAAATAAGTGTTGTCATTCAAAAAATACTCGAAAGTTTAATACAAAAGTGACACAACATAGTTTGAGTACAAAAGAGAATTTCATCAAGTTTGCGAAAAATGACAACTTTATTATACACCATTTAGTAAGGTTTCGATGCCCACTCTGCGCCCAATGCATTCTTCATTAATTTCCTGAGATAAAACATGCTAAAAGGTCAATAAAAATGTTGAGTGAATCCATAGGTTTAAATTAATCAGTTGAACCACAAGTATAAGTTAATAATTGCTTCAAAGTCAATTATTCAGAAAATCATCGGATATTATTGCACTAAACTCATGGCACGCAAAACTTTAACTGTACATCATAGATACAATGTAAAAGAAATAATACCCACCAGGAGGTAGGATGCCACTTCTACCTAGTACTCAAATATAGTGCACTTGTCTGTCTAACCGGTCAGCACAAACGGGGTGGTCAACCCCAATAGATATATCGACAATATTCGCGCTCACTCGCAAGTGACTAATGCTCCATAATACACGGGTCTTTTGGCATAACGGTACTTAGGCAATAATATAATCAGGAACAACATCAGTTTGCAAAAGACTTGTGTTCAGTTTTATAGCATGTATCTCTCCCACGAGATTTATTTATAAAAATAAGTAAAAGTTGTGCTATGAACTCACCTCAGTGATTTAGTAGCAAAATATGGCAGATCAAGTGTGAAATGGTACCGACTCCAACATAAAACCTAAATATAATATGGCAAGTCTCAGAACCTAAAAAAAATTGTCAATGACAAAAAATTATAGACTCTACATGTTCCAAACAGTCTTAGTAAGTAGACTATAAGTTTTGAAAGAAGTTAATAAAGAGTAAATTGCAAAGATCGTTCTTGAGGTTTGGCTAAATTACAAGTGTAGTTCATATCTTTTTTAAAGTGCAACGATTGTCCGTGTAAAGAACTTGGGGTTGCATATTTGGTCCTTGGTCTAAGTTAAATGATTAAAATACCCTTAGGCAAAGGGAAAGATGACAATGGTATTTTAGTCATTTCAGTGTAGCCAAGGACGAAATTTGCAACCCAAAATTTCTCACAAGGACGATGCATGCATTTTCAAAAAAGTAAGAACTACACTTGCAATTTGACCAAAGTACATGGACGATTTTTGCAATTGACCATAAATTAAATGATGGTGATTTGCACACTCTTTTTTTTTACTTACACACTTCATTGTGCGCTATAACAAATTGTACATTACTGTATGTTTCTTTTTCAGTTTGTAAATTGAAATGTGCAAATAAAAAAACAAATTGTGTTAATTAACTCTCTAAAGCCGGATTAAAAAGCAGGTGAACTCCAAAGTCACCTTAGATGCCTTGTCCATGTGTGTTCCACTCACACACGAATTGCTCAAATCGAGAGAGAATAGAGTGACCGGTTCACTCTAATGTTTATAACTTTTTATTTGGTTTGTGAATGTATGTAGGTATATTTATTGGAATATATTTTTATAAAATGTGTATTTTAATGAAAAGTAAGGTGAGTGACCATATCCATAAAAAGATGATAGGAAGTGAAGAGAAGTGAAGGGAGAGAAAAACCTGAAATAATGCTGGTGTGTAAGATTTTCGGCATAAATTAAACTACCCATAATGCACGCTTAGTTCAAAACGATGGATTCATGAAATTCATCACTTATCCCAATCATTATATATACGAACATTGTTGATTTAGTAGGTATAATAATTTACTAGCAAAATTGATCCACTACATGACTTGGATACCCATTTTTTATTGGTTATTATTAGTGTTACTAAAAATTAAGTAAAAAAAATTTGAACACACAACAATTAAATAATAGAAAAAAATAATAACCGCTGCAAACAGTAAAGTTTTTTTTCTGCTGATAGGTATAAATTAAAGATCAGTTGTGTATCTTAAAGATGTTATCATAGACTATTTGCATTACAACAACATATAACTTCCTGATGGGGATAAGTCGACAACTTTTGAATAAAATCGTATTTTTGTTCGAGCAAATTTGTACTTTTGCTCGACCAAATTTAGAAGTTGTCAGATTTTGGCTGTTTTTTAATGGGTCGAGCAATCATGATGTGTACGAGCTCGACGTTCTTAACTAATGTGAAAAAACAAACCAATTGGTTAAGATAAGTCCATTTTAGAAATTTTATCTTTAGAAAACTAGCACCATGATATATATAGTTTATAGTTTAGAAAACTAGTACCATGATATATCTTGTACTTAGAAGAACTTTGATACGGGATGCAATGATCGAGTTGCATCGAGTATTCACTCAAACATAGTTAAGCCACAATTAGAACAGTAGTTTTCGTAAAGCAACTTATCGTAAAGCTTTTTAAAGTTTTCTAAAGCTTATTCTCATGAAAATTGCATCTTTTGACAAAATAGGTGGTTTTAAGAAATATATTTCATACTCAAAACAACGTTGGTTCTCTTTAAGGAAGCTAACATTTATATATTTAAGGGTGCGTTTGGTTTGTAAATGAGTTTAGATTTAGATTTAATTCGGTTTTGAATTTGGATTTGGATTTGAATTTGGTATTTGATTTGACAAAATATTATAACTATATGATATAGATTATGTGAAAATAGTTAAACAATTAAATAATAAAAAATATAGAAAAATGATTGTTATCTTCTTAATCAGCCTACAAATGTCATTCAAGATTTGATTGGTTGATTTTAAAATGATTGGTGGGAATTTGGAGAGAGAATTACGTGTCTGATCAGACAGTGATTTATCGTTAGGCGTGTATTTATCTTGATTAGTAGGTCTAAATAGCATTACTCAAAAATATAACATATATGGTGAAAAACATATAAGACAAAGTGTGTAAGTGGGTTTTCTACGAATCCCACCAGTTTAATATTCAGTGGGTTCTGCTAATTGAAAGTTTGATGTGGTATGTAACCGTCTCAAAACAAATTTTATAATAGGATTACGTCGTTCGATTCTCCCGACTAGTTTTTCTTATCATGATTGATTATTTTCATTTTGTGAAAGTTAAATTCCTAGAAATAACAATGTAAATATGGATAAATATATGATTAGCTACACAATGATCCTATTTTCTCTGGCTTGAATCAAATGTGTAACATCTTTGTAACTTTCGCTAACTAATTCTCATATTTCGCTAGCTCCTTGCTAGTTTATTAAAAACGAACAATTTAAAACATGCCCAATAAGCATGCTCAGACAATAAAGAAAAATGATAAAATGTTAAAAACCATCACAAGTGCTACAATATTTTTCCACTTATGGTAATTAACAAATCATATATCACTATTTCAATAAGAATAAATTGCAAAACCGTCCTTGTGATTAGTCCACATTACAAATGCAGTTCTTACACTTTGGTAATTGCATGTAGAATTTTTTCGAAAAACCTAAAGGGTGAATAGGGTCCCTGTCTAATGTAGATTGACTAAATTGTAGATTGACTAAATGGGAGAGAGATTGATTAAGTCCAATTATAAATCATTGGATCAAATCCAATTGCTCAAATCATCTCATGTTCTTTTGATTTGATCCATTGGATTTGATCAAATGGTTGATAATGTCCAACTTGATCAATCAAGTTCTAAATAACTTGAGAGAATCTCTTCCCGACTAAATGCCCATGTCTTTTGTATTTTTCATGGGCATTATAGTCATTTAACTATGATGCGGGGACGATATTCACCACAAATTCCGTAGGGACTGCGATCACACTTTCAAATATATTAAGACTGCACTTGCAATTTAAACAAACTACGAGAACGATTTTTGCAATTTACCCTTTCATGAATCATTCAAGTTTTCTGGCCAAAAATACAGCACTAAACATTTTTCAAGCTAGTAGAAAAGTGGTCATTCGTGTGGTATATCCAATATATATGGGCAAATCATTACTCCCATAGCCAATAAGAAAGTCAAAATATATAAGCACTAGCACAACATCTTACATAGCATAACACCATAGATTTTTTTCCATGATATGGCCATGCAAGTCATCCACTAATTACACACTATGGTAAATGCATGGTGGACTTAGGTTGCTTTTTTTTTTTTTTTTTTCTTCTTCTTAGCTAAGAGTTTATGTGGGTCCCACTTCTATATAAGTCTTTTAATTGAAAGTACATGATAATTTAAGCTTTGTGGATGTAGATCAAATAAGAGATTTTTATAAGCCACACTTAAAAGTAATAATATTAAATAGTATCTCTTAGCTAATACTCCGTATAAAAAAAGAAACGCCCCCTTAATTCCTTTATTAGTTGTTTCTACCAAGTGTTAAGTATGATTTAATGCTTGAAAATTTTGCTACATTCTCTTGTCACCAATTTCATGATTTTTTTTGTTATGTGGATGTAGGGGTGTGCATAGGCTGAAAACCGGACCGGACCGGCCAGGACCGGACCGGACCGAAAACCGAGTTCGGCCAAAAGCCAAGACCGAGACCGGACCGAATTTGGTCGGTCCGGTCTCGGTCCGGTCGGTCCGGTCCGGTCCTTCGGTCGGTCCGGTCCAAAACGGCCCAATTCGTCGGTTTTTCGTCGGTTTTGGTCCGGACCGGACCGGACCAGGACCGATTGCCAGCGAGGCCATGGGCCGGACCGAATGTGGTCGGTCCGGTCTCGGTCCGGTCGGTCCGGTCCGGTCCTTCGGTCAGTCCGGTCCGGCCGGTCCGTTTGCTCACCCTTATGTGGATGTACTTTATGCGTTCAAAGTGATCTCATATAAGTCACTATCAATCATTTCACTTTGCAAGTTGGTATACCTTTTGCTATATCCACCTATTTCATACTATTATTTATTTTTGGGATGAGTTATCCCCACCCTCTTTATTTATACAAAGAAAATCCTCTTTAGTTTACTAGAAAATACTTTTTGCATTTTTTTTTCTTTTTTTTTTTCCTTTTTTTGTGTATTTTTTTTTTCTTTTTCTAATGTGTTTTTTTAATTAAACAACAACAATAATAGCATGTTAAACATTAACACATTAAACAACTACAACAACTGTTATTATTATTCAATTAAACAACAACATTAACACATTATTTAAAAACAACAACGCCTACTACATAATTATTTATGTCATCTAAAAGATCATAGAGCATTGCACCCGACCGAGGCGTCGTGATCGCCGGGATTCTCGCCGATTTCGTTGATGTCTCAGCGTCTTTATTCTTGTCATCAACATCTTGTTTTGAGACAATAACATCTCATTTCTTGTTTCAAGATGGTCAATCTTATTATCTTTAAGAACGCCTTGATTTAGTATTGCGTTGAAAAAGAGAACATTAAAATCTTGTTTTGAAAAGCGGCCTTCCACATAAAGTATCCACACCCATAGTAAATACGCTGCGTCTTGTTACATGTTAAGAAAATTCTTGAAATGTATTCTTAACAAACAAATTATTGCATATTTACATAACTAAGCAAACGTATAATTATTCTGGCTGAATAAAACATCATGTCTGATTGCCCATAATTAGCTTTTGTACAAGATGTTCTTTCTATAATTAATCCTCTCCGACAGCGACACAAGAAATGATTTTTTTCATTCCACTTGGCCAAAGAATTTGCATAATAATTTACAACATAAATCAGTAATGTTATTATTAATTTAAATAAACTTTCAGTCATTTACTATATATGTTTTGTCGGTGTCATAATACAAACAGTTATCAACAACATAAATCAGTAATTATTCACTATGTTTTGTCGGTATAATTATTTACAACATAAATCAGTAATCATTTACTATGTTTGTCTTCGTCTATTCTCAGTATACATGAGTTGTCGATCAGAATATAAAGTTGCCCATTCGGCTGCATTGTCAAATCTGTACGCTCCCTCATTGTGGGTGAGTATCCGGAAGTGGTGAATTTCCGTCTAGTTTTGAAACTTTGTGAATGATAGTCACTTTCAAACTACTATATAACCTCAAAATAATGCATAGTGAAAACACAAAAAACGTGTTTCACAAAAAAAGCACGAAAACACTCCCGTGATTTCTACTCAGACAAAGGACAAAAGAAAAAAGTTATACAAAAGAAATAATACAAAAAAATGATACAAAAGAAATAATATAAAACTTGGAATGGACCTTCACTTTCATACTTCAAACAAAAAACATTACACAAAAAAGGAAAAAAAAAAGGAAAAGACAACATCGGACGGAAAAAAAAAAAGTACTCTTCCTTACTTTATTACTAGGGAGGGTTTGTAGTACCCTACTACTAGGGAGGGTTTGTATAGTGTATCTCTTTATTTTTTCACCAACACAAAACAAGTACATTACCCCTGCGTTGCGTGGATACACGTTTTTTTGTTGATGACATCTGTATAAGTTTTACAGTGTTTATATATATGCAGTTAAAAAGAGAAATGATCTAGAAAATCAATGCCATTTTGTATTACATCGGGTCCTACTATTGGAACCCTCCCTATGATGTCAAATCATAGGGAATATTCCTTTGTCACGTTTTTTCGATCTGTGCAGGTTTTGTCGGTTTACATTAGTATTTACGACAATTTTAAGCGTTTGGCATTATTAAACTTTATATTCTGATTCCGCATTTTCGGGTTTATAACTTTTGATATAAACAAAATTATAAAAATAAAAAAAAAAAAAAAAACAAAAATCTAAGGAGAGTCCTAATAAAAAACTAGAGGGTCCTAATAACTCAACCCATTACATCAACACGATTGTTTTTATATATTGAGAGGAAAAGAAAGCTATGTAAATTAACCATAATAATGACATACTAGAGTTATGATAAAGATCAACCATACCAAATAACCCAAAAAAACATTTCGAATGGTGTATTGCTAACATATAAAAAGTATAACAAATTATAAACATGTGTAAAAAAATCAAAAGATTATTTAAACCGAGTAATATTACTTTACATTACATTATTACCAAAATATTAACGCGGTTTTTTTGCTTTAGTTATCTTTCTTATGGTTAAACATCATTATGATTCTACATTTTAGGTATTGTTCTTTTATTATTTATGAGACAATAAAATAACTTTTTCTTTTGTATATTTGGGTTTAGATTTGACATTCTGTTCATGTAATCCGGACGGTTACCTTTTTGATAGCGGGGTCGGTGAGGTGAGCATCCGTAGCCAATGGGAGATTATTTTCTCCCCAAGGTTCAAATCAAAGACCTCTAAACACTTTCGTCCTATCCATTGGATCACCCCCATTGATTATAAAATATTTTATTATGAATATTTATATAAATCAAAAAATATTTATAGCACATATATGTTCATGTTGCAAACAAATCTATACTACATAAAATGTAAAAATAGTCAAAAGAAAATGTTGAAAAGTTGAAATTGGTCAATGAAAAGAAAAATACATAATGTAGTTAATATCTTATTAAAACACCTCATTACTTAAAAGTACAATAATTTATTTACATTATACAACCAATTAAAATCACATCTACAAAATTAAAAACAACCAAATTAAAACACCCTTACTAAAAAGTACAATAAAATTTTTGTAACGTACAATTTAAAGAAGCTATAACATAATCCAAAATATAAAATAATTAAACACACTAATTAATTTTATTTTTAAAACACCTTAAAATGAAAAGTACATCTTATTATACACATTATACAAATTAATAAAACACACAAAACTTCACACAAGCTAACAAGTTGATGGTACATATAGTTTTGAAAACCGGACCAGACCGGACCAACGTGTTCAACCGGGAACCGGTGTCGCCACCGGTTCGGCTAACCAATTAAAGCCATCCGAAAATAAACCAGAGAGGACCCGTTGAAACCGATACAAACTGGTGAATCAGGTCTTATCGATACAAACTGGTGAATCAGGTCTTATCGAAATCTACTTTTCCGGTTAATCGTCACAGGGTACCCGCCGCCGAAAGGTGCGGGTACCTTGCTATATACTATATAAAGGAAAAACCAAAAAGTAAAAAATGAAAAGTTGAAACTAAAATTAAAAATGTTGAAGATATATATTTCAAAAGGAAACTATTAATACTGCGAAACCGGGTTGATCAGGACGCTTCAAACCAGTGAGTTGACCGATTAATTTGACTGTTTTCGACCCAACACATTAGGTTGACTCGGTTCATCGACCTATTTTTTACGAAGCTATTCGGTAGGTTGAACCACCCGGGTCGACCGGGTTTCATATTGACAAAATTATATGAGAAATGATGAAGTAGTTTGCAACCGTGACAAATTTGGAAAAATGAGAGACAAAATAATTGTAGTTTTTGTTGTTTATTTTCTTTGACACATATCTTTGTCGTTTGTATAATGTTATTTTAAAAATATTGGATTAGACTTCTTAAAGGACTAGCGTATAAAATAGCTTAAAAAGTAGCGTATATGAATCGTCTTTTAAAAGTTAATATATATTTTATAGCCCTTTTTGTCCAATATATAAATAATGTTATGTAAGTTTATTAGAATCACAAAAATTAAATAGTATTGTTATCTTTAGCGATAATTATTTGTACCCCAAACAAATAGGTTTGAACAATGCGTAAATATCTATGCAAATTGATAGTACAAGATGATCTTATTATGGTGATATCAAATTTGTAATGTTACAAGTTTAAAATCCACACACCAAATGATAAACGCTACACATGTAAAAAAAAAGTTATCACAGACTAAATTACTGGCAATATAATACCGTTGCTTTTTGTAATGCTTGAATCTATTATTTCTAAAATCTTAATAACTTAAAACAGTCCTATTAGAAAATATACTCGCACACTTAGATCGACTCCACATAATTTTTTTGAAAACTGTATATTTCTGTTGTTATGTAACCACGCATCAGAATTATAGTTATTCGAAAGTGATTCTCTAACGCTACAAACACAGTTTGTTGAAAAAAGCTTATGGGTCGTCGGAATTTTGTAAAAAATTAAACCGCAAACGCCAGACGCGGGTACTCGTCTAGTTTATGTAAAATGTTGAAATATGGTTGGTGAGGTTTAAAAAGAACGTAATTAAGCATTTCAATTTCAAATTGATAAAGAAATGGGGTTGGAGAATTCGATGAGTAAACCAACAAAAGATGGCAAGTTAGCTAAATAATGGTAGAGTCACTTATTCAAAGATTTTTGATATCTTAAGCCTTTTACAAATATATCATGTGCTAAAAGTAAAAAAGCAACATTTAAAAATAGCTGTAAAGTAGTCTTAATTTGATTTTATACTGCTAGATTAAACATTAAGTTGATCTAACGATTTAAGAGGGATGTTTTGTCAACATTTTTTCTCTCTACTTCATCGGCAATATAAACACATCAGCACAACATCTTAAATTTTATCACATTATAGAGGAATTTTCAATCTTCTTTCTTATTTTGATCTTCTGGGAATAATCCACACCATTCATCTAGTATGATCTAATGGTGGGGATAAGCTAATATTTAATATAAGCACAAGTCAGTATTTTTTTCTTATTTTTCTTTGTCTTTTTATATTTCTTATTTATTAACATTTTTTTTCTTTTTCTTTTTCTTTTTGGAATTCACGTTCATTTTAAATTCATATCTATTTTTTTTTTTTTTTTTTCCGCTTTTATCGTTTCATTTTGTATCCATACGTTTTGTTCGTTTTATACATTTTCGTCCGTGTTCATATGTTTTCGTCCTTTTTTACGTTTTAGTCGATTTGAAGTTTTAAATCTGTTTTCATCCATTTTAAATGCGTTTACATCCGTTTTCGGCGTTTTCATACGTTTTTATGCGTTTACATAAGTTTTAAATGCATTTTTAGGCGTTTTTGTCCGTTTTCACACGTTTTCGTCCGTTTTACGTTTTCATCCATTTTAGACATTTTAAATACATTTCGAGACGCCGTCCGTTTTTATCGTTTTAAATACGTTATCATACGTTTTCGTCTCTTTTCTTACGTTTTAGCCCGTTTACGTCCGTTTACGTTGGGAATTATCGAGTAGGATTTCTCATCAATCTTTAGAAGGAGTCTGCTTTGAGTAGAAGCGAATCTGTTGAAGAAGAGATTCTTTGAAGTATAAAAGCCGTGTCGTGTGTCTGTTGAAGGTGGAAGTGACTGGGATCTGCGCACGCTTTATTAATTATATGCTAACCCATCATTATTCTTGAGCGCTTGGGGTTAGCATGGGTATTATTGTCTTGCTCAATATTGTTTAGTGTGTTAGTCATTAAATGCATGCTTGCATGCTTAGTCGATTGAGAAGTAATAGTTTAGGGTTCCTTGTCTATAAAAGGAACTTCATAGTATGTAATAGATAACTAATTTGAAACATAGTGTTTCAGTTAATAAAAGATCCATAGAGGATCTAAGTGTTCTTAGTTATAACAACTTGTATTTACATTCCGCTATAGAATACGAGTTGTAGAGATTTTCTATTAGTTTTCTTATGATTACATAGGCAACACTAACGATCTCGAGTGCTCAAGATCATCAAGTTACGGTTGTGTTCAACAAGTGGTATCGAGCCTCGGGAAAGTCTCTACGATCTTGAGAACCATATTTTACCTCACCCCATACAACCAAAAATACATTCACCATGCCCGGCGATGATGAATCCAAGTCACCAACAACAACATCAAGAACACCACCTCATGCAACAACTTAGTCTCTCCAACAAGAATGGTAAGTTTCCTTATCTAAAAAGGAAGAGTATGATTTGTGGACAATGAAGATCTGAGCTGGATCTCAATATTGATTGAAATCTTTGGGAGATTGTGAAGAAAGGAAGCAATGAAGAAGACTATCCCGGATCTTGATGGTAAGTTTACCATTGCTCCTCCCAAAGCTATTTGAAGAGATTCTAGGCGCAAGAGAGAGCAAAAGTAAGAACCATCCTTCTTGAGCTATTCCTAAAGATCACTTGGGTGATTTTCACCACATGGATGATGCAAAGGACATATGGATGGCTCTTAAAGCAAGGTTCGGTGGCAATGAAGAGTCCGGAGAATGAGGAAGTTCATCTTTGAGACAACACTTTCAAGAATTCAATATTTGGAAGAAGAAGGTATCCATGAGGGATCTGACGGGTTTCATAAGATTACGAGTCGACTAAACCGGTGAATGCAAAACGACAATGATGATTGCAATTCAAAGTTCCTCGATCTTTGCCTCCATCATGGTTACATGTTAGTATAGTGTAACACCCGAAAATCTTAATGGCGGAAGACTAATTGGGTGTTACTTGAATGGAGATCATAGTCAATAATTATAGAAAAGCGACTCGAAAGAGGCGTTTTATTAAAATAGTTATCATTCATCGAAAACTCATAGTTTGTTACAAAACATTGTAAATAGATCAAGTGTTTTCCCGAAAGAAAGATCATGAGTTTGAAAGAAATGATAACTTTTATGTTTTACACCACCGGATAAGCCTTGCTATGCCCGTTCCGCACCTTGGTCATAATCTTCACCGATTACACGAGATAACATGCTTAAAAGGTCAACAAAATTGTTGAGTGAAGTCCATAGGTTTAAAATAAGTTGAACACAAGTATAAGATCATGATCATTGTAAACTAACAATATCATAAGAAAATTCATGATTATTATGCGCTAAGCTCATGAAACCAAGACTCATTGCATACACCGAATTACCGGTGTGCGAAAGTATGCCCCAAAGGAGGTAATAGCCAATTACCTAAAGAAATTCGATATAGTGCGCCTCGGTTATTTCTCTATAACCAAAGCGGGTTCGTTAATCCCATAGTACTATTCGCGATATCTCGTTCACTCGCGGTGACTAATGGTTCATGATCGGGGACTTGTGGCTAACAACTTAGGCGGTACCAATAATCAAGAGGATCAAGCATTTATGAAAAACCTTGTGTTCTAGTTTAGAGCATGTATCTCCTCGCGGGGTTTGTAAAATAAATTAAAAGCGAGGCTATGAACTCACCTGATGATAATGCACACGCACAAAAAGATCAAGCACAATGTAGCGGAGGTTCCAACTCGAAACCTAAAATGATGAGATGGCGAGTCTCGAAGAATGAGCATTTTGGTTCGCGACCAAAATAATAGAGCATTGAATATTCTTATTCAATAGATCATTGGATTGTCCTATCCAATAGTGTGCGATCGTGATTAACGTTTTAAGTTAATTTACATGCTACATTGTCTTAACGATGATCCTCACTTACGCATAAGTGAAATGTTCCCCGTTGTGATCTTAGTAAATTCGTTGGGTATTTTAACGTATTTAGATCCCTCGAGTGTTTTATCAAAATAAGCATATTTTACATATACTTAGTTATTTTCTAATATATATTTACATATATATTTATACATGAAATAAGTTTATCATTATTCGAAAATATTACGCTCATGTGATCAAAAATACTCATTTTTACGAGGCTATTATGAAATCATAAGTTTTGCTAAACTTTTCCTAAATTTACACTTTTACCCTCGAGTTACAAAAAGTACGAGTTTAGTCCTCAAATTTGAGTAATTTACACTTTCTACCCAAAATGTATTTTATATCAAAACTTTCGAAATGACATCTTTAACCCTTGGTAAAAGCGAATTTACAAAAGCAGTCCTCCAAGTTATGTTTATCGCTTTAAACCTTTACTTTTCAAACTTGTCACAATTTACCCAAAGTTTAATAATACAAGTTCTCGTACATTCTGGGTTTGATCCTTGTGGTTTCATGTGCACATGCACACGTGCATGCTACCCTTGCACTTTCGACATTGACCCTTTTCGACCCTTAGACTTTTACAAAATACTATTTCGCTTATAAAATGATCCTTTAGCTTTACAATTTGTTACCCTTTGGACCCTTCGTTTCATATTTTGCAAAAATAGTCCGAAAACATTCTTTTATAAAACGAAACTTTGTAAAAAGGTTTTCAACTATACTTTAGCTTATCTTTAGAGCTTATTTGCTTATAATAGACTTATTGGGCCGGGTTAGATCCTTAATGGACTCAAATTGGACTTATTGGGCTTGATATTTGGGCTTCAGGCCCGTTGTCATTTTCGTGAGTTTTACAAGTGAACAAATGGCTATTATGTGTTCGAGTGATGTTTCTAATTGTTTCAGGCTCGTTTTAACTATCTGCATTGTGTCGTGGTACAACTATTTCATGTGTATAACGCTAGTTGTTCATAAAATGTGCACACATCCTAAGCATCATGCGATAACTAAGTGTAATGAAATAATAAGAAGTAAGAATGTGTCAAGGGTGACTTACAAACACTCGAATGAGTGGTGATGCTCGATGAGATGATGTTTCAAACTTTACCCCGTGTTCTCCTTATAAAAGTTACTCGAGCTACTATTTACCAAAGCTTACTTAGCGTTAAACCACTTGTTCCTCCTAGATGTTCACGGTGGAAGACTTTGGTGTGTGATGAGTGTGAGTTTTCTTTGTGTTGGAGTTGTGTGAGTAGCATAGTGAGTGTGTCGTGTGTTTATAAGAGAAGACAAGTATGGCTCTTTCTTGTATTTTACTCATTAGGTTACCTAGACATAGAGTTATTAGACATGTGATACTTTGCACTTGGTCTTGTTTCATGTGTGGTTTCAGCCGAAGGTTTGGGCGTGAGAAGGTGATGTCGCGTCGGTTTGGATATGGGGAACACAAGAACCTTTGGATAAGAGAGTCAAAACTAGTCAAAGTAGGATTAGTGGAAATTTTAAATTGTTTTAGGGTGGCTCATGTGTTTTGTTTCCTTTTGTACACTCACACACGCAACATTTGGGGACACAAAAAGAGAATTTTCATTTTCTCTAGTTGATGCATTTTTGCTAGTTTATTTCTTGCTTTTGGTTCTCGTCTAGTTACTAGTTCACCAACTGAAATCACAATACCAATGTTTGCAAATTTGCTAGTCTTTGTGGGTGTTGGGCTCGGTAGCTAGGCCCAAGAGAAATCAATGATTTGGGCTCGGGTTTGTTTGAGTACAAAGACTAAGCCCAAAGAGGATAGCACTATGTTGGGCTAGGGTGATTAACGTGGCCCAAATAAAAAATATAGCGTGGGCTTGGCGGTTACAAGGCCCATTTAGTGTCGGGTTGAGTGGTGAAGTGGTATAAAGTCCAATGAGTTCGAGGCCCAATCTGAAATTAAATATATTTTATTATAATTTAATTAGTATTTTTTAAATTTTTACGTGTCCGATTCGTATTTTAGGATTATCAAGATAGTGGGAAATTTATTTAGATCCTGCGGTATCTTTTATGAGCTTTCAGTGCGTTGATCATGCATATGCCAAATGATATGCAAATGTGATGTTTAGAAAATTTCATGACGAAATAGATCGTGTTAAATTCCTGATTAAAGCGTTAAGTACATTGAAATTTTCCGGGAGCTTACATATAGCCCTTAAAGCTAAAGGTGGGTTGGACATGCTCACTTTTGATGAGTTGTACAACAAACTCAAATCTCTTGAAACGATGTCGGATCTCCTACCGTGCATCCTCTTACGGTCATCTGACCTTTGTTGGGACATCTCACTCCAATATGATGATGTATGCTCCAAGTCAACTTACTTACCATCATCATCTTATCGTCCCACTCCATCATGTCCTCAAGCTAAAGCGGTAGTATATTGGAGGATGTTCTTCATTCATTTGTTCTTGATTATGATACTCAAGTGACATCTTGTCTATGAAGATTTTGAGCGGTGGACCCACGATATGGAGGAGATGGCGAAATGGCGGTGGCCATGCTTCGATGAGATATCAAAAGGTTTGAGGAGAGGTCGGGAAGAAAGTTTGGCTTCGAGGAAAGGATCTAGCTCGTTTTGACGGGAGAAAGGTCAAGTGTTTCTCTTGTCACCGGATGGGTCATTTCTCGAGGAATGCAAAGATAGGAAGAGTGGAGAGGAGCTAACTACAATTCCTATCGTGAGAATCGAAGGAAGCTAGAACTTGACTCTTGTCACCTTGGATGAGCAGGTCAACTGGGTTGCACATGAACACGTGAATGAGGAAGGCTATACGTCTGAGAAGCTTGGATTCTTTGGCAAGATGTACTTGGAAGATAGGCATGATCAATTTGCCTTGATGGGACTTTCTCGGTACTGTGTTGTATATTTGGTTGTAGTGAAAGATACAATGAACTTAAAGAAGCTTATGATACTATGAAACCTAAATACAATGAATGCTATGTTGATAATGAAGCTTATAAACTTTCGTTAAAAACATTAGAAAGACAAAAGGTATGGTTTCAAAAGAATCGGATAGCTTATGAAGAAAAGATAAAGGGTTTACAATTTGATCTAGATATTGCAAACATTAACTTAAAAGCATTGAAAAGAAAAAGCGATGCTATTCTTTGAGAACCTAGAGCTTAAAGAGAAACTAGCTAAGAAATAGCTAGACATAAACAATAGCTAATATCGGTGACAATCTAGCTAGAAATCTATAGTAGTCGGTCGGTGATCTACGGAATAGGTTTAGGTTTTCAAAAGTATGTAGGATTGGAAGCTAGGAAATATGGGTAAATCTACACTGCAGGATTAGAAAATTTAGTTAAAGAAGGTGATTTACATGTTGTCCACGGTCCTATTAGAGGTGAATTCATGCTTTTGACCATCCATCACTTTGTTGACTTTGATGGATCACACCATCTGTATGGCAAAAAGTCAAAAGACTTGCGGACACCGATGCTTCATCTTATGACTTTGTCTCTTTCTCAGCGGTGACAATTCATCGGATCAAGGGTCTACTTCGGTGTGATTCAAGTGATAAGTCGGACCTTCCGAGCCCTCACCGAGCCTACACCCGAGTCTATCTACAAGCCTTCTAGGGTAGGCTCTGTGGAATCAACTTCAAGCTGTTTCCACGAAGACTTGTCCTTTAAATCTTTGCATAATAAGTCTGTTAAAAACAATTCCTTTAATGTTTCGGTTTAAGTACTTCTACATGTAATAGAACATCTTCTTTGTTGAATAAATCTTCCAAAAGGAAGACACGTTTTGTATGTGGAGTAAATTTCATTTAATTAAGGATTGTGATTTCTATGAGCAAAGATTGGGTGTATGTGCTACTCGTGAAACCTAGACACTGTGTGGACCAATGTTAAGAATATTCCACCTTATGTCCCTAAGCTACTTATCTTGACTCTCCTTGGAGGAGATCGGTGATAGACCTTATGTGCAACCTACTAGCCCATACTTTAAACATGGTTATTGGCTGCATATGTTGACTCTATGAATAATGGGAAAGGAATTTGAGGTCTTGTTGTCAAGTCCTCGTGAGTTGTTCTTGGAATGATAAGGGACCTAAATTTCAATGGAAACCCAAGAACAATGGTGGATCTTTCTCATCCGCTAGACAAAAATCTTATGATCCACGAGGCGGGTTCAAGTCGGAATGACTTGAGCCTCCTTTGTATACTAACATTCTTTTGTATATATTTTTGTTCTATAGGATCATCCCTTAAGCATAAAGATATTGGTATTGTTGATAGTGGTTGTTCAAGAAGTATGTGCGGAAATAGAGATATGATGCACAATTTTGTTCCTATTGAAGAAGGAGGCTTTGTGACTTTTGGTGGAAGTGATGGTAGAATCTTGGGAAAGGCACCATCAAGACACCCTCTTGAACTTTGAAAATGTGTACTATGTTAGGGAACTTGACACTTCAACTTGTTATCGATCTCACAAATTTGTGACACCAAGAACAAGGTACTCTTCTCGAAGATGAATGTCTTGTGCTTTCTAAAGAGTTCAAGCTTCGGAAGATACTTCAATTCACGAGAGTTCCTCGAACTCACAATCTATACACATTCAACCTCAATGAAGTTCATCTGAAGGTGACCTCACTTGTTTGGTGGCTAAAGCATCCTTGGATGAGTCTACCAAATAGCACGGAGAATGGCTCATGTGAATTTCAAGACCATAAATAAACTCTCTAAAATGGGTCTTGTTGAAGGTCTTCCTCAAAGTTTTCTCCAATGATCATAATTGTGTTGCATGCAACAAAGGGAAGCAACACAAAGCCTCCTACAAAGCTATCATCTGCTATGAGCATTATTTACGAGCCTCTTCATTTGTTACATATGGATCTATTTGGTCGACTCAAGTCGAAGCATTGATCACAAGTATTTTGTTTGGTTATCACCGATGGCTATAGCGATTTTGTTGGGTGTTCTTTCTTGGGACTAAAGATGAAACATCTCCGGTCTTGAAAGACTTCATCACCCTCGTTGAAAATCAGTTGAGCAAGAAGGTTAAGGAATTCGGTGTGATAATGGGACGAGTTCAAGAATCTATTATTATAGAATTACAGCAGGTCTAAAGGGATAAAGAAAGACTATAGCAATCCAAGAAACCCGCAACAAAATGGGGTGTTGGAAAAAAAATAGGACCTTGATAGAGGTCGCAAGATCAATGCTTGCGGACTCTAAATTGCCTACTATGTTTGGAATGAAGGCATTGGCACGACTTGCTATGTGCTAAGCAGAGTCTCCATTACTAGACCTCACCTCAAAACACCATATG
This sequence comes from Chrysanthemum lavandulifolium, assembly GCA_022545495.1. Lineage (NCBI taxonomy): Eukaryota > Viridiplantae > Streptophyta > Magnoliopsida > Asterales > Asteraceae > Chrysanthemum > Chrysanthemum lavandulifolium. The sequence continues at coordinate 293,763,412 of CM040241.1, forward strand.
AGCTTCTCTTTGGGAAAGTTCCGACCATTCATTACCTCGAACCTTTTGGTTGTCGGTGACCATTCTAAACACCGGTGATCCGTTGGGGAAGTTTGATGAGAAAGGCGATGAGGGTTATATTGTGGGTTATTCGGCTCATAGCAAGGCTTACAGAGTGTACAATTTATCGCCAAGAAAATAGAGAGACTTTGAACACGAGATACATGGAAGATAAGCCCAATGTTCAGGGCGGGGTCATGTGTGGTCTTTTGACCTTGACTATAGCGATTATTTGGGTTATACTAGACATATGGCTAACCAACGTGCGAGGTTCTCAAGAGTCTCCACTAACAATGCAGTACCTTGAATGTTGACTCGGAAAGTGAATTTGAAGATGATGAACAACCTATACTTGTGCCTTCTTTCTCCCCAACAATGTTGCGGTCACACTTCTAGAGATATTTCACTGAGAGTGAAGATGAATCACACTATCTTGAGGACCTTGCTAGGCTTGGACTCGAGAGTTTGCTGACTAAGCTTGAAGGCGAGAAGGTGAATGGGGAGCTTGCATTTGATTTGTCGATGGAAACCATGTTTCACGACGATCGATGATCTCTCCCATCGTCACCAAATCTGTTTGAAAGCTCATTGTTTCTCCTCCTTTTCCTTCTAGGTGTCCATGGACTTTGGTGAACCCTATACTCGCTTTCCAAGACCTTGGATCTTGGAAATCATCAACAATCGGCATTTTCACCTCACCTTCCTATGACACAACTTTTGTACCAAGCTGTGTCTAATCTTGAACCTTCCATTGAAGTCAACCCTCGCTACTAAAAGAATCAACATCACTCACCCTCGATCCAATATTATTGGTGACATTCTAGCACCTGTTAGAACTCGAAGGGCTATCTCTAGTCCTAAATTTGGACGGGTTGCTTATCTCTTATGTCTCAAATCGGCAAAGAGACAATCACACGGACTTCAAGCATTATGCATTTGCGTGTTTTCTTTCTCAAGTAGAACCAACCGGTGTCACTCAAGCTCTTGAAGACTCGAGTTGGATTGAAGCAATGCAAGAAGAAATGCAACAGTTTCAAAACCAACAAGTTTGGATCTTGGTACCTTTACGGATGGCAAATATGCTATTGGAACTAAATGGATTACGAAGAACAAAAGAGATGCAAAGGGTGTAGTTATTAAAAACAAAGCAAGATTAGTAGCTCAAGGTTACGAGGCAAGAGGAAGGATTGATTATGATGAAGTGTTTACACTGCTAGAGTAGAGGCTATTGAATTTTCTTGGCCTATGCTTCTTACATGGGCTTCATGGTGTATCGATGGATGTTAAAGGTGCTTTTACGTATGGTGAGATAGAAGAGGAGGTTTATGTCTCTCAACCCAAAGGATTTGAAGACCCGGATCATCCTAATCATGTTTACAAGGTGGTTAAAGCTCTCTATGGACCGCATCAGGCACCAAGAGCATGGTATGCTAGGCTTTCATCATTTCTGTGAAGCATGGCTACGAGAAGAGGTGCCATTGATAAGACACTTTTACGAAGAAGAACTCGCGGACATCATACTTGTGCAAGTGTATGTGGATGACATCATTTTGGATCCACTAAAGAAGCTTGGTGCGAGGAATTTGAGGAACCGATGAAGGAGAATTTCGGATGAGTGCTATGGGGAGCTTACTTTCTTTTGGGTCTCAAGTTATGCGAGAAACAAGATGGGATATTCATCGGTCAAGATAAATATGTGAGGACATTTTGAAGAAATTTGGTATGGAAGGTGTCGGATCGCCACAACACCTTATGAAGCTCAAAACAAAACCAACAATGAACGAGATCTACCGTGAATGTTCATTTATATAGATCTATGATTGGTTCATTAATGTATCTAACGACTTCAAGACACGATATTACCTTTCTTTGTGAGTGTTTGCTCTCGTCATCAAGTCACTCCACTTACTTCCCATCTCAATGCGGTCAAGAAGATCTTTAAGTACCTCAAAGGCCAACCTCATTTAGGCCTTTGGTACCCAGAGTCTCCTTTTAAGTTGGAAGCATATAGTGATAGTGATTATCTTTGGTGCAATCTGGATAGGAGATCCATGTTGAAGGTTTGTCAATTCCTTTGAGCGAGATTGATTTCTTGGCGGTGCAAGAAACAAACCATTGTGGCAACCTCAACTCATCAAGCGAGTATGTTCTTCTTTGCAAATTGTAGACGGGTCCTTTGGATTCAAAATCAATTCTTGGATTATGGGTATAACTTCATGAACACAACACTTTTATTGGTAATCAAAGTACCATATGCATTGTCAAAATCCGATATTTCACAAGAGAACCAAACATATTGAGATCAGCACCACTTTATAAGAGATGCATATGAAAAACATTTGATAAATGTGGCTAAAATTCATCTGAGATGATAATGTGGCGGATCTGTTAACAAAAGCTTTTGATGGACCAAGGTTTCAACACCTTGTGGTCAATATTGGAATGCTTAACCCTTAGCGCAAAGTTTAAGGGAGGCATATGCCTCGGGGAGGATTTTATTTTGTTTGTGTTTTGTTGGTTTCTTAGTTTAAAAAAAAAAAAAAAAAAAAAAAAAAAAAAAAATTCTCTTGCGGGTTTGTTGTATTTACTTAATAGTTTTAACTCACCATATATACCTTGTGTATATCAAAGAGTTAGCTAGTCCAAAGGGTACAGACTTTGGTAAAGACACGTCAAATTTGTTGATAGTTTGTAATGATTTGCTCAAAATCATAGGTTGCAACCACCCATGCTTAATTCTTGAAAGTTGTATGGTCATCAATTCACCATGGTGTATTCCTTTGGAATCCAAGAATTGGCTAGCCCACAAGTATATGGCTTGTGGTAAAGGCAACCGAGTCCATATTTGGTTATCAATTCACCAATTCTAAGAATTGACTAGTCTAAGCAAGCGGCTACGGGTAAAGACACATCAAATCCGTTTATATAGTTCTTGATTTGCTAATAAATCGAGATGGTTATCAATGTACCATAGTTTTCGGACTAAAACATCGGCTACTCCGGTAGTAATGGCTATTGGTAAAGAGACATCAAATCCATTATTTTCAATGATTCACCTCTCACAGGAGTTAACACACTGGATGTGATGAGAATAGTATGCAACTAATGAGTATTGATGTACACTATGTCTTTATTCTTTGCAAAGACACGGCGTTTCAAAGTTTGGTCATCATAGAGATGAGATTATTATTGGTTCTTTGCTCTTGATGTGTGAGAACAATCCTCTAGTACTACGGTCTCTAAAGATCTATCAAGGTTAGGAAGCTGGAACTTAACCAAGTCAAATTCCGGTTTAGGGAGGATTGTTGGGAATTATGCTAAGTAGGATTTCTCATCAATCTTAGAAGGAGTCTGCTGAGTAGAAGCGAGAATCTGTGAAGAAGAGATTCTGTCAAGTATAAAAGCCGTGTCGTGTGTCTGTTTGAAGAGTGGAAGCTGACTAGGATCTGCACACGCTTTATTAATTATATGCTAACCCATCATTATTCTTGAACTGCCCGAGGTTAGCATGAGCATTATTGTACTCCTCAATATTGTTTAGTGTTTAGTCATTAAATGCATGATTGCATGCTTAGTCGATTGAGAAGTAATAGTTTATGGTTCCTTGTCTATAAAAGGAACTTCATAGTATGTAATAGATACCTAATTCGAAACATAGTGTTTCAGTTAATAAAAGATCCATAGAGGATCTAAGTGTTCTTAGTTATAACAACTTGTATTTACATTCCGCTATAGAATACGAGTTGTAGAGATTTTCTATTAGTTTGCTTATGATTACATAGGCAACACTAACGATCTACGAGTGCTCAAGATCTGTCAAGGTCTGGTTGTGTTCAACAGTTTCCGTCTGTTTTCTAACGGTTTCGTTTGTTTTCTTACGTTTTCGTTTGTTTTCATACGTTTTTGTCCATTTTCTTACGTTTCGTTCGTTTTCGTCCGTTTTCTTTCGTTTTCGTCCATTTTTCAGACGTGTTTTTACGCTTTCATACGTTTTCGTCTGTTTTCTTACGTTTTGCTCATTTTCTTACATTTAAATACTGCTTTCTTACGTTCTGCCATTTCATACGCTTTTATGCATTTTTAGGTTTTCATGTATTTTCGTCCGTTTTAGATGTTTTCGTACGTATTTTACGTTTTCATGTATTTTAAATACATTTTATACGTTTTCGTCCGTTTTGACGTTTTCATCCGTTTTCTCGTTTTCATCCATTTTAGGCGTTTTAAATCATTTTCAACGTTTTCATCCGTTTTATAAGTTTTCGTCCGTTTTCATCCATTTTATCGTTTTACTGTTTTTATACGTTTTGTCCGTTTCACGCGTTTTGTCCGTTTTCATACATTCTTCTTCGATTTAAAGGTTGTAAAAAGCACTAGGTCTTAGTGAGGTGATAGGTAGGGCTAGCGATTAATCGGTTAGGCGGGATTAATCGGATTGGAATTTTTATGCACAAAATTATAATATTATATATTATATTATAATATATGTATGAGATAAGCATAGTGCATCAAAGTTCAAATATTTCAAGTGTTTAAATATAAACATAATACATAATTCTTCAAAGTTCAAAGTCAAACATAGATATTACTTGGTGCATTGACCATTTTAGCGATCTTTGATCGATTAATCGGATTTTGACCGGTTTTAAGCGATTTTGACCGATTTTAAGCGATTTTGTTATTTTTAAGCAATTTTGTTCGATTAATCCGATTAGACCGATTTTGTCCGATAAATCGGTTTGTTGACCAATTTTTTAGCGATATTCGGCCAAACCGATTATATAGGCCGATTATGATAAATCAAGGCGCTTTGTGAGCGATCGGCGATTATCACGAGGATTAATCGGCCGCTAGGCGATTTTACAACGAGATCACAAGTGAGGTGATATCACCTTTGATATCGTGTGTGATATCACTGAGTGTTTGAACTACTCGGTTTGTTTATAAAGATGTGCTTTCTTCAACCATAACTTCTTTAGTTTCTTGATTCAACCATAGATATTTTTAAATTCGCTATAAAACCTATCGAAACATGCACAATGTATCCATTAAATAGAAAAATACACCACAAGTCTAACAAAAGTTTTATAACATATTTTGTTTTCGATTAAACACCTTTTCTAATATTTCATATTATCATAAAACACAAAATCTTCCTAAATATTTTCAACACAAATAAAAAAATAAGCAGAATCATCACGATAATATAATAAGTGATGTTTATTATCATTTCTTTCATATATACTTGGTAAAATACTAAATTCTTATCACATTTGGTATGAATTTAATATTTCACATTCTTAGTTAGTATCATGGTGATAACACATATATGATGAAGAGTGTAATACTCTTCATCTTTCTTCTGATGTTATATCACGAGAGATAAATAAGTTCACTTAAAAATATCAAATGAATAAAAAGAAGCAAACTATGAAAATAGAGAATTGACATATTCTCAAAATCAAACAAGTGTTGCATTAAATTAGCATTTTGTTGAACAAAATAAGAATTCACCTAAAGAGAGTTTAACCCTTTTATTTCTACTAAGAGTATAATATCACAAGTGATAGATAACATTGGTTGCATTAAAAAATATCGCTTGTCAATTGCGATGAAAGACACAAAACTATCTTCAGAATCGAAAATTATAAAAATATTAGAAAACACATAGGTGATAATATATAAAAATATAAAGAGAAATGAAATATCTCGGGTGATATTAAAGGTTAAAAACATACTTGATTGTTTATGAAATATCACAAGTGATATTAGACATTAACTTTTATAATAAATATCACAATTGATATTAGACATGTAATATAATAAAGTTTAATAATAAGCATGAAAACATATGAAAATAGACGAAAGCGTATAAAAGCGCAAAAAGCGGATGAAAGCGTATGAAAACGGACAAATACGTATAAAAGAAATGAAAAGCGATGAAAATGTAAAAAGCGTGAAAGCGGACGAAACGATAAAAGCGGATAAAAAGGACGGCGTATGAAAGCGGACAAAGCGTCGAAAGCAGACGGCGTCTAAAATGGACGAAAATGTAAAAAACGACGGCGTATATAAACCTATGAAAAATGATGAAAGCGTAAGAAAGCGGACAAAAGCGTAAGAAAAGCGAGGCGGCGTAAGAAAGCAGACAAAAGGTATGAAAGCGGACAAAAGCGTAAGAAAGCGGACGAAACGAATGAAAACATAGGAAAATGGCGAAAATGTAAGAAAGCGGTGGCGTAAAAAGCGGATGAAAGCGTATGAATACGGACAAAACGTAAGAAAACTTATGAAATCGGACGGCGTATGAAAGCGGACGAAAACGTAAGAAAGCGGACGAAACGTAAGAAAACGAGCGAAACACAAGAAAGCAGACAAAACATATGAAAGCGGACGAAAATGTAAGAAAGCAGACGAAGCGTAAGAAAGCGGATGAAACGTAAGAAAGCGGACGAAACGTAAGAAAGCGGGCGAAAATGTAAGAAAGCAGATTAAAGCGTAAGAAGGCGGACGAAAACGTATGAAAGCGGACGAAACGTAAGAAGCGGATTTAAAACGTATGAAAGCGGACGAAAATGTATGAAAGCAGATTTAAAACGTATAAAAGCGGAAAGAGCGACAAAACGTATAAACCGACAAAAACGAAAAAAAAAAACGTGAAATTAAAAAAGTGATTAAAAAATACAAATAATGAGAAAATAAATAAAAAAGATAAAAAGAAAAGACGAGAAAAAATATGAACTTAAGTTTAGGCATATTAAATCTTGGGTTAATCCCACCATTAGATCAAACTAAATGAAGGTGGAGATTTATCCCTTAATATCTGAAAATTTTGAAGATCTGAAATAAAGTCTTCTCGCATTATAACATAACACCAAATAAAGATTTCATGATAGTGGCCATATGCGAGTCATCCACTAATTACACATTATGGTAAATGCATGATGGACTTAAATCCTCATTAATTATTTCTACCCAGTGTTAAGTATGATTTATTGCTTGACACTTTTGCAAGATTCTCTTATCACCAATTGCATGATTTTTTGTTATGTGGATGTATTTTAATATTTTATCCGTTGGTATCTTTTTACCAAACACAAAATAAGTGCAATACCTGTACATTGCTCCAGTACACCTTTTTCGTTGATGACGTTTATATAAGTTTTACAGCATTTAAATATATGCAGTTAAAAAAATAAATGATCTAACAAATCAATGCCATATCATAGTACATCAACATTATTGATTGTAGCCTAATTCGTTGCATATATGTTGAGATGAAAAGAAAGGTATGTAAATTAACCATGATAATGACATTATTAGAGCTGTGATGGACCAACTAGGGGTGTTCATCGGTTCGGTTATCGGTTTGTTCGGTTTATTAGGTTCGGTTTGTTCGGTTAATTTTTTTTTTTGGTATAACCGAAAACCGAAAACCGAACTCCCAATAACCGAAAACCGAACCGAATAACCGAATTTTTTTTTTTTTTTTTTTTTTTTTTTTAATTTTTTCATTTATTTATATGTATTTTTGAAAAAAATAATTTTCAAGCTTAAAAATATTATATATATATTATAAAAGAGTTTTAATATATTTTTAATATAAATATATAAAAATATATATATTTATTTAATTTCGGTTTTCGGTTGGGATGGCTAAAACCATAAACCGAACTTTTATTTCGGTTCGGTTCGGTTTTGGCAATTTCGGTTCGGTTACGAGTTCGGTTCGGTTATTTTCGGTTCGGTTCGATTTCGGTTTTCGGTTTATTCGGATATTACCCAACCCATGAACACCCCTAGGACCAACCATAACAAATACTCCACTCAAATAACATTTTAAACAGTGCGTTGCTCAAGTCAACATATAAAAATTATAAAAAATTATAAACATGTCTAAAAAAATTAAAAGAATATTTTAATTGAGTAATTTTATGTTACATTACATTATTACCCAAACAAGGATAGCTACGATACCGCCGCGTTGCGGCGGGGCATTTTATATTTATCGGTATATTAATTTAGTGTCCAATCGGCGGAACTTTGAGCTGCGTAAAAAAAAAATGGACACACAATACATCGTTTTAGTTAGTTTATATTTATCGATGTATTAATCCAGTGTCCAATCGGCGGAACTTTGAGCTGCCAAATGAATGATATTTATAGTTATCACAAATGAAATAAACTATACTTCAAAATGAAATACAAAAACTAAGACCTATACTAACAGCCACAATGGAATAAACTATACCTCAAAATAAAGTATACAATGGACCAAAAGACTCCTTAAGCAAACTAAGAGCTATACTAACTGTTTCAAAATGAAATACAAAGGAATAAACTATACCTCACTGACTAAAATGCAAACTGACAATATCACAAATCACACTTTGATCTTGACTTATAGCCATTTGCATGCTTCAATTGCCAAACGTGACCAAACACAGTAGGTTCAAACGCAGCAGATTCAAACGTAGCAGACATGCACGCGCCAAACACCAGTCATAAAGATACTGATTGTGTACCTCGTAAGTAGCAAATACCTTTTTCAGACACGTTTTCTCACGAAACCCGTCCGTTTCGGACCAACATGCGATGGCGACCCTACTTGGCCCCGATTCTAAGCCCATTTCAGTCTCGTAGTTGCCCCGTTTTAGCCCAAACTTTAGCCCCAACACAGGTCCGTTTATGTCCTATTTCGACAGCCAACGTGGCCCATTTCAACACCGAATCGAACCAATCTGAGCTGCTATATTGAGATGCTGAAAAGAAGAATAATTATTGTGCTTAAGTAGAACAAACATGCAGGATATGTATAAAATAGATAGTCGAACAGATCAAACACTAAAGTATGAAACTCTTTTTCTACTTTCGAATTTCCATTACCTTGAAATCACAACCTTAGCACCACGTCGCGAGTCTTTGTAGGTTGCTATGTCTTGCTCACAAACCAATCGAAACTCAAAATCTCAGACCCCAACATTCCACTGGACTTTTAGATTTAAAGATATAGATGTCCTATTGTTAATTTTAGAATATGAATATGGGTTTCTTTTCTATTCCTTTTTTCTTACGCTTTCTCAAACTAAAGTATGTTGGTGCGTGGCTTTCTAAGAAAAACAAATGGTCAGTGATCACGATAAAAGTAGCAAAACTATATATGGCTATATTTCACCTAAGTGGCACAATCGACCTTTTGCATAAATCTACAAAAAAAATGTAAGACCGCATGTCTAAAATTTATAGTTTTATAACGGTACTAACCTTCAATATGTGAACCAATAGTACGTAAATCGGATATGAGACCATAGATAAACAACAATATTTGGAACAATCACCATAAGCTTGTTGACGTCTGTGTGAGTTCTGGATTCACTTATAAGGGCACCGATTCGCAGATACCACGGAGACTTTCGTGTTCCGTAGCTTTGTTGTCAAGGTGTTGGAAGGCTGCAGATGTAGCGCCTGGCGGAGGCCTTTGCTATTTGTTCAGTTCTTGAAAGGCTGGCGGTCGCATTGAATCCTCGCATTTATATTATGGTGCGTGTCATTACAAAAAAATTGCATGTTTAACGACGTTTGTCAACTAAATATTGAATGATGAATTTCTTGCACATAGTTCTAGTTCCTATAAACTGATAACCGAAGTAACAAACTATGGCAATACCTACGAATCAGAGACACTTTGTCCAGATGTACAATAGCTCATGTAACTCGTTCATATGCCGTTATCCAGATACCTTGACCAGAAAGTAGAATGTACAATAGCTCATGTAAACTGATAACCAACTGGTAAAGTCTCTTTGACATTAAAAATAGAATGTACAATAGTTCATGTAACTCGTTCGTCCTTGTAGTAAATAAATTCCTGTTCTCAAAAAAAGAAATGTGTTTTAAGACAAATATTTGATTTAACAAATAAAATGATATGAAAGGTCGTGACGATAGTTTGCAAAATTTTACCCCTAAGTACCTACCTATTAAGAAGAAATTGATGAGATACATACATATATATAGCTGTTGACCGACTAAAAGCTAGCATACCACTTGATTGCGAAAAGGGTAATCATAGGCAACACTTCTATGGGATGAACGAATCCAAATTCGTTATTTTAAGAACCAAGCCATAGCTATAGAGCATATCGATCCAGCGGGTGACTTGCACCATACCTCCTGCCAACAACATTGACATTATCAGAAGCGTCACATATACGATTTAGGCGGATGTCATATAACCAAAACCTTTTTTAACTACTGATAATGCTAAACTGCAGATGTACTTGTGTCCTAAAGCTACTGGGTAATGTCCGTGTTTCCAGATGTTTTGAACCCAACCTTAATATGCCGTTATCCAGAAACCTTGACCAGAAAGTATTACCTTTTCCCTGAAGAACTGCTCGTAAGCTGTTGACTACGAATAATTGCAAAGCAATTGACGATGCCGCTATCATCGACAGGCTCTTTAACGCAATTCATGTTCTGCAAAACAGCCAATTATGAAAGATGTGTTAAAAACGAAAAGGTATTTGAAGTCTCCCCGCCTTGTGGAACAATAACACATGTGTACACAAACCACTCGCTATAAGTAACACCAATCCTATTAAAATCCTAAAAACTAAACCTTGACAACATAAGACTTTTGTCAACCATGTGGAATGATTCAATACACACACCATAACTTTACTTACAATCTAAAAAGAACTTTCGTAGAGGATACGTAATTACCTTGTACCCTTTGCCATAGCGAAAGCGCTTTCAATTCCGAACAACGCTTAACCTACGCAACCTGTCACAAACATACAAACATTCATAATTCAATGACACAACTCCAATAAGGGTGTGTAACATCAGTACAGTTCAACAGATATTATATACCTTTTACCAAAGTTCACACCTTTATAGCAATCTAACAAAGGCCTGAAACAATGACCATAGCTTGACTAACTCCATTAAGGATCACAGATCAGACTCAGTTCTGCATATGCAACACAGAAAAAAAAAACCATTGTTGGCTGCAACCAAAAGGTATAACCCGGTTACCCCGCCAAAATAGTGAAAAACACCATTCTTGGCTGCAACCCTAGGCCGGACCCGGTTACCCCACCAAGATAGTGTCAAAGGCTTTTATAATTAATATGACCATCATTAAAACACGTGTAACATAGCGCCAGATAAAAAGTCGAATGTGTTCAGCTCTCCCGCGTATACCACTTGACTGCTGCTTTCCTCTTTCATCAGCAGCTGTAATAAGAAAATAAGTTCAATATTATAAAAGCTTGTGTAAAAGTTTTCTAAACACATACCTGTAACTCGAAGGGTTTTCCTTCCAATCTTCAGATCGGAGTACCTTTAATCTTCAAACACACCATACCTACAGAAAAATCGGAAACCCACTAGCGAAAGAAACCAAGCGTCGAAAAGTGTGCGGTGAGTTTTTGTCGTTGATGATTGAATAAGATAATGATCTTATCTGGAAAAGCGAGTATGTCGGCAGAAGAAGTCGGTAGCAGGCCAAGAAGGAAGATGGATATTGCAGTTGGGCTGAAGAAAAAAAAGAGGAGCCTAAACGGCATGTTTTGGTGCCGTTTTGTATCCTCACATTAATATATATATAATATAAACATGATAAATTTTAAATTTTATCTCCTTTCTCATGGACCTTATTAACATGTAATACATGTGCGTTACTCGAGTATACTTTATTTCATATATGAAATACTTATAATATATAACAACTAAAATTGTAATACACGCAGCGTACAATTTTTTACGTATAATTTCTTAGTACAATAATTCATGTGCCTAGCTCGAGATAGATATTTCGTTTTAGTTATCTTTCTTATGGTTACACATCACTGTGATTCTACATTTTAGTTATTGTTATTTTATTAATTATGACACTGTAATAACATTCTAATATAAATAATTTTATAAAATCGTAAAATATTTATAGCGCATACATGTTCCCGTGGCAAACAAAAATTATGTAAAAGCTTGGGGGTTAAAGAGAACATAATTACGCATTCCAATTTCAAATTAACAAAATAACGGGGTTGAAGAATTTGATAAGCAAATCAACATAGGACGGCAAGGTAGCAAGAAAAAGATGGAGTCAGCTATTTTTGGTTTGTCATCTACATATTTATCAAAGATTTTCATATGTTAAGCCTTTTATAAATATATCATGTGTTAAAATAAATAAACAACATATTAGAATATTGGTAAAGTAGTTGACTAGTAAGTTAGTATTGATTTGATTTTGTACGGCTTAGATTGAACAGCAAATAAATCCGACAACTTGGGTTGTTATGTCATCATTCTTTTTCTCTACTAATAGGTTTTCCATGGTAGTGGCCAATGTTTTGAAACCCGGGTTGACCCGGCCGGGTTAACCGGTTGGACCGGTTCCGGTCGAAAAGGTAAAAACCTGGGTTTCAAAACGGGTCAACCGTCTCGACCCGTCGGGTTTTAAGTGACCCGGGTCAACCCGGGTCTCGAAACCCGGCCGGGTTTGATTTTGTCATTTTTTTTAATTGAAAACCATAGACCGTGAGTGTTTAGTTCCACTTTTCACTTTTTATTTCAACCCCGTTCATTACAACCACCATTATAATAACACAGTGTCACCTACCATCAAATTTGAGTGAAACGAGCCACCATTATAATAACTGGATACTTTGATGAAGGTAATTTTGACTCCTTATTTTTCTATTTTCCATATTAAGGTGCTATTTTGTTTGATACAAGGATTGTATGCATAAATTAGAGACATCATTGTTTTACTTGCATTTAAACTAGTAAATTCAAATTTGGTACATCAAGATTTACTTGATTTGTTGTTTACAAAGAAGGAAAATGGTTCTTTCTTTTTCTCACAAAGAAAAGTAGTGTTTGGATATTATATTTGGACAGCAGAAAAAGGATGTTTGGACATGTGCATAAAACCGGGTCTAACCGGGTTGACCCGGCGGTTGAACCGGTTGACCCGGTGACCCGGTGACCCGGTGACTAGGCCGGGTCGATCACAAACCCGGGTTTCAAAACATTGGTAGTGGCCATGCAAGTCATCCACTAATTGTTTCTACCAAGTACTTAACACAAAATAAAAGAAAAATAAAACCCAAATATTGGTAGCTACTACCTGGTCCAAATTTTCGTGAAAGAAATTAAGAAAAAAATAAAAGCAAATCATTAAGAGTGAATTACTTAAGTAGCGGGGATGGAACTTAGTGAGGACCGGGAGGGGTAGTGGCCCTCTAAATTTTTTTAGCCATAAGTATACTTTTAACTCTTACACTTTGCACTAGTAGAGATTATTAGTGCGAATGTTAGATGAAAATTTAAAACCCCCTCCCTCTTTGAAACAAGTATTGGTAACCCAACACAAACGTGTCATAAAACCCAAATATTGGTAGCTACTATCTGGCCCAAAATTTCATCAAAGAAATTACCAAAAGCAAATCTTAAGAATGAACCACGTAAGTAAAGGGGACGAAACTTAGTGAGGACTTGGAATGGTCCTGGCTTTCTAATAATTTTTATCCATAAGTATATCTTTAACCTTTACATTTTGTAGTGGTAGACATTATTAGTACGATTGTTAGATTAAATTTTGATGGTGTTGTTATGCTATAATGTAATAAAATATAAGATGTTATGTTAATGTGTATAGCTTGTCGATAGAGCGGAGAGAAAGAATGATGACATGACAACCATCATAAGTCGTGAGATTAACTTAATGTTCAATCTAAGCCGGTATAAAATTAAATCAAGATTAAGTCAATTTTTTTATAAATATTTTGAAATATTGTTCTTTATTTCAACACACGGTATATTTGTAAAAAGTTTAAGATATAAAAATCTTTGTAAATATATACATTACAACATTAAAATAACTAACTCCACCTTTTTTTTTTTTTTTTTTTTTTAACTTGCAGTCTTCTTAGATTTGCTCATCGAATTCTTCAAACCCAAGTTTTTGTTAATTTGTAATTGGAATGCTTAATTATGTTCTCTTCCCAACAATCATATTTCAAGCTTTTACATAATTTTTGTTTGCAAAGTGAACATGTATGTGCTATGAATGTTTAATGATTTATAAAATGATTCGTATTAAAATGTATGTGCTATAAATATCGGCATATCTGGCTCACCTTGAACGCTCAAAAAACGTTGCAAAGGTATTTAGAGGTGAAAAAAAAAACGAAAAACTGATCCGATCTAAGAAAAACCGCGGTTTTTGGAAAACCCAAAAACCGGTTTTCCTTGAACCAAATCGTTGGTCTTATAACCGGTTTAAAACTTTTGATGTCAACCGGTTTAAACTAAACCAGTTTTGGGTCAAACCGGCCGTTTTTTCTCCCCCAAAACCGGTTTTGAGAAAGAAAAAAAATCAAAAGGTGCACCTCTAAATGTATTAATGTATCTACTATTCTTATTACATAGTCTTCAGTCTTCTCATTTTTTAACAATTCTCTGATAAAATATTATACTACTAAGAGTTTTGGGTGTGATGATATACCAAAACTCCTCATTTGAGGCCTACGGGGTGTCACATCACTTTAACAAACCTTCTTTTATAACTCCTTTAGAGCATGCACATCCATAACTTGAGTTATAGTTTAACACCTGCCACATCAGCGCCACATCAGCTTTAACATTTCACCTTAACATCCCCAAAAAACACCCACATCAATAACATCCCAAGTTAAACTTTAACTCACCAACAATTTATAAAAACAACCCCTCATTTAGGGGCAGAAATGAAAAAATAAAAGGAAAAAAAATGAAATGCAATTAACGCCTGTTAGGGCCATAACGCAGCCGGCTTAACGCCCAAATAACGCCGGAGGTCCATTGGGTAACGCCCGTTAAGTCTCTTCTAACGCCCGTTAAGGCGTTATTACTGTGAGTGCTCTTATCACAACTAACATCAACTTACTCATTTGGGTCTCACATACACACTTATTCACACACACAAACCATTATAAATAAACAATTAAAAAAAAAGTACAACAAACTTCCTCGCCGTGCAGACGACGAGGCCTCATTTGACGAGCTTCGACGAAGCACCACGGTGTGGTGGCGAAGGGGGAGAAATTGCCAGCGTGAAGTGGCGAGCTCCAACAAGCACCACATCCAAAGCTCTAAGAAACTTAATATTGGTTCAAAAGCAAATATGAAAACACACCTTTAAAAAACACAAGATATAGAACATAAATTTATTTTTCACATGTATAACATATAATTAAGTACATCCTCATAATACACCTATATTTTATAATATTTCGAGTTAGTTTTGGCACGTTAGAAAAAAACTCCCAGCTACGCCATTTATCGGACATGATAATTTCTCTTCAATTTTTTTTTTTCTTCAAAATGTTTCATTTTTTTAACGAGCTTATGGCAACCATACTAATGAGCTTGCTTGAACAGCACACATATAACTATAACCTATCATGCGTCTATGTTCATCTATACAAAATGCACAAGTCATTTACATTTTATCGGACATGATAATTTCTCTTCAAAAAAATTTCAAAATGTTTCATTTTTTTAACGAGTTTATGGCGGCCATACTAATGAGCTTGCTAGAACATCACACGTATAACTATAGACCTATCATTCGTCTATATTTTATCCTTACAAAATACACAAGTCATTTACATCTTGTACGGGGAATAGTTTCACAACAAAAATCATAAGAAAACTAAGTTTACTAAGTGCCCGTTTGGTTTATAGATTGTTTTGGATTAGGATTTGATGTAACAGAAAATATACTTTATAAGTTAAACTAAATATTTTATATTATTTTAAATTAAGATATACTCCGTATTATTTTATGAAGCACAACAAGAGAAAGAGACACACAATGAAAACTGGGCTCACACTTTTGTCGAATCCAAACTTACTCGATAGGTTTTACAATTTTCATTATTCTCAATTACTACTGAGAAAACCAACTACAAAAGCTTCAACCAAACACTAATTTATTAGAGTATAATGATTTCAAATCCCACCCCATACCCATAAACCAAACGCACCCTAATTGTCTCTACTTAAGAACTTGTTCGCATTTGATAGTTGACATCAACAACTAACTCACTTGATCATTAAACTAAACTTTAATTTGTAAATCGAATAATTTAAAGTAGGAAGTTTGTTTATTATACTTTTGAATCGAGATCTATATGCCACATTCAATGTTGCAAGTTGGCTGAGATGGGCTAATCTCGAGTTCTGTGGCACATTCAATGCCCAAACAATTTTATGGGCTTTGACTTTGACTATTTTAATGGGCTTCCTATCAAGACAAATATAGAAATCAATATAGAGTAAAAACAACAAAAGCAGAGGCCCTTTTCGTCATTCTTTCCAAATGATAAACTATTATTATTATTAGTTAGTTAAGAGTAGCTAACAGTAGCTGTAAGCAGTACTTATATATCTTTTATAAAAAAACATTTGATAACATAGTAGTGATTAGTTATAATGCGTAAAAAAATTTATAAATATTCAACGCTCCTAAATGCTACTTCATGCATCGTTGGAAAAAGAGTATTTCGAAAAAGTAAATAAAGCTACTAGCTGCTTATTAAACGAGCATTAAAAATTATAACGCTTAACACTCATCACTCATCACTATTAAATACTTCTAAACACTTTGTTTCAAACACATCCTAGTTATTTTTTTCATTTAGTTATGGAGATAAGATCATAAAGATCTTTAAGCACGTGTGAGCATATGAACATATTTAATTTTCTTTATTTAAAAAACAACACATGTGAAACACAAACTTTTTTCATACGAAAAGGTATGATATATAGTTAGGTATGAAAATTTTCTTTTAAGAAAAAGCAGAAATTTTTGAATAACAAACCAAAATTTACAAAAAAAAAAAGACAATAGTTCTCAAAAGTCACAACAACTATGATCTCAAAGCATAGGAGAAGGACAACTCTTACCAAACATGTTTTCAAATTGCCAATTGAGATGTCCAGAAACATGAGATATATGTGATTTAGATAACCTAATAACCTCACTAAATTATGTATCAACGGTATTCAATCCCGTCTTTCATGAGATATGAAAGGTGAGATTAAATCAGCTTTAACCTCATGTCGTATTATAAAACAATTAAGTGGTAAATTTGACTCACTTATATTTATTTTATAAGTAACGCTACATTCTGCAAAGAGTTCACAAAAACATAATTTGACAATTAAAACCTGAAAGGTAAGATAAAAGAAAAAAATTAATATTATAATATAATATGATTGCACCACTAAGTTGCACATTATGTGAACATTATTTCGTACAATTTATGTGAACGTAGCATTTTCCTAATTTTACCCCTTTACTATCTTCTACACGCACAACCTTTATAAACTATCAAAGCTAGACACGTTATTTTTTTAAACGACAACTAACCAACTCATAATATTTAGATCACAAGTCTATCTCATACGAGTTGAACTCACATTAGGATACCATTAGGACACAAACCTTTTTTCATCGCCAAAAAATTACTGAAATAATAAATATATAACTTTTGAAAACATAAGTTATTTTAAATACATATTGTTTCAAAACATGGATAATCATTTGAGCATAGATAATAGAGGCAATGTGGGGTACATTCAAGGTTTGGCCCTGCATTGTAAAAGAAGAATGTGTGGCTTGACTCATACTAGCTCCGGTTCATGTAACATGTTCACCATGTGCCTTCATCCTCATCAACACTTGAATCTTCCACATTCACATTTGTCATCTTTTTATTACAAATGTTCCATGAAGAATACAAACAAGAATGTGTAATGTTACAAAATCCGACTAGACTAGAAGATGGAATCAAAGTCGAAAACTTCAACTTATAGGAGCAGAAAATGAAGTGTATCAAATTGGTTCGTGCCAATTCGGTATTACAAAATGAGAAATGATATATTCTTCCACTATTTGTTCTTACATATCTTTCTACTCACAGGATCCTGAAAAGTGACAGAGTTGACGGTTTGAATATAGAAAGATAACGAGTAGAAAAAAACATATTATATATTGGTGTACGTAGAAAGATAAGTAGACAAATGAATTAGGAGGATATAGCAAAACTCTTGCAAATTTTATTCTGAATTAATCTCAATAGTTTTAAACTAGTGATTTAAGTTTAAAATCGCACATGTCTTGTTGTGTGAGTCGGATTGGATAAAAAATCATCCTGAACTGAGAACGAGTTGCATAGGAATCAATAATTTTAAATCTCATTCGTTGATGATCTTAGAGTTATTAAAAATTTTTTTTTTTATGTAATTGTGATTTAATCGAGTTTAAAAAGCTTTTCAACCTAAGCTAAATAAGTTGGGAGGTGCGTGTGCACACTAATTTAAGCTAACTTGATACTATCACAGAAAAAAATCGGGTCAAGGGGGCCTTAGAACTTGAGTGTTTTATGAATTTATCCGTTTGTGAATCTCGTGAAGCCGAAGCATATATTGACACAATGCTACAATCGAAAAGTATCCAACACGATTCAAAAGTATTATCCGATTGTTAACTTGATTGTCACCCGTAATCCAGCGATCATAGTAACAAAAAATCTAAACATGATCTAATCATTTTCATTAGGGAAGTGAATGACACACTTTCATTTTTTATTAGGACACTCTACTGTACAAAAAGCTAAAGCAGTTTGTATTAAAGTACAATTATCTAATGCACACTGTGGAGTGTGCCATTAAAAATTAGTAGTGTGTCAATCACTCCCTTTTTCATTAGGTCTTGATTTAGACTTGGAGATTATTATATCGGTTGGTAATCTTAATCAAAGATAGTGTAAGATTCAAAGGGCTAATTATAATGTGTGATGAACCTTGATCAATAATAGTTTTACAACATGGGTGTGCTCCCCTTAGTCCCACTCTCACGTGGTTGCATATTTGATAAAGAAATAAAAACAACTAAGGATTGTGATGTTCAATCATTTATATATAGAATTATATATCTCTCTAATAATGTATGTATACATGCTTTCATATAATAGAAATTGTATTAGTTGTATTTATGTACACATGGGGTATGTCAAATTGTACGATTTCTATTAGGTGTATGAGATCTAATAATACAATGTGAAATAATGCAACACATATGATGTTAGTGATATGATTAAATGGTACCACAAAGTGATTACAAAAACACAAAGTTGTGTATGGGACTACCAAAAAAGTGTGACAATAAAGAAACGTTGCATAAGATCATATAACAATATGGTTTATCATATG
Source organism: Chrysanthemum lavandulifolium (assembly GCA_022545495.1). Taxonomy (NCBI): domain Eukaryota; kingdom Viridiplantae; phylum Streptophyta; class Magnoliopsida; order Asterales; family Asteraceae; genus Chrysanthemum; species Chrysanthemum lavandulifolium. The sequence continues at coordinate 293,782,723 of CM040241.1, forward strand.
TATTATTTCCATGCAAAGGCAGATGTAAAGGTTCGATTCTTTCTTTATAACGTAAAATTATAAGTGTTGTTATGCATACCTTTTCTGGCTCATCGGTTACCCCCTTATCAATAATACAAGTCAGTTTTTTTATCAGTTTACGTTCCTTTTTTTTTTGTCTTTTAATATTATTAACTTGTCAAATTTTATATTTTTTGTTCCGTAACTTTCTGTTTCTTACTTTTCTAATAAAAAATTATAAAAATAAATAAAAAAACAAAAAACCTAGAGGGTATTGAAATCCAAACATAAGGTATGTATATCAATTCCCAAAATTATATCAAAACTCTCGAATTTGTGAAATGATATTTGTCCAAAAATTTGTGCAAGTCTTCTTTAGTTACATTGAAATAATCAATTTTTTTTTGTTATATGGGTTTTTGGTTTGACATTGTTAGCCGACTAATTCCAGAACGACTACCTTTTTTAATAGCCCAAAGTCGACGCAGGTGAACCTCCGTAATCTAATAACTTTTAATCACAAGTCCCTCACTGTTTTTATGTTAAATTATATGAAAATAAAAATCAATGCATATTAATTGTGTAGGGTTAAGAAATATAAAGAAAGGAACATGAAACATGTTGAAAGTTACACTTTATGTCATACATGATCAATATTCATTCAAGTGTTACATCTCCTTTGTTAGATTCATGGGTCAAACCATCGTATTCGACATTAATACATTCTTCCAACCAACACATGCGGTGTTCATAAAATCAAACAAATCACTTTTAACTTTTTAATTTGACAAACTATAGATTTAAATGATTGATGTTAGCTCTAAGTGTCTAAAAACGAGTCATAAGTAAAGTATTATTTTATAAGTTTATGGATTACATATAAAATGTAGAATAACAAGTTAGAAAATAAGTAAAAGAATATAACATTGCTTGTTAAATAGCTTGATATCTTTTAAGTGGAGTATAACATGATTCATGATCAACTTAGTGTACTAAAAAGATCAATACCATAAAAATACCATAAAAATACATCTAAATAAACACCGAACACACAAACCAACACACCAAGTCGGTCGTTGAGCCAACCCACATCTCGTTTTTTCCATTGTGAGACGCATCCTTGGTGAAATGGGTAATAAAGTGGGATGAGTTCTAGCCTTCCCACATAGGCTGAGGACTCGTCTAAATACTTCTTGAGAAATGATACATAGAGTTAAATTTGACTTAAAAATGACCTAAAAACATTTAAGAAACTTGACGACTACCGCAAACAGTGACCGCTTTATTTTTACAACCCACAAGATTTTCATGTTGCTTTTGCGCCTATTTTGCGTCCATTTTTGTTCTATATATCATTCTCATACTTCTTATTACGCCCAACCTTATATATTTTTACTTAAAACTTTAGTTAAATCTTTTAAAGTACAAATCAACTTTTTGGTGGTGCTATCTTATGGCAAATACTAATTAAAATGACTTAATCGATATACATAAGTTGACTTCTAAGTTAATCTTAAGGTACTGGCAATGGTTGCGGTTTGGGTTCGGTTTGGCTTGATGCCGAGCGATAACACCGCCGCTATCAATTCGGCATGGAACGACATGAACAAGATCGGCATTACATCCCGCTGCTGCAAGGAGACATTGTGAAGAAAAATAGCCGTTGAACGGCACATAAACCAGTTATGCATTAAAAAAAATCCTTTTATAAATATACACTTTAATAACCATTTTCAAATCACATTTTATTCACTACTTCCACTTCCAACTCTCATTCTTTTCACACAAACAAATCAACTATAACACTAAACAAAATGTCTTCATCCTCCTCTTCTTCATCCAGGAAGAGTTAGTTTTATCCGAACGCGACGTAATTTCAAGACTTACCATACCTCAATATTAGTTATTTTTTCTTCTTCTAAGTTTTATGTAATTTTCTTTAATTATTAATGAAATATTATGTTTTTATTAAATTGTTTAATATAATAATGAATATAAAAATAAAAATAAAATTGGTGAGGATGAGATCGTCATTGCTACTAAAAAGACATGAGATATACGAGAGAAGATAAACGGTATACGTGAGATCATAATCGACACAACCCTTAACAAGTTTAAAGACTATTTAATTAATTACATTAGATTGGGACTCTTTCGAGGAGTGAAGTGTTGTTGAAGAAACATGTATTCATGATTGGATAAATAAAAAAAAGAATTGATATTAAATAATTTGGGGTCCATGTTAAGTACATTGTTGGTCAACCATAAATGTTATCATTTGAGGAGACCTAACATGTTTTAATTTCTAATTGTAGTTGATGATAAATTGATAATCAATTTTATTTTTACATTAAATATAAAAAAATAAAAATAAAATAAAATACAACCACATGACATGAATATGCTTTGATTATGTTACTCAAGTTGTTGTTATATTTAAAATCTCAATTAATGATCAAGAGTTGTTTAACAAACTAAATCATTTGACTTTTATTGAGGTAAACAAGTTAACTAATTTCAAATTGCATTTGGTAGAGATTACATATAGGAAACAAAGTAGGAATTTTATATATTTGAATGACAATGAAATATCAAGTAAACTTGATAGTCACTCCTTAACAAATAAACGTTCTATGATTTTTTGCATTTGGTAACACAAGTTTTTTTTTTTTTAACGCCAACTAACTATCTCACAATATACAATCACAAATTATTTCACATATCTTAAGCATGACTTTAACTCATAATTATTTAGTTATGAAGCTTCTCACACAATAAGGAGTACCATTAAGACACACCTTCTTCAGTAAGAAGTCCAAGTATTGAAAGAGAGAAAACTGGCCATGCTATAACAAAATGTCGTAACTGTCAATAAACAATACATAAAAAAAGGCACCTAAACAACTTGTTGATATACAAATCTTCGATTTTTTTATTTTATTTTATTATTTTTTTTTTTTAAGTCCATAACCATAATCACCGATTCACAACTTATGTGGCCAAGGGAATCAAGTAATCTTATGTCTCTTATAAGAAAATCTAAATTTAAATCTCACCGGGCAAGCATCACGGTCAAAGAAAATATTCACGAGGATATTCGGCTAAAATCACATGCACATGAGTCAAATACTCGTCACTAAAAGTAATCTAAACAATTTTTTTAAATCCATTTACTTGTTTTAAGTCAACGAATGAGGGTTTTCCTCCTCTTGTTATTTGGGTAAGGCGAATATTTGACTTAGATGCATATGATTTAACCGAAGTATTTCATAATTATTTACCTAAACCCTCTACAAAATACATAATGAGGTTTTAACTATAGATTACTTGTGAAGAGGCTAGATGCCTTATCATTAGGGCATTTAACGGAGGTTATAATCACCATAAAATGACATAATAGTAAGACACGTAACCTCCTCACAAGAAATGTTAGCTTAACACCTCACTAGATACACATATGTAATTCATAAATAACCTGAAAACAAAAACATCATCCGTTTATAATAAGAAACAACACACAATTAATCCAAGATTCTAACATATACTATGTTGTGTAAACGTCAAGTTCGTCTATTAAAACTTGAGCTCAATTGACTGGGTCTCTATTACTTATACATTTCAAGCTCAAACTCGAATAGCTGATGAGTTATCTTACACCCCTACATATGCTCCCAACTCATTCATATCAAGTCATTAAATAGTTAAAGAACACAGTACTGCGAGTTATAAGGCGTGTTACAGTCTTATAACGCGAACCTATAACTCAACTCCACACATCCCCTTAAATTATAAGGGTTTGTGCTATACTAACTAGCCAAGTCATAAGTTATGAGTTATAAAAAAGAAAAAAACCGTGATAATAGCAAAAGTGTAACACGAGACCAGAGTGTGTTTGGCAAAAGAAGTTGTGAAGAAGTAGTATGAGTAAAGAAGAGCAAGAGTGCAATGAATGTACCACCGCCACAAACTTAAAGAAGATTGGAAAATTGAGCATTCCTAAAAATAAGAAAGCTCACCGCTCCTTCGCTAAACGACTACTAAAAATCAAAATACTCATCGCTTCATCGCTCATCGCCCAAAAGCTTCACACCAATGCCGCGCCAAACAATCCTTTCTATTATAGATCCATCCACCCACATTTTGATGTGTGTTAGGGTGTGTTTGTTTGATTAAGATGCCAGATTCGATCGATCACCACATCTTACTAAGAAGGTGGTTATAATGTCTGAATCGATCGAAATAATGTTGTTTGTTTTTTTACAATTGTCTGAATGGTTTTAATTATCCTTTTTTTAAGTATAATATTAAACCTTAATAATACGATGAATAAGTAGCTTGAATGTATCTTTGAAAATAAATATTTGGAAACAATTCAATATTAAAATTCACAAACACACTATTTTGATTCACCTTGTCAACAAATGTGTTACGGTTAATACTTTGATTCCACGGTTTTCATGAAAACTAGCACGGCAGTTATATCCGACCAACGCAATATTCAGCCAAATATCAATTCGTAATTCATTATAAAAAAAATAATCAACCTACACAAGATTTGTAAACAAAATTTCGGCCCATGATATTGTCTATATTCAGGCCAACCACTTTGATGTCTAGCCCAAAGTTATTAAACAAAAATACTACTGTAGTATGTAGTTAACCTAGTATATATAATACTCATAAAACCCTAATCTCACGTCACTATCCACATTTCACCAAACCAACTGCAGCCACTTTTCTCTCAACTAAAAACAAACACTTTCTTATTTTTGTGGGTTTCGTCAAACCAAAACTATAAGATGGAAGGTCTTTTATCTTTAAAGTAGACAACTTTGAATCAGATCTTCAGAACCAAAGGTTGGTCGTTTGACTTTGGATCTTGATAAAGGTCTCGGGTAAGTTTGTATATATCAAAGATCGATGATGGCTAAAGGGTTTTATGGGCGTAAGAGGAGTAAGCACCTATTCACCAAGTCCGATTGATAAGATGTCGATCATCTGACCGTCGACTCGGACAAAAACAAACAACTGAACGTCACCGTCCGACTAATGACGTCAGATGTGGTTCAGATGTTTTTTGCAAAAACAAACACACCCTTAGTTAATTAAACTTGTACAAAAAATGATAAAGAAAGTAAGCATGTCACATGGCTACCTGTACCAAAAATAAAAAAACTTGTATCCTTCACTCTTCCTTCATTTCCTTCCTCATCTTCAACAACAAACAGATCTCACACTCACACACACTAATCACACACTCAAAAACACACACAAACACATGAATCCAATTCCATAACTTATATAATAACTTAATGTATTGTTATAAAAGATGAATCACCGGAGCTCATCGAAGGACATCGGAGGTCGGAACATGTCCGTCGCCGGAGGAGGAGGACTCATGAATCACCGCCGAGGAATGCCGTTTAACCGGAATAGTAACGGTTCTTCTGAGAATTATAACGGTAACGGTAACGGTAACGGTAATCATACGGATCTGTTTAGTCGGAACAGGACTAGTGCTCCGGTGATGACGTCATCCGATGAATCTAATGACTGTACGTTTTTCATTTTTTTTATATATAATTTTTATATAATGTTGTGTGTTAGTTAGGTTCTGATAATTTATTAGTGTTTATAAATGATGACGTCATTAAAATATGTTTTGTGATGATTTGATTGATTTTGATTGTTTAGGTTTTGATTAGTGAGGATAAGATAGAGATGATTAGGTTATAGGATATAGATTCGAGTGATGCGATTTAAGTTTAGGATTACGAGTTGGTGCGATATGATTTAGGTGTTTGATTACGGTTGAAGTTTCGATTTGATTTGATGCGATATGATTTTTTTTAATATAATGTTTGTTAGTTACGAGTAGTTAGGTTTTGTGATGTTGTGATTTGATTGATATAGAAGGTTAATATAGCTGATTAGGTTATATAATTATGATTTTATTGATGTGATTCGTGTTTATATATGTTTGTAACGTTTTTAAATTGTGAATTATGATTGAACTAAGTGTTTAGATTTGAATATTTTATTAATAAGGATAAGGTAGAGATGATTTTATTGATGTGATTTGTGAATCGGTACGATTTTGATTCGATATAATTTTAAGTGCTTAAATTATTTTTTGTGATGTTGTGATGATTTGATTGATTTGAGTGTTAGATTTTGATTAGTAAGGATAAGGTAGATATGATTTAGGCTATAGAATATAGATTTGATTGAAGCGATTCGTGTTTACAATTTGGTGTATGTGCTCGATTAGGTTGAAAATCTGGATTTGATTGATATTTGAACTTGGTTAATTAAGGTGATTATCTGCTTCGTGTATTTAACAAGTAGCATAGGATTTAGGTGTTTGATTAGGTTTTGTTTATGAATTGTGATTGAGTTTAGTGTTTAGATTTGATTATTAGGCTATAGAATATAGATTCACGATTTGATGTGATGTGATTTAGGTGTTTGATTAGGTTTAAAATCTGGATTTTATTGATATTTAGATTTTTAGTAAATTAATTTGATTAAGATGCCTTATGTATTTAATAAGTAGGTGTATAGATTCCTCTTACATCGCATACCCTGCCCAGGCGGGATTGGGTATTGTTGTTGCTGTTGTCATTGTAGCATTTCGATTTGATTCGATATGATTATGGTGTTTGATCAGGTTCTGTTTATGAGAAATGACCGGTAGGCGTAAGACGTGCAGCATGACAACATTTGTTGGCTGTAGCTAAGGGACCCACTTTTTGACAAAACAATGAAACACTGACACATGGTTAGAGGCATAAAATTTAGACACATATTTAGACCTCCTAATCATTCTCTTATGATAGAGTTTAATTAGATTTGGTGTAAATTTGGGTAATTAATACGCTTCATGTTATTAATGAGTAGGTGTAGCGTTTTGATTCCATTCGATTTGATTAGGTTTAGGTTATAGAGTTTATTGATACGCTTAATGTATCCGATTAGGTTTTCCTGTTTAGAAATGATTAATATGCTTCACGTTTCTAATTAATATGCTTAACGTACCTAATCCACTTAAGTGTGTTGATTTGATTGTGATGTTTCATTTAATTTATTAGGTTTGGAATTGATAGATGTTTTTGACGTTTTTTGATTAGTTATAGTATTTAGATTTGATGAAAAGTGTGTTTTGAAAACGATAGTGTATCTGGCATTGTATGGATAAAATTTCAGATTAATTGTTGTTATTAGACTGTTGTAGTTTTGTTTGTCAGTGATTTTTGGCTTTATGTTGTTGTAATATGGTTCTTGTTTGGATTTATGCAAGGGTTTGAGCTGTTATCAGTTGTTTAATTAGTACTAGTGTAGCTAATATTTGTTCTAAGTTTTAATCTGGATTTTTAACTGATTATCTATAGATTTGTGTTTATTCAGTGCAAGCTAGATTAGCGAGGCTTTCAGTTGGATCAGCGAAACCAGCGAAAAGTATATTAGATGACTTGCTGGTGTCTAATGAAGGGGGGAAAAACGACTATGATTGGTAAGTTTTCTAGTTAATAATGCATGCATTTAAGTAGCCTTTAGTTTAGATCTAGCTTCTTTCTTAGCGGAATCACTTGTATTTAGTGATAGATCTGTTAGAACCTATCGAATTTCAGCTGTGTACTATCAAAATGGCTTCATACATCAATAGGGTAGTAAAACTTTAGACTATGAGGTCTTAATTATATACTTATATGATATTTGTTCAAAGCATTGTTGCTAGCTAGCTGAATTATCTCGAACAATTTGAACTTCAGTGTTGGTAATGGCTGAATTTGCTATGTCTTTCCTTTGTCCAAAAGTCGCTTTAAGTTAGTTTGCTTCGGTTGTTCATCTCAATTAATTATGTAGCGAAAGGGTGATCTTTAGCTCAAAGGCTTCTGAGCTTTGTGGGGCTTAGGGAAGTCTACATATTAAACATTTACTTTGGATTTTGCAAAGGGACAGCTAATACTCGTGACCCTTGGTTGCATGTTTTCATGTTCTACTGTCTTACTTATCCTTGCTATTAGTAATTATTGTTAAGATTTAAGGAATGTCCCAAAGCACTGGCATAGCCGTTTATGCCTTGCATCTTTAGTTATATTGGTATCTACCAAGTCTTAAGAGAGAGGTTTAGTGTAGCATGTCATAATTTATTCATGTAAGGAAATGAATCACATTGTTACATTTAGGCGTGTTTTTTAAGTGAAACTGGATTATCTAGTCGCCTCTTAGTCATTGGGCAAATGATCAACTCAATTTTACTATGTTGGTCGTTCAATCACATTGACAACCATTTACTTAAAATGAACTTCAACAACTGATTCTAGTTGATCTATTTGGAAAACAGTTACTATTATGTGCTACTATCATCACTAGTCTAATCACGTTGACAGTTTGAAACCCATCTTCTTTAACTTCCGACATTATCAAATTTGAAATGTGAATAATGAAGTTTTACGATTTCTGTTACAGGCTTCTCACTCCCCCTGGAACTCCTCTGGTTCCTTCTTCAGATGGAAGAGAGGCTCAACCAACACCAGTCACTGCAAGAAGCAGGTCTTCGGTTAGATCAAGCTCTATAAACAAGTCTTCAAGGGTGCGTTTTCTGATACAGCATGTCTTTCTTTTGATGCTTGTTTCGAGATCCTTCTACATAGTTTAAACTTAGTTCTGTATCTAAATTGCAGCTTTCTGTAGCTCAATCTGAGAGCAACTATCCTTCAAGACCAGCAAGAAGCAGTTCAGTGACTCGTCCGTCCATTTCTACCACCCCTCAATATACAAGCTATTCTAGCAGAAACACTAACATTCTAAACACCAGTTCTGCTTCAGTTTCCTCTTACATACGACCCTCTACCCCAACTAACCGCTCATCAACAACAGCAAGACCATCCACCCCATCCGCCCGTACAACACCATCGCGAGGCTCAACTCCTTCTAGAACCCGCCCGTCTCCTGCAGCTTCTTCCAACGAAAGAATTACAAGACCTTCCCAAAGTACACGACCTTCAACTCCTGGTTCCCGACCGCAAACACCAGGAAACATGAATTCACCCACTATTAGACCACCTTCCCGACCATCTACTCCCACTCGTAGGAGCCTAACACCTTCTCTCTCTCCATCTACTACATCTTCAGCTTCTGCTGGACGTGCGTTATCTTCAACTCCCCGAACCTTGGGGTCCAATTCCAGGCCAAGCTCTCCCAGCCCACGTGTTCGCCCAGCACCTCAGCCTATCAATCACGCTGATTTCTCCCACGAAACACCCCCAAATCTCAGAACAACTTTACCCGACAGGCCTCTTTCTGCTGGTAGGTCCAGACCAGGCGGTTCCGCCACTGTGAAAGGGAATCTAGAGAGTTCAAACACTGGTGGTAGTATTACAAGAAGACATTCTTCCCCTATTGTTAACAGAGGACGGATTGCAGAACCACCTGGAAGGGGCCGTCCCCATGTTAATGGGCATACGGCTGAGAGTTTGGATCGACGAACTTCACATTTGCCTGATTCACTGACACGAAAACCTATTAAGTCGTCAAGTCAAGAGAATGTTGTAGGAGGCTTTGGGAGGAACATCTCAAAGAAGTCACTGGATATGGCAATTAAGCATATGGTATGAATACCCTTCTCTTATTTATGTTTCATATTGCTACGTATAGTTATGGATAAGTAAAGGCAACTAATCTTTTTTAAGGGGGAGTCAGGATGTGCATTCCTAAAACAACTATCTGATCACCGTGACTTCTACACGATATAATCAGTTCGTAAAATTTAGATAATATGATTCCAGTTATAATTTTTTGATTATTTACCTTTCTTTTTGTTCATTATGGGCCGATTCTGGTTATAGGAATAGGTCAGAAGGGTGGAAGGTTCACACTCCATTAAAATTTCCTAAATCATCATATTAAAATTTAGTTGAATAATATAATTTTTGTAGATTATGTATTACAAGCTGTTTATTTTTGGAATATTTGGGCAAAAAAGTAAGTTGGGTTGACCCGTCCCTTAGGCCACCTCTGTGACTATACTCTGACCTCAAATTTCTTTGTTCTCTACAGGATATAAGAAATGGGGGTCCCCGTCTTTCAGGATCGACACTCTTTCCTCAAAGCATTCGGTCCACCAACTCCAGGGCCCCTGGACGAGCCTCGAGTGCACCAGGGTCTGTAGTAGACGGTCCAATCAGTAATGGAATCACTTCAGAAAATGGAAGTTACAATAATGTATATTCATGGAACAGAGGTCTACCCTTAGAAGATCAAAGTCCACATTCTTCTAAACTATCATCAGAAGTTGACATTTACGAGAGTTCAAGGTATGACACAATTTTATTAAAAGAGGATTTGAAGAACACTAGCTGGCTGCATAGTGCAGATGACAAGATTGACGAAGGGTCGTTCTTTGATAATGGATTTGAGTCACTTCCTGAGCCTTTTGGACCCTTGTGACATCTTTGAAGATGGTTTATTTCCTTTCTCGTATACTAAATTCCGGCTTCATATTCGTTTTAATTACTAGTTAAAAGGCCATTTAGGAAAAGAAAAAAAGAGTACATCTTAACAAAAACATCAAAAGGGTGGGTTTGTGTATCTTTGTTCTATTATATATTTATGTCAAGTTTTATAGTTTGTAACCTCCTGCTTGTTTTTTACCAATAGAAATCTGTCATGAACCCTTAATGTGCTGTATAAACTTCTGTGGTTCAGCTGGTTTGGTTTAGTTCGGTTCTATTCATTTGCGGTTCAAGAGGCCCCCAGTGATAGATGTATCACGTATATAATCAAGTAGCGTATAGTAGCCATAAAAGTAGTTTGGTTGAGGGTTGTTAATAACCAATGACTTTGACCAGCTGCCTAATTTGAGGGTCCAATTTCATTAGTAGGCTTTGATTGGCGTTGATTCTATTAATTTGGGGTATAGAGGTTGGACCAAGTTGATGCTAGTCGATATACACTAGTCATATTGTAATCAGCTGAATGCTTCTATTGCCTGTAATCGAACACGTAATGCATATAGTTTCTTGCTAGCATGTCTTTAAATTTAACATATTAATGTATAACAACTGTACACAACTGTTATTGCATTGTGTCTTTAACCCCTTCAACCATTGTCTTGCCCTCATATTTGGAGTACCTTCTTTGTAAAGTGGCACCTTCGTGTCTAAGACCGACCAGAAACCATACGTTATCATGAAATCGAACAGCAAGATTAATCATCATCATTCATTATAAAACTACAAATTCTCCACTATTCGCAGCATATAATTAGAGTAGTTCAGTTCATGATAAAAGTGGTGCTCTTTTTCTTTCAATCAAGAACACAAAGGTTGATTTTTGGGATCCTATGATTAAACATACAAAATAACTGACAAAAGAAAGGTGACAAACATACATTTAAATCATGCTGTTGACAGTTAACATCCACCTGTGCTTTTTATACAGGTTAGTTTTATATGCATCTTTTGACCCTTTTGATAGTATAAAAAGTGATGAGGTGATAGGATTTTTTCTAAGAATGACTCATCCATAACACCAATAACACCGCCCACGTCGCGTCAGTGTGGCGTCAACACTTTAACATTAACATTCCCAAAACACTCTCATCCATAACATCCCAATAACACCATAACACCAATTAATTTTCGTATTTTTAATTTCAACCCCTACACTAAAACAAACACTTCATTTACACACAAACAAAATAATAATGTCATATACCCAACTTTCTTCGTCTTCTTCAAACCAAACACTTCATATACCCATCAATATATATTTTATTCAAACCAAACCCAGAAACGCATAAACCAACTCGTCTTCTTCGTCTTCCTTCTTGAAACACAAACCCGAAACGCAAACAATTCAAACTCAACTTTCTTCGTCTTCCTTCTGTTGTCTTCCTCATTTAACAAACCAAACTCAACTTTCTTCTTCCTCAAACAAATCCAAAAAACCGGAAAAAAAAAAAAAACCATCATCTTCTTCATTAGAGAGGACTGTTTTGTAACTTCACGATTTTATTTATTTATTTTTATTTTTTAATTTTTATTTTTTTCCCCTGCGCCTAACGCGCGTTAAGTGGGCAACGACCCTAAACCAACGACGTTAACCTGCTCCTCTTCCATCGGTATAACGCCATTAACGGCGTTAAAAATCCCATAACGGGCGTTATCCCGTTATGGATGGGAGTGCTCTAACTATAATAAGTAACTCTGAATGAATAGTTTTTCCATCCCAAAGATATGATAAGTTTTATAATTAGATTAATAATCATATTAACAATCTATATGTATAGCTAGTGATAAAAGAAGTTGATATGTAATGAAATAATTAGGGTGCGTTTAGTTGGAGAAAAAATTCTCTTGGTTTCTATCTCTAATTTTATAAAAATTTGGATGGAAATTTATCTCATAAACACGAAAATATAAAAATGCGTTTAATTGATATTTGTATTTTATTTTGAAAAAAGGGAGGGAGGGTTGAGGGTTCTGAGGAAAACAACTAAAATTGTTTTGTAATTTTCTTGTTAGATTAGGAATAGGGGATTTTGTGTTTTGAAAACATTTTGTTGGAAAATGATAATTTGAACGCGATCTATTTTCCTTGTTTTCATAAAAATATTTTGTGGAAAACAAAGCTGTTCCCACATTAAAGGCACCCTAAACTTTTAGTCGTTTTCATGCGAATCAACTTCATAATCCAACAGAATGTAGAATGTTTTTAGAATCGTAGAATATAGAATGTTTGTTTTAGTAAAATTTCCTCTTTCAATTTGTGTGAATGTTTTGATTTTAGTGATTTGGAGAGTTTTGGTATATAAAGGTGTTCGGCTAACAAGAGATTTCTAGGTTTTTTTTTTTTTTTTTTTTTTTAAGTATTTTGTGTCAAAGTTTTGAGTTTTAGTGTTAGGAGACTTAATAATAAGATAGTTAGAATAAGTTTGATGTTTTAGGAGTTTGACAATGCATTTTGACATTAGAGTTGAGATCAATATAGATCTCATATTTACCATAGATCCAATAAGCCGTCTTAACCATCCAATTTTAATCAAAATTAAAAAATCATTTTCCACATTTTTTGAAAACATATCTGCAAATGACAGTAAATCTTAAACTATAAATATTATCATGTGACGAGAATTAAATTATCTTTCTATTAATACGCACTTTTACAATTTTTTTTCAAAATTCCGCCCAAAAATCATATATGATTTTCAAAATAAATTATATATGATTTTCACAAATCATATATGATTTTTCTGATCAAAATTTTTAAAAAATGGTTAAAAATATATAGTAGTGCATATCATGAAAGATAATTTAATTCTCGTCATAATATATTTTTATCGGCGTAACGATTAACGGTTTAAAGATATTTAATTTTTAAAAAAGGGTGGAAGTTTATTTAAAAAATTGAATGGTATTATTGGTTCATTAGATCACAGTAAATTTGAGATCTATATTGAACTTTTGACATATATTATATGTGGTTTAATCAGATTCGCGCACATTTCATTAGCTAAGTTGAATTTTTTCTTGACCGTTATTATCTAATGAGTTATTTCTTGTATAGTCTAACTCTTAAATTAATATATGAGAGTGTATCACTCATACAATTGGATTACAATTAATGATTCGTTATAAAATTTATGAAATTTATCACACCGTATGTTCCATACTTGTGTAGTAACAAAACATTCTTACTACCTGGTTTCAATTTTCTAGAGACTTTCTAAAATACAACTTTGACCAACAATGTCTAAAATGTTTGATCCTAAACAGCAAACAGAGTTCAATATGGTGCAATCGTAACGATGAATGGGTTGCTAAATTGTACAAAGTGGAATGACTTGTTTTGGTACCACTTAAATGCCTAATTCAGTCTCCACAACAAAAGCAAATTTCAAAGATCATACTCTCAACCCGATCGGTGCCGGCTGTACCAAAACCTGCTGCAGAAACATCATTAAAAAAGTAAGTGAACGGTAACTATTATGTAAACTGTATTAATCTAACCTGTGTGCAAAGATTATACTTTTGGGCATAACTCTAGTCAATCAGAATATATATAAAAACATACCTTCATTCAGGATCATTGAAAACAAGACGTCTACCTTTCATACAAACTTCCTCTTCATAAAAACATCCAGTGTGCTTCATATAGTACATTCTTTCAACGCTTAGTGGAATTTCAACTGAGTTCCATTTAAACGATTCAAATTTAATAATAGCACTTGTTCGAGAGTCAACTGAAAGATAGAAATGAAAACTAAGCCTTAAGTGAATATCGCGTGAGTGCCCTTTTATGTCTATATGAATAGTTTGTTATTGTATAAATTTATTTTAATCTAAAATGACCGTTGTCTATAAAGTTATCATCATGAAAAAAGTATAATTAAAAATGTTGTATTTGAAAATTTTAATCACATTATCCTGTCGCCTACTAGCTTGTATTAAAAAGCGGTTGCTGTTATTTTTTAGAAGTGTCATAAATTAAGAAAACTTTTTTTTAAAGGTTTTTTTTACCCTGGTTAAATATCTTACTCAACCAAAAAAAAAAAGCTTTAATATAGGAAATGTGGCTAAAGTACTACATTGGCTATCACCAAACGCACCTTTTGTGCTTCTAACCTCTAACTATCATGAGAAAGACAAACCAAACTTACGTTACATACAACCTAACCATAAGTATAAATTTGCAATGCACATACAATTAGGCTTGTAATCAGCCCCTAAGTCAGCCTCCATCTTGGACAAGAAAGCGAAAGCAAACGCCACTAGTGTAACAAAGATGCTACATTTCTTGACTTCTTGAAACGAAACATTAGTAACTTCAAGCGAACCGTCAAAATAATAACTCCAATCACTTGCTCTTTAGACCTTTCCACTATTGGAAAATACTAAGATTACGCTCTTGCCAAATAAAGTATGTCGAAGCAACAAGGACAAGCTTAGGAATCACACTTCTAACCGAGCACGAATTGGATATAGGAACTAACCATGCAATTACATCGTCCAAAACATGTAGGGGATATGTAGTAATAACGAACACTGTGGATATGCTTAAATACTCTGAAAGGCGTGTGAACACTTTCAGATCGAATCAATTCGGTGGTTCTACCAAATTATTCAATCGGATACAATTCGAGTTGAGAATTTTACGTATGTGTTTATCGAGATATAATGAACCGTTAGTAAATATATGACCAAATAAACCGTATATAACTATGATACGGGATAAGCGCCAAAAGCGCTTTTAGGTTTCAAGTTGTCAAATTTTGTCCCTCAATTTCCGAAGTTAATTTCGAGGAACATAACTTCAAGAGAATCAAAGCTTCAGAGAATCAAAGCTTGACAAAATCATAGCTTTGATTCTTAACCAGAGAATCCGTCGACGAATTTCAGTGAAGTTGTTTAACAACTTCAAGACGAATCATAGCTCGCCCCTTGGACCACCTGAGGCCGCCTGGACCCTGCTCTGAGGGCACCGCCCCGGACCCCGTCCGCAGGGCTTCGCCCTAAGATCATAATAAATTAAATAGGTGTGCACTCCGCACTCTCCAAACCTAAATGATGTATTATTATGATAAAATTGGTCAAACAAGTTAATCCAATTACACTAAAATATCCAACATTCCTCCCCTATTTTAGTGCAATCCTTGATTAACTAAAACAAGTAATCTCAAACAATCAAACTTTTGCATAAATGAAATATCGTGACGATTGAATTTCACATTAGTACATTACATTCCAAATATTCGAATACTGTGGTGTCGCTTAGATTGAACCACGGAATTCAATATGAATACACGAAGATAATGTACACAAAGTTTACATACATAGTAGTTCTATCTTGACACATGTTTTACTAGCCTATGTCCTTATCCTTCATAAGCATGTCAAAGCGAGTCCGGCTTCTTGAAGCGGCTAAACTTCATGCTCACATAGGTAGCTCTTTTAGTCTTGCACCTACAACGCAATTTGTCAAAAGAGCTATTAAGAATATATTCATTCAACCTCCTAACTTGTAGTTCGAACACATACCTTGGGATGATTCTTCAAATGTGTTCCAATCTCTAAATATTAAGCCTTCCACATTGAATTCAACACCTAGTGTCATACTAGGTGGGAATTGGGTATCTTGATATCGAGATTTCGATGGACTTTAATCCCATCCCTATAGCCGAATTTTTCACGAGATCTCTATTCAACCCTTTGGTTAAATGATCGGCTAAATTGTGTTGTGTTTTCACAAACACCACAGATATCACACCATTAAGTGATAAGATCACGTAATATGCTATGTCTAACACCTATGTGTTTAGACTTCCCATTATATACTTGACCGTATGCCTTAGCCAAAGTAGCTTGAGTATCACATCCGATAGAAATGGATGATATCGGTTTAGGCCACAATGGAATTTCATAAATTAAGTTCCTTAGCCATTCGACTTCTTTACCGTGCCGCTAATGCCACAAACTCGATTCCATTGTTGAATCGGTTATGCAAGTTTGCTTTTAGATGCTTGACAAATGGCACCACCTCCAAGTAGGTATACCCAACCGGTTGTGGAAGAATGATCTTCCGATTGGAAATCAACTTGCATCCGAATAACCTTCAAGAACGAAGGAATCCACTATAAGTCAAACCATGATCCATTGTTCCTTTCAAGTACATAAATACTCGATTAATTGCTCGCCAATGGATTAAACTGGATTGTGAGTATATCTACTCAACTTTCCAATGAAAGGCTATATCGGTCTAGTACTAATCATGGCATACATTAAAGATCCAATAGCCCTTGAATATTCAAGTTGATTCACAAAGAACACCTTTATTAGGCACAAGTTTTGTTGTGGGATCCATAGGAGTACCTATTGGAGAACAATCTTTCGATTAAATTTATCCAACATCTTCTCAATATAATGTGATTGAGAGATAGTAATGCCATGTTCTCCACGTATGATCTTAATGCCAAGAATCACATCACCTCCCCATGTCCTTCATCTCAAATTTAGAGGACAAGAACTCCTTAGTTGTATCAACTTGATCTTGGTCATTACTAAAGATCAACATGTCATCAACATACAAGCAAATGATTACTCCTTTACCGAAGCATCAAACTTGTCAGTATACACTTGTCTCCTTGGTTTAATGCAAAACCATTAGACAAGATAACATCATCAAATTTCGATGCCACTGCTTAGGAGCTTGCTTGAAGCCATAAAGAGACTTAGCCAATTTACAAACCTTATTTTCGTTACGGGCATGACAAAACCTTCAGGTTGTCTTATGTAAATCTCTTCATCCAATTCACCATTCGAAAGGTTTGTTTAACATCCATTTGGTGAATTACAAGATTATGTATAGCGCAAGTGCTAACAATAATCTAATGGTTGTAATCCTAGCAGCAGAGCATAGGTATCAAAGAAATCAATACCTTCCTTTTGTCTAAAGCCTTGGATAACCAATCGGCTTTATACTTGTCTATGCTTCCATCCACCTTCATCTTCCTTTTGAAGATCCATTTACTATTCAATGGTTTAAAACCGGTGGTAAATCGATGGTTTCAAGTATTATTGTGCATTATAGAATCAATCTCATCTTGGATTGCTCTTTCCAAATGCAACATCCTTGAAGCCATAGCTTCACCAGAGGTCCTAGGATCTTCATCAACATTGAAACAATATTGATATTGAAATTGAATTTCATTCCTTGATCCTTCGACCAAATATAGTTGGAAATCACCACCAAAGATTTGGTTTTCCTTGCTTTTACACCTCCTAGGCTCGGAAGGCTCGGGAGGAGAAAGCAGTCCACAGTCGGATGCACCAAAATTACTAGAACTTGCAATCATGTCTCGTAGGTTTAGGTAAAGATGTAAACCTATCCTCATTGCCAAAATCGCATCTCGTGACTCAATAACAGAGTGCGGATACATAATCATTAGGTTCTATTACATAGAATCTATAGCACTTAGAATTCTCGGGATAGCCGGTGAATACACAATCTATACCTCTTTGACCTATATTATTTATTTTAGGATCGGTCAATCTTACCATTGACTTACAGCCCCAAACTACGAGATAACTCGGTTTTGGCGCCTTTTATACCAAAGTTCATAAGGGGTTATCTTGTTCCTTTTATTAGAACTCTATTTAATAAATAACGGTACATCAACATAGCCTCGCCCAAAATCCATCACTTAGGCCGAATAGCATAACATGGAATTAACCATTTCTTTTAATGTCCTATTCTTTCTTTCGGATATACCATTTTGTTGTGGTGTATATGGAGCAGTGGTCTGATGTATTATACCAGTAGATTGAAAATATCTTGGATCATAATACTCACCTCCCTATCGGTCTGAAGTGTTTTAATCTTCACACCATGATAAAGCTCTACTTCCTCTTTATAAATTTTAAACTTATCAAGAGTTTCATCTTTTGTATGACACAAGTAAATATAGCAGTATCTAGTAGCATCATCAATAAAAGTAACTACATACTTTTTATTACCAAGTGAAGGTGTTGAATGAAAATCACACAAGTCAATGTGTACAAGTTCTAATACCTTAGTATCTCTAATGATATTTTTGGCGAAAGGTTGTCTAGTTATCTTAGTCAACATACAAGTTTTACACTTTTCACCATTCAATTCAAAATCAGGTATTAGACTCATTTTTGACATGTCTATCATTCTCTTGTAATGTACGTGTCCTAGTCTAGCATGCCATAATTCATATTTACCACAATTATTGCTAGAACTAGTAGAAGCCATGCAAACAGAATTATTAAGAAAAGAAACATCCAAATTTAATTTAAACATGCCATTCAAATATCCAAAGCCAATAAAGGTTCCATGTCTAGACAATCATCTTCAATTCGCTTTCCAAGACTTGCTTGTAGCCACAATTATTTAATAAAATACGGATACTAAGTTCTTACAATTCGGTACATACGCAACATTATTTAAAAGTAAAGAGTTTCGAGTAAAGACTAGATTAACGGATCCTAGTCCTTTAATCGATTCGATTGCAACATTGCCCATCTTTAATAAAGATTCATCTTCAATTGGCTTAAAGTCCTTGAACCATTGAAGATTTTGCACACGTGACATGTTGCTCTGAATCCACCCACCATGATAAATCATCATCACCAGTACATAGAATGTTTGAAATTATTGATACATAATAATTTTCAACGAATGATCGATGGGTACCAAAACAAACTGATTGCTTTCCGGGATCCTTGGATCCACTAGCACCAAACCTCGTTTTCCTTTACCTCCACCCCAGACTGCAATCTTTCTTAAAGTGTTGGGTTTACCACACTTCCAACAGGTCACTTTTGGTTTCTTATCGAACCTTTGTTGTTATTGCTTTGCCACTTTCGCTTCCCTTTACCGACCTTAGAGGATTCACCTCCTCCACCATGTTCACAGAAGAATCACCATGGTTTTAGTACCACCTGTGAACCCTTTTCCATATCATGTATGGATATTCAATTTGGAAATGACTTCAAGTTCAACCGATTCAATTCCTCTTTCTTATGTTTGATTGTTTTAAAATCCTTCCAAGAGGGGGGTTTATCTATGATACTAGAGGTAAATTGATTCATCCATTTCATATCATATTGCATAAATTGTCCTAATATCCTTTGCAATTAAGTGGTCTTGTTCCATGACAGGCCTAGTGTCTACCATTTTATAGTTATTAAAATTACCAACTAGGAATTTCTTACTAGGCGATCTTACGCCATATATTTGGCTTCTAGGGTATCCCATAATTCTTTTCAGACTCTACGTTTTGATAAATATCAAACAAGGAATCGGACATACCGTTAAGAATATGACCACGACATATGTATGCGTTTTCCCACTTTGAGCGATTACGAGTGCATTCCGCGTTTCATTCTCAACTGACCTCGGGGCATGGGGTACTCGGAACATACACCACTTTCAAATTCGTGAGATAAAAATGCATCTTCTTTGCCATCTACGAAAGTCACCTTGAAAACTTCTCCAACTTTGCAAACGTCTTGTTCATATCTTTCACGAGAATCGGGGTTCGTCACCGAATTGATTCGATCTTTGTAGGGGATATGTAGTAATAACGAACACCTGTGGATATGCTTAAATACTACGAAGGCGTGAACACTTTCGGATCGAATCAATCGGTGGTTCTACCAAATTATTCAATCGGATACAATTCGAGTTGAGAATTTTACGTATGTGTTTATCGAGATATAATGAACCGTTAGTAAATATATGACCAAATAAACCGTATATAACTATGATACGGGATAACCGCCAAAAGCGGTTTAGGGTTTCAAGTTGTCAAATTTTGTCCCTCAATTTCGAAAGTTAATTTCGAGGAACATAACTTCAATGAGAATCAAAGCTTCAAGAATCAAAGCTTGACAAAATCATAGCTTGATTCTTAACTTTGCAGAATCCGTCGACAATTTTTGAAGTTGTTTAACAACAAGCCGATTATAGCTCGCCCCTTGGACCAGCATTGCCGCCTGGACCACTGCTGCGGGGCACCGCCCCGGACCCAGGTCCTTAGGGGCTTCCCCTAAGATCATAATAAATTCAAGTAGGTGTGCACTCCGCACTCCAAACCTAAATGATGTATTATTATGATAAAATTGGTCAAAACAAGTTAATCCAATTACACTAAAATATCCAACAAAACATGCCCTAAGTCTTGCATTCTAGCCATGTTCTTCACGAAACTCCAAACCTGAAATGAGAATGAACATTAAAAAAAAGATGATTACGGGAGTCCGATTGAATTAATAATATCAGATAAGCTCCTCTTACTAAAACAAAACTAGCTAATTGTTAGTATTTTGAAGATATATAAATAGACGTTGTTATTAAGTGAGAAGTGTCACAAAAGCCATTCAAATAAAATCGCCTCCCTTCCTCCCTCTCTATATACTTTGGCCCCAATGGAAACACTATGCAAATATGGATCATGACATGGGGAACTTGAGTGACCAGATGTTTTCACTTATGGTCTAACTAGAGACGAGGACAATAAGTGATTCAAGTTACCTTATAATATATGATTTAGTTGAGAAAAAGTTTGAGGAAATAAAAGTATGTGTTTTTCTTTGGGGGAGGGTGTAATTTTATAATTCTTGTTAAATTAAACTTAGTGATGTTATTGAATTTATAGGTGTTCCCTATGGGTCTACCCTGCTGGAATCATATTTTTGAAGGCGATATTGATTTTACTTTGTGTGGGAGTTTCGACAAGGAAAGAATACTTCTTGAAGAAATGGAAGTGTATTTTAGATACTGGTGCGAAGGTTGTCTGATTGAGGTTAAAGAGCACGTCTGTTGCAATCGCTATTAGGGTAAGTTGGTAAAGATATTGAACTACTATTTCATAAATATATTGAATTACTACTTTTATTTAAAAAATATATATTGAACTAGTACTTTTGTTTTGACTTAAGGTTGATGTGTTAAAGTGCAAGATTGATGGTGTTGACATTGATTTCACAGTCAACCAATTCGATGCTTTAAGTAGTTGTGGTTACTGGATTTGGTAAGTTCAGTTCTATAATATATCTCTTAGCGGTAATATATTTTGATGGTTTTCTAACTAGTCTACCTATTTTAATCTATAGGTTAATCAGAAAATGGGTAGGAACAATTTGCTAAAGAAGAGCATTATGCTGATCAAAAGTTGGGCAAAGGTGGATGGAGGCATATTGGATACACACAAAGGCCTGTTTTTGACTTACGATTGATTTTGACTATCAATGTACTCAACAAATTTTTGACACCTACAAAACACCATCGATGTAGATTTTTTATAATTTTTTTTTTTTTTTTTTTTTTTTTTTGTGAAATGTTAAAGATTTGTGTGTTATCACTGTTATGAATGAATAATAATATATTAAAAGTTTGTAAATATCAACCAAACAGTAAAATGATTGTAAGTGCATGATAAATATGAAAATTTAGGATGAGGTATATGAATTCTCAACTTTTTTAATTTGCCTCATAGTCAATATATTTCAAATCTCTATATCCAAACACCCCTTTTTCAAACCAAACTTTGCCCTTATTAATGTAATACTAATGATTTCTCTTTTTTGGAACTGTGATGAAAGGTTTGATATTTAGTGATTTGGTTGTAACTTATATACAAATTTTTTAGTAATTGTAGAATGTTTGATTTTTAAAGGTTTTCAAAATCTTCATTTGACTTTGTAATCTTGCAATAAGGAAGTTCAAAGGTTTCTATAGATTTCCTTTTTGGTTTTGTGTTAAAGTTTTGATTTTAGTGATTTGGATAGGAATTTGTTGTTTTCTTGGTTTTGTAGAATTGTTGTGGGTGTTTGGGATTAAAGTCACGGTTTTAGAAAAATTCCCTTTGTGTCAAAGTTTTGATTTTTAGTGGTTTGGAGATGCTTAGGGTGATGTTAAGTGAATTGCGGTATATATGTGGAATGTTTGTTTGGCATCAAAGAGTATTTGATGTTTGGCATTGAGTTGTTAGGAGATTGAGTTCTTTAATCGGTGATTAAACCTTAATAATTATTTGGAATAAGTTTGATTGTTTGATGTTTATACATCTTTAATTATAAAATTATTATGATTTTGTTTGACTTACTTTAGTTAATGGTTGACATGCATGCGGATGGATCATGATACGGAGGGTATGTTTGCTTAGTTGTGGTTTGTATGTTGTAAGTTGTGGTAATGGCGTAAGGTGATAGCTAAAGCTGTTAACATGAGTTATAAGCGGTTTATTTTTTCAATAAAAGTGTTTGGTAAGTTAGTTGTTAAATGTAATTATAAGATGTAAAATGACATAAAAAGACAACAAACAACAACAACAACAACAACAACAACAACAAACCCAATCTCGTCGGGGCAGGGTATGGGGAGGTAAAATGTAGACATATCCTACCCCACCCCAGAATTAACCCGAGAGTAGGGAGACTGCTTCCAATGAGACCTCCGGCAAGTGTAGGTGTGCGAGTGAGCGGGAAAAGAAAAGAGAGCATAAGGGCAATAAGAAACATGAAAAAGCAACAAGATGAAAGCAGACAGAACAAGCAAACACGTAAACAGAGCATAAACAAAACAAGAGACAGAAGAGGGCAGGGGGCCAGCAAAGCACAAGCAAAATGAAAATAAAACAAAGAACCAAAGCCCAAAGAAAGGCAAACCTAAGGGAGCAAAAGCAGAGAAAAGCAAAGCAACGCTAGGAGCCTAAAGCTAAGCAAGCAAAAGCAACAACGGGCGAAAAAAAAAACTACCTAAACCCACAAAATTACCTACCCGCATATCCTAATTCTATCTCTCCACGCCTTCCTATCTGAGGTCATGTCCTCGAACAAAAGAAACTCCTCCATGTCAAGCTTAAGTCTATCCTCCCACCTAAGTTTGGGTCTACCCCTTCTTCTCACACCATCTACTACCGGTAGCCGACTCTTCTATAATTTAAACAAATATTTGGAGTATGTAAGTAATTTAAAGTTTTAACGACTCAAAATGTTTAAAAGCTTCATGAATTAGCTTTTTATTTATGAGCTATTTCTTTAAAAATAAAAGCTTGAAGTTAATGTATCCAAACAGAGCTCTTATTTTAGAGGAGATTATTTTATAACAAATAGCTAATGACTCTAATAAAGCTCCAACCAAACAGGCCGGAGAATTGGGTGAGCAAATGCTATCATAGATTTCGGTTTTCAAGTAGACCCGTGTGGTCATTATCACGCTTACATTCTTGTGTGGAAACCCTGCTTTATGCACTCATGATCATTCGTGGATACCGTGCTATATGCATTTACAATTCCTTTGTGGAATGAATGTGTTTGTATAACCCTCATGGACAAGTCACGAATTATGCTTATATGAAGCAACTTTCAGTACATATGTTTATGCCTTATGTATTCAGTTTTACGCTTTTATTTATTCACTAGCCATTAGCTTACATTGCTTCATTTAATGTATTTTTAGGTGAATCAAGTGGACCGTAAGGATAGAATAGAGGCAAAGGGCTTATGGGAAGTTAGCGGTGAAGCTCGTGTAGGGTAACGAGCTCCCTTTCCTAACCTCCTCATGATACCGCTTGTAATGCCCAAAGTGTCTTTTGTAATATGTAAAAGATTTCCATAAACTTTCATGTTTTCAAGTAGAATTAGTAGTAAATGTACGGAAAAAGGCGTTTGGAACAAGGCCTTATTAACCCACTTTTGCTTGTAGTGGGTCATATTTGTATAAAAACTTAATGCATCACTTGGATTATGGTTAGTATGAAATGTACCAGTCATGTTTTTGGTTTGATGAATTATTTGATGAATTATGTGTTAGTTTATGACACATTTTCAGAAAATGTAGTTGTGCAGGCTCTCAAAACCGCCGGTTTTGGATATGGTCAAAACCCTAACCGTTGGTTTGGTTTTCCAAACCGCCGGTTTAAAGCGGTTCATGTAAAAAAAATTATCCTAGGTGTTTCATAGAGCGAGTTCTTTGCTACATTGTTTTTAGTTTTTTATTTTGGAGCAATCAGAACATCATGATAGAAAGACCGATTTGAGACGGTCAATCTCCTTATAACTTTATTTAAGTAGATTAAGAAGACTAAATGATAAGTAGTAGCAAATCTCCAACAATAAGAAAGAAACAAGACTAAACTTTGATCAATTTTCTTCGTCCTTTTATTTCAAAATTGATACATTGTTTTACTACACTTGGTCTCTTGGTCAAGCTACCTTTAAATTATCGTATTCTCCTTCAAGCAAAGCTCCTATATACACGAACTTCTATTTTGTTACCAAATTTAATCTTGTTAAATGGAATCCAAAGGTGTTGTTGTCCATCTCCTGTGTAAAATTCTTCCCTTCTTGAAAAGTTGGCATAGTTTAAGGGGCTTTTAAAGGTTTATGGATAATTATTAATATATGTATGACGGATTCGAACTCGAGACTTGGGATTGCACATTACGTATGAGAATCAATGTAAATAATAATTAATATATTAAATGTAATATTTAATTATTTATTACAAATAAACACTTAACGAGAGTTGGTATTTAACGGAGTTTGGTTATGATCGTTAAATATAACATTAAAGGACTAAGGATAAAAATAGAAGGCGAGAAGGATCTAGAATCCTCTTGGGAGTCCTAGGCGGTCGTGGGTCTCAAAAGCCAAGGGAGGCTTTGCTTGTTCACCAAGTTTAGATATGTATAATCTGAACCCTTGTATTCATTAAATCTAATCTTGGATCACCAAAGAACCCTAACTTCTTCTCTCTCCTCTCCTTGAGCCTTGGCGATCTTACAAACACCCCTAACTCCTAGGGATCGATTTTCCATTGCTCGATACAAGTGTTTGGTTTATTGTGATTCAAGAACATAGCTTTTCTCATTGATTCGCTACTAATACGTGTGTACAGAACGAAGAGCAAACGACTTGTGTTTGCATATCTTGAGTGGGTCGACAAGGGTTTTTGTCGACATTCATAAACCCTAATTTATTAGGGTTTAGGGTTTCTTGTTCCTTGATCTTAATTGGGGTTTTCATAAACCCTAATTGTATTGATTCGCAAAATGCATATACTTTTAATTCGGTTAATTAATTTACAAGTATTATTCCTATTACTTCATTGCATGCTTTGATGATGTTTATGTGTTTTCTATAATTGTTATGATTAGTAAAACCCAACGGTGGCATCACGAGTAGTTAATATGTTGTAATTAATTACGAAACACATAAAATTGAATCTTTATGATTTTTACATGCTTTTATTGGTTTCTAGGGTTTTAAAATTGAAACCCTAATTTTTTTAATTTGGGTCGATTATCCTTAATTGATTTAATTAGGTTTTATTTTTGTAAAACTTGTAGAAACCCTAGGATTGCATGTATATTTTATGTGGTTTTAATGAATAATTGTTATGTGCCATGTATTATGCGTATCTTGGGATTATAATTGCTATGAGGAATCCATAGTGGAACATGCATGTTTTGCCATGGATTATTGTTTTATTAATTGTTAAGTGATATACATATGTTTATTAGTTTGATAATTATTGAATTGGGAAGACCTCAATATATCTAATAAAAATTAGTTATGTGCTAATTGGTATATTATTGACTTTGGCTTACATTAATCGACTTGTCGATGCATGTGGCTCACTTACCTTGCGGTGAAAGCCCTAGTTGATGTATGCATTATTTTCGCCTAAATTGTTTATTAGCTTTTATCGAAATAATTATGCATGTGGCTAATTGTTTTACATATGTTAAATTGTTAAGTTATATGTATATATTATTTGAGTTTGTTTAATTTTTATTAAAGTGCCTTTTGTTTATATTGTATGACATGTTAGTAAGCAAAAGGGTTTTTATAAATAGAAAATTAAATAGACTAAATAATGGCGAAATATGATTTGTTTTCTAAGTATTAAATCTTGAACTTTTAATCGATTGATGTTGTACTAAATGGTTAGAACGGCTCACCCAATAGAACAAACTATAAAGGGGTTTAAAGAAGTGCATACGGTCACTTTGAAAGGATGTCTAAGGTTATGCTTTTACACAGTCCTCTGCCTCCCTGTGCGTTCGATTGGAGCTACCTAGATAACTATTACGTATGCGAAGCATCTTAGTGCAAAGTTGTAAGTTTCTCAACGCATCGATTAAAACTTTGTAGAATTTAATCTTAGCAATTTAAAACAATGAGTAAGGTTTTGAAAATTTTTATGTTACGAAGATGTATGCATGCTTCTTCATACATAAGTTTTGATTACACATCAAAATTGTACCCTTTAAAATTTAAGTTTATGCCATCTAATGATATGAAACACTTGAAGTTGTAATTTAGTTATGTGAGACCTTGAGCTAGATTACAATAACAAGGTGAATCTTTATGTTGTGTGAGACCTTAGCTTAAATAATTTGCAGTTTCTAAATTAGACAACTTGATTAAGTTAGTTAGTGAGACCTATAACTTAAGGCATAAGATGGGATAAAACATGTTTACATTTTGCATAATTGTTTGGCAAAATTGTAAATCCCATATTTTTAGGAATTGAAAACTTGTTTGTCAATTATTGTTCTTCGACAATTACCTATTCTATACTTTCATCACTAGCGAGATCAAGCGATGTGGTGAAACTATGATAATGAGGGTCCTAGATTAAGGAAAATTCTATGGTTAATATGAATATTGACCAAGGGTATTTTATTTTCTTGAAAGATTTAATTATCGAAAATGCTAAAAATTGAATTTTGTTAAATTCTTTTGATTGTATTAATGCAACATTAAACCGTAAAGCGTGGTTTGAGCTTTGGTAAATTGATATAGTTCGTTTTCAAACAAATGTTTGATCAAGACAAACATAAACTCTTTTCCATGGAAGAAGAGTGAGACTCGATCCTATTCCTTTTCATGATTGAGAAATGTATGTTAGGAACATTAGAAATATCTAAATTCTAATATAACTCATAGCAACTTTAATAGTTAAGAAAATTGCACACCATGTTTTCCTTAAGAGATTTCATTACCCTTTGTTGGTGATTGAATTCTTATATGACATTTTGGTCAACTAGAAAACATGTTTGACATTTTATGAGTTATTAAATTAAAGCTAGACTAATTACCACAAAATTGGTAAAAGACAAACTAGTAAGTTTATCTAGTTGTTTTGTTTTGACTAATTGAATGTGCTATACATCATTATGGCGATGGTAGACCCATTAATGAAGAAATTGCATGCTCAATTTTTCAAGTTAATAGCATTGATGGATGATCCATCATCTCAGTAGAATACACTCTTTTAATACCTAAGTAATTGTTTCGAATGGTCTTACAAAGGGGTAGCAACGTAATAGCACACTATGTTCCTTTGGTTAATGAAACACTTACAATGTTGTCAAATCCGATTGGGAGTATGGTGTATTCTTGAATAAGACATTATTGTAACGTTGTCTAATTCGGTGGGAGTTACAAGATTTATTATCTTGGTAGTAACTCGATTATTTCTAGATTTTCTTGAAATAATACATTACGTTCAAAAATGTAGACATTCATATTCTCGAGGATAGTCATGAGCGTTTTCTTGATAATTAAGTGGTCTACATCTACTTGTAATGCTTATATATCTATGACACTATCATATTGTTCACATAAACAAGCGAATGTCATGGTGTTTATCTTACATATGATGTTGTTCTATGCAGTGAGAGAAGTATTTATTGTGTGCAAAGGAATAACACATACAAATATGATTAATGCATTCTCTTGATCGTAAGGTAAGAGATTAACGTTCTAATAAGATTGACTTTTTTAGAACATGTGTCAAGATTATAACATATACTACTTTTATGTCTTATGTCATTCAAAATATAGAAACACTTGAAGTTACATTTTAGGTTAAGTGAGATCTTGGCTAGATTGTAATCTCAAGGTAAATCTCCACTTGTCGTAGGATCGGGCGTGGATGCTTTTACAATTTCTTAAGTTGGACACTTCATGGAATGACATAAATAAATAAAGTCATTTAATACTATCTTAAATATTTATGTATTTTTAGAATGACATAAATAGATGGAGTAGTATATTAACGTGAAAATTAATTAATTGAAACCAAGACGTGGTGTTCATAATTACTTTAAATTATACATGTTTATATTTTCGTTGTAAAGTCACAAACATGAAGTCTTTTAAAGACTTATAATATAAAGTAAGATATTATAATTGTTATGTATTTTGACTTGGTCAAAGAATACTTATGTTATAAAACATGCAATTGGCTTGAATATTCTATTATACCATTAAGTTGACTTGGTTGGTAAATAGGTAAGCCAAAAGGAATAAGTTTATCTTACATATTGTTAGATTGTCTTACAATATTAATTCTAATAAAATCTTGTATGTTCGGTTAGAAGAATCAAACTTTTGTCATATTATTTGATTCAAGATAACTATATCCTCTTTTCTTCCAAAAGTTACCAAGGTTAGAAAATTGAGTATTGATTGGATATACTTAACAAAACTCAAACCTAGAAGATTAATAAGACACCATTTTAGTATGGAATGTGATGAATCATATTGAGTCTTATATTGAAAATCGATTTGTTAAAACTACTTATAGAGTAGGTTATTAATGAAGAAGATTCTGACTGTTAATGTGATTTGTAATATCAAAAGAAAACAATTTAGTGTTGTTCTAATTGCTAAAGTATTTATAGATAGTCTTTAATTACAAAAGCAAGTGGGAGTTTTGTTTAGATCTTGAAGAGATTAAATTACAAAACACATAATCTTCTAAAACACACTAGTGAATAACATGATGAGGCTAAACATGTAAATGATTGACCTCAAGATGGTGGAATTCTCATTCATAGATCCGCAAGGATATCTCGGATATTTGATATGATGAGAAATATGAATTCTGGGATCATGGTAAACTGTTAATCATAATGATATATTACCGATATTGAATTGTGGTAAATTATTCATAGTATGAATGATAAGATGTTGTCCAAAAGATAATCAACTTTGTAAACTTGGTTTATCTTAATAAATGTGAGTTTCTTCAAAGGAAGGAAAACCTTAGTGGTTTAAATCTTTGTGTAGAAATCATATGGACAAAATTGTACATGTGTTTAATGCATAACTTGTGACAAGATTATTAATCACACTTAAGAATTAAGCGTGATTGAATATTCTTTCCTTGCCACATTAAATATATAATGATTATAATTGTCATACTTATGGTCGAAACAATTGTGGTGTTGTAGTGGCCATGTTTTCTATTCCTCTTGGTGTTTTAGACTCAAATGTTGCGAAGTAATGGCAATTAAAGAAGCTTGTAGGATGGTAAATGAGAAGCTAGATTTGTCCTCTTGGGTATTATGGTCGAAAGCGATTCCTTAAATCACGGTTTCTTGGGTTCGCATCCTCTTGAGAGACCATGGCGGTTGTTGTCCCACTTTGAAGAGATTGATCTTTTTCTTTCATCTAACGGCAACCGATCCATAGCTCATATCAAGCGTGAAGGTAGCGTGAAGGCGATAAGGCGGCTAAAGAAGGCGATCCTTCGTTCGTCCTCTTAGCATCACGGAATCGTAATCTAGTGCGGTGAATAGAGAGCTTGTCTGCTAATGTTTGGGAGTTTCGTTTTGTGGGGTTTGATAGATGTCGTTGGTTTCGATGCCTATATGTTGGTGGTTTTTTTCTTCTTTGAATTACATTGGGTGTGTTCTTTTATTTCAATGATAATCTCCTACTTTCAAAAAAAAAATTGTCATATTTATTTTCATTGATATGAAAATGAAAATGGAATATTAAAACTATTTCTTGTGTGATTGCTTTTGCGAGGGCGATAAGAAATCGAAAGGATTTTATGAATTCACGTAATCTTTGAAATGTACAAGCTGCAAGAATCCATGAATGGATATATGCATGCATCTAGGAGATGATTCTTATGTTTAACTATTAAATCCAAGTTTTGGTTTAAAATTAAAATAAGATAATTTCTAAGTATTCCTGAAAGCTAGTGGGAGTATTATGTTTATTTCCTTTAAATCTTATATGTTGTAGGTAGTAACGTTCCATCTAAAACTAAATGTTAAGCTCTAGTTGGGAATGGAACTTCACTTGCAAGATTTAGAAAATTAGACATACAACCTTGAAGTATATATGTGTGGTAAATAAATGAGTCTAATAGAACATGATATATCATTTGAAAAATGGATATGTAGAACATGAATGAAATCTTAGTTTGACACAAGGATTTTTCATGTACATCATGTTATTGTTGTATCATGCTTGAATGCAAGATGATTTGACAACATTGATATCTAATGAAGTTATTAGATAACTAGTGTAATGAATATTCTAATAGAATATGTTTGAATCTAGAATTACATTCCTCGACACGGAGTTGCTCTCAAAATTCTATGGATGAGCAATACAACAATTGTTGCGTAATTGTCATAGCTAACAAACTTGAAAGTTTGAAGGCATCAAACATTACTTGTAGATATTGAAGTTTATGGAGATTATTTTAAAGAGCATATTGTTGTTTGTATACAACGATCTTTGGTTTAATTGAGATGACACTCAATACTAGTCATGGTAGGATTTCATCCTTGTTGATGGCCATGTGAACTAGTTGTGCTCAACTAAAGCATAGTTGCATTATATAATAAAGAATAAGAATACTTTAAACTTTAAAATGTTTGAAAGTTTGATTGTCATAAATTGGTGGTTGAGGATGTCACACACTTTATGAAATATTATGTGGCAATATCAAGATATTTTGAATGCACACATACAAGAACTTCACTAGTTGAATTCTTGAAATAAGTATTCACAAAATTTCAATAGATCAAAGTTAGTTGAAATTATGCCTTGTCAACAAGTATGATTGTCATTACTTGAGACATAATTCATTAACCGTGTTATCATGCATTGATCTATTTAGTATTTGGATAAGGGATGTTATGAACAAATATTATTTAAATGAAACAAAATATTGGTTATGTTTATTTTTCATTTTCTTAATATTATATCCTATATTTGCATGTTTAATCCGTGAATAACTTATGTTATTCTAAAAGTCCGTTGTCGATCAATGATGTGGAATGTCATTGAATTAAGACAAATCGAGTTTTGTAGAATATACTTTAAAGTATATTGATCGTGGGACATGCCAATTACATGATATTGATGAATTGAATATAGGACGGATCATAACTTAACATGATTGTACTTTATGGATCCTTGTCATTAAGTAAATCATGTATATTTATCCTCGACTTGAGATACCGGATAATCATTATGAATGTAGTACACT
This sequence comes from Chrysanthemum lavandulifolium, assembly GCA_022545495.1. NCBI lineage: Eukaryota > Viridiplantae > Streptophyta > Magnoliopsida > Asterales > Asteraceae > Chrysanthemum > Chrysanthemum lavandulifolium. Next base: position 293,814,565 of record CM040241.1, read on the forward strand.
TGTGTAAAATAGTCTAACGCTATCCGTAAAGGTGGTTATAAGGGCTATTTTTGAAGTGTTGCAAAGTTCATGAGTTATGTCTTGTAGTCGAGAGAATTTTCTCATTTGAATTTGTTTCAAAGCATAATCTTGTTTGGGCCTCGTAGGATTGGCAAGATGTTTGTGAGGCCTTACCCAAGATCTATCACGGAATACGTTCGGATGATTTGGTGTCGTGTTCAATCATATATAACGAGAAACAAAATATTAACTTTTGAAATGATTCGATCCATATTCACGATTAATGAAGTATTAGAAGTAAAAGGATAAGTATTAATGATGAATCATTAAAATGGTTTTCGGAAACCACACTCGATTCGAGATCTAGGGGCATTGGCGTGTTAGGCTAGACTAAACCAATGTCATTACTATATTAAGTAATATCCAGTGGGGTGAAAGGTTTATGGATAATTATTAATATATGTATGACCGGATTCGAACTCGAGACTTGGGATTGCACACATTACGTATGAGAATCAATGTAAATAATAATTAATATATTAAATGTAATATTTAATTATTTATTACAAATAAACACTTAACGAGTTGGTATTTAACGGAGTTTGGTTATGATCGTTAAATGTAACATTAAAGGACTAAGGATAAAAATAGAAGGCGAAGGATCTAGAATCCCTCTTGGGAGTCCTAGGCGGTCTTGGGTCTCAAAAGCCCAAGGGAGGCTTTGCTTGTTCACCAAGTTTAGATATGTATAAATCAAACCTCTTGTATTCATTAAATCTAATCTTGGATCAAAGAACCCTAACTTCTTCTCTCCTCTCCTTGAGCCTTGGCCGATCGTACAAACACCCCCAACTCCTAGGGATCGATTTTCCATTGCTTAATACAAGTGTTTGGTTTATTTGTGATTCAAGAACCTAGCTTTTCTCATTGATTCGCTACTAATACGTGTGTACAAGAACGAAGAGCAAAGCACTTGTGTTTGCATATCTTGGTGGGTCGACAAGGGTTTTGTCGACATTCATAAACCCTAATTTATTAGGGTTTAGGGTTTCTTGTTCCTTGATCTTTAATTGGGGTTTTTCATAAACCCTAATTGTATTGATTCGAAAAGTGCAGCGTATACTTTTAATTCGGTTAATTAATTTACAAGTATTATTCATATTACTTCCGTTGCATGCTTTGATGATGTTTATGTGTTTTCTATAATTGTGATTAGTAAAACCCAACAGCTTTTACATATATGTCCTTGCTTATTTTAAAAATTAAATATATATCCTTTGAATGCGTTAAAAGCATTGTACTTTATGCATAAAAAACTACTACAAAGGACATATATGTAATTATTCATTTAGGGAAGGATATATATGTAAATCTCCCTAGTTTAAGGGTACGTGAATATTAAATTTACTAAAAGGTTGTAAATTTAAGTCTCGATGAACAAACTTGCGAGACAATATAATATATACGAGTGTTGATGTATGAAAAATTATCCTAAAAAAAAAGATTAAAAAGTCCAAGAATAGATAAAGCATCATGCAAGTGATGCCAACCACCCAAGTGACCTCATCAGGCGAGAGCAAGGACGGGGCTTGAACGACTTTGTAGGAGGAGCCGAATTACTTCACTTTGGATGGCATTCTTGCCGAATCCAATTTTGCTGCTCCAACCATTACCAAACTAATACTTATTCCGTTTAGTACTTCAGGTGCTTCTGTTGCCTATAATATAAATCCAGTAGCGGATCAATTCCAACGAGCCTTTAAAACTAGTACTTTTAATTGACACTAAATTTTAAAATTGTTCTTATTATCTTATACCAATTTATTTAATAAGCAAAACTATATATGAAAGTCAAAATTTTAGGGGCTCAACCCTCCTAGCCCTTGCTATCCTCTCGTCCCTTGTCGAGAGGGTGGTAGCAGTGTTAACTCTAAATGTTGGCGTGTGTAAGAAGAAAGCTCTATCGCGACTTAAGGAAATTCTCAAGATCAAGTTTGACATAACACAAAAGTTTACCTTTGACATAATATTACATAATTCATTACATCACATATTTATCTTACATGTCGGTCATGACATCAACGAAAGTATCCATATCCCTTATATATACAAACATTTACCATATTTGGTGTGGAAAGCTGCCTTGCATTTCTAAAAGCAAGAAAATTTGAAATTCAACTTCAGGTTTAGTCGAATTTCAAACTTTTAAAGATCTTGCGATATATGACGTAATTTTATAGCGACATACAATTTTAGTTGCGATATTGTGGTTAAATATTGCGTGTAACCTTTATATATATGACGTAAATTAATCGAAATGTAGCGAAAAGAGGTGTAAAATGTGATTATTTAACTCAGTGTGTTTAGCGAAAAGTAGTTGTGTAGTAGTGAGCGGTGGTACATGGTATGAAGCGATGGTTATGCGATTCAATCTTCCTTCGCGAACTTCTTAAAGCGTTAGAAAATTGAGGTTTAAAAAAATAGGAAAGCTTCACCATTTCCTTTGCTAACCTACTAATAAAAATCAAAATGTTCATTCTTTCATGGTTCATCGCCCAAAAGTTTACAGCGCCTCCGTCTTAAACATACCTAAGAACAATTCTTAAAATGTATTAAAAACATATAAAGATATGAAACTTTAAATGAAACACTATATCAATTTTGAAATATGGTTATCTATACTATCTAAAATGGAAAAATGAAAAGTGAAAAAAAAGTCAAACTTAAAGTAAAAGTCTTTACATTATTTTTTAGTAAAACAAGGTTTAAGGCCGACGTGTTGATTAAACACGGATTAATATGACCCAATTCGACCGTTGAACGTTATGGTTGATTTTTTATACGATAGATCTTGCGGATCATTCAGTTTATCGAATGAATTTTTAAAAATTGTTCATCTTTGGATTTTATTCAAAGAAAAGTCTCTTTTTTTTAGAAATTATATTCAAAAGAAAGTTATGCATATTTTTTAAATTTTTGATAGGAAACTTGTTAAGTCAACTATTTTATTAAAGCAACATTATTAGATATTTTATTACTAAATTTGGATTTTGAATTTCTTATCTCGTCAAATTTCATGATATAATATTAATCACAACATATTAAAAGATGAATGAACCTAACCCAAATAATTATCTTATTTACAAGTAGTGGGTGACCACCACAATAGAACATGGGAAGATCATTTTTGCCAATCAATTCTCCACAATCAACGGTTGTTATCATGCTTTCCAACCTAATACAACACAAGCAACAATCACATATGTTTGACTTGTGTTGTATGCCAGCCAATATACACACATATGTGACACACAACAAACACTATCATTAATTCGTTATCTAAAGGTGTAAATCTAGTAAAGCATAAATGAGCCGAGCCAAGTTTGAGCCTGTTCATTTCAATTCGATCGGTAGTCAATCTGGTTTGGCTTTGACTAGCTCAAGTCGAGCTCAAGCCTTGGAACTTGATAGATACTAAACTTCTTTACTAGAATGAAAAGCTATGAAAATTCAAGACCGAGGTCGTGTAAGTTTAAACTCAACTCATTAGATGTTTCAACATAACACGACGAGTTCCAAAGTGACTAGAAAACTAGTCGAGAACATATAAAATGAGAGGCCAAAACCATCAAAAAGCGTTATTGAGGCGATTCTTAACTTGTACATACAACTTATATAATTAGATATATAGCATTCCAAAAAAAGAATTAAATAAAAGAGCTCAAAGTAATGTTTAACCAAACTCGTGTGTAAGAAAAGAATAAACATACAAATTTATCACAATCAAATTAAGTTTCGGGACATTACGGAATCCGCCAGTTCTTGACCTTTTGGGTTCATGATTTGTGAGAAAACTGCGCTTGGTGTCAACCCATCTGAATCCTCACTAGCCAAACTCCTCCGCCAATACTCATTGACATACCTGTGCTTCTTGAGTCCGTCACATTTCCATCATAACCACCATCATCTGTCGACTTACCCTTTAGAGGTGCCTCATCACATACCCTCTTCAAGATCCAACGTTCCTTTACTGCCACTATCTTCTGCACTTTCTTGAAGCTGTAAAGCGAATTCAAGGTTCCATAAAGCGTCACCCATTGATGGCCTATCAATCCCTTGATCCGCCACACATTTCACTGCTGTTTCAGCCACTTTCTTGAAACATTCAGGTGAGATTTTTCCCTTTAGATCTTGGTCGATAAGCTGGTCAAGAATTCCCTTTTGTGACAGTGTTGAGCCCATTCAGCTAAACTCACTTGCTCCTTTGGAAGTGTCGGGTTTAAGGCAGGTCGGGCACATAAGATCTCAAAAGAACCACCCGAATGAGTAGACATCGGACTTATCAGTTAACTGTTGTCTCCTGAAGTATTGGGATCCAAATACCCAAAACTACCCTTGACCACGGTGCTGACGTGGGTATGATCCAACATGGGCCCGGTTTTGAAAGACCAAAATCAGAAACTTTGGCGACCCATTTCTCGTCTAGTAAAATATTGGTGGTTTTCACGTCACGGTGAATGATCGTGTGTTTTGCACCCGTGTGAAGATAGTGCAGACCACGGGCTGCACCTATGCAAATCTCGAGCCTTTGTTTCCATGATAAAGGTTTGTTGTTGGATTTGTAAAGATGCTCACGAAGTGTCCCGTGAGCCATGTAATCATATACCAGAATCATTTCATTGTTATCTTCACAATACCCGATTAATGACACGAGATAGCGGTGTGAAGCTTTGAAAGCATTTCGATTTCCGTTTGGAATTGTTTACACCTTGATCGGATAACGGGTTTCCACGTTTTATAGCAACTTTAGTCGCTCCACCATCTATTTCACCTTTATAAACTTTCCCGAACCCACCGACACCCAAAAGTAGATCTTCGTCAAAGTTCTTAGTGGCGGATTTAATCTCTGAAGCGAAAAGTGTCTGCACAGGTTTGAAGGCAGTGATGGCATAGCTTCCAGTAGTGTTGGTCTTTGCGCTTGTACCCGAGGTGTGTGAGTTTCCATTACAACGAAAGTGGCAGCCACCGGATGGCCCGTCACTCGAGCTTTGATCCTTCTGTTGCTTCCCTTTACGGGTTATGAAGCAAACAAGCAGACCAATGAGAAGGACTGCAGCAACACCGCCACCGACCCCACCACCAATCATCGGTTTTGCTTGACTTGCCCGATTTATCTGATAAAGCTCCTCTACTTGGGTCGATAATCGGCTGTACCGGAGCAGGAGTCGGAGCGATCCCAAGATTACCGTTACTCGCGTTTATCTTGAACAGCTCAACACCGTTCAAAATTGCATCATAATATTGTGGTTTCATGTCAGTGTTAGGATGTAGTGACAGCCACAAATCCTGTCGGGTGCACGGTAGGGAAAAAGGCGACATAATCTTTATAAACTGGAACTTCGCTTTGTCGCCCATGCGATCACATCCGCTTCAGTCTCGGCGGTTTGATTATTGATGAATATTTCAAATACCCGTTGGGTAACTTTGGTGATATCGGAGCAATTTCACAGAAATGTAGTCTCATTAAGTATGAAAACCCGTGTCAACATCGAAATACCAACAAATTGTAACCCAAGTTGATTTTGCTGTGGGACCCATTGACCTTGCGGTTTTATACACATCGACAGGTGCAACATAATCCGGCATACCCTCAGGATACTTGATTGTAATGTTTGGATCAGTAGCCACGAAACCCCAACTGCAGCCCCAAATATATAAGGAGTATCACCACCCACGGTCTATAAAGCCCGGTATCCCGGACGGAGAAATCGCCTGACCACCGACATTTAACCGATACGTTTTCAAGAACTGTATAGTTGTTAATATCAAAAGCTGTACCAGTACCAACAATCATAGTATTTCCATTGGAAGCATAAATATCGGGATGTGACACAATTTCAATACCATTAACAAGCGCGTAAGAATCGGGAGTTCCGGAGCAGGGGTAAGCGTTAAGTTCACAGCCCGGAATCCACATTAATGGAATACTCTTTAGTAATGAAGTCGAAGTTCAGGTTATTGGCGGTTTCGAGCAGCTAAAGTTTTTCAAGAGTGTATATGGGCCCAAAACAACATTAAACACACCCTTTGAGGCGTTTAAATTAGCATAAGAAGCAGGATAGAAATAAAGACGAACGAATTTTCTACCGGCTCCTACGGGAACACTATAAGTGAACTCATCTCGGAAAATACGTGCAGTCATGTAAGGAACAGTTGGAACTGACGGTTTCTGTGAAGCAGCATCGGATACTATTGAATTAGCCCCTGATGCGAATCTTGACCCTACATCCGATGTCCATTGTCGATTATCGTCATCTCTCAATTCACCATTTGCACCGCAGTTTAGTAAAATCTTATCGGCAGGGTCGAAATTTGCAGCTAAAACGACATGAACCGTGAGTAGCAAATACGCAAAGTAATCCAACAGGTTATACCTATTGGGACTTCTCATTTTAACTTTCCTACAAGATCAAAACCTGAAACAAAACGCGGAAAAAGAATTAATTTTCAAACCTTCCAATCGATTAAAAATCGAATCTTCTAAAAGTTACACATAAAATCTTGACTAAAAATGATAGCTTCATAATAACTTCAAAGTCTTGAAACAAAATCAAGTCACAATCATTAAACTAAAACTTGATACTCACATAAGCAATTTAATCAAAAGTCAAAACTTTAACCTAAATACAATAAAAAAACATGACAAAAACACAATCTTTACATAAACTCAATCCTAAAAATATAAACTTTATCTTTTTTTAGTAACCATGATTTCCGATATTTTAGCCGACTAATCCGCGAGGTTTGAACATCCTAAAAAAGGTTAACTTTATACAAACAAAAACACAAAAAGTTCAAATCTTTAAACAAAAAAACATGAAACAAATCACAAAATGATAACAACACAATCTTTATATAAATCCAATCCTAAAAATGTTAACTTTATACACACACACACACACACAAACACACACACAAAAAAATACAAAAAAAATAAAAAACCAATCTTTTTATTAATCCAATCCTAAAAATGTAAACTTTATGCAAACAAAACACAAAACCAATACTAAATTTATAAAATCTTTAAAATTAACCAAAAAATATAATCTTTACATGATAACCAAGATCTATAGCTAATGTTCAAAGATTATTATTTTACATCAAATACAAGCAATAAACTTACTAAATCTAAACAATATCAAACTTAAAACAGATCTGAAAAAAAAAAAAAAAAAAAAAAAAAAAGTAGTACCTGATGAAAATGAAGTGGTTTGTGAAGAAATGGTGAAGAGTTAATGTAGTTGTGATTTAATCCATTATTTTGAGTGAATATGTGAAATGATTTTGAGGTTTATGATATAAAAAGTATTTGGTTATTTTTAGGGAGTGAGAGAGAATTTAATAAGGTTAGCTGGCCGGTTTGTACACTTTTATTTATATGTTTTGTAAGAAGAACATGGGTGATGTAATCATTAGCTATAGTATAGATGGAGGTGCTCAAGTAAATTACCAAATTAGCCTTGTTTGGTTGTATGGGAAACAATCACCAAATTGCCTACTGGTAAAGTCTTGTTTTTTCGCAAGAGGTTAAGGGTTTAAAAGCTTGTTAGCGTGTGTATTTGATGTGGTTAGAAGGGTTGAAATAAGTGCCGAGATTAGGCTCGATGATGTAGTATCATCCGAGTTATAAAAGCTCGACTTCTCCGAATAATGCGAACAAATAAAAGAAATCGAGTCGAGACAACTCGTTTAAGCTACTAAAAATTAATTGAAATCGGCTTAATATTTTTAGTACAATGGAAACCGAATTAAGTCCGAGTTTCCCAATACTCTACTCTGAAACTTGCTGCCTTGCAGGCATTATCAAACTTAGGTTAGATTATTTAATTATCATTATTGTACAAATGACATGTATATGAAGCTGATATATTTGAGCTTGATATGTCAATTTTTTTATCAAGCTCGAGCTTGAAAGGTAAGACCTTATCGAGTTTCGAGACCAAGTCTTAGCTAAGTCGAGCTATAGTGCTTGACAATACTCTACTCGACTCAGTTTGATTACATATATATTTCCTTTATCAGAGTTCACATTAGTGAAGTCGATATACTTTGAGTCGTGACATCGAGAACTTCAAGCTCAAGTTTATATCTAAAACCCTGCGAGATCAAGCTTTTATAGCTTATGTATGTCCGATAACGTAGTTGTAATGCTAATTAAATTTATAAACCTAAATACAACTATAAAAAATATGTAACCTAATAAAGTTTAACATAATTAATTCTATACTATTGTCAATTCTACCAAAAGCTACATTTCATGTAAATCTTCGAATAACAAAATCACTCATTCTAGTTTATCCACAATATCAACTAAGTGCCTACTCACTTATTTTTATTAAAATTTCAAATTTTGTACTTAAACTACCATGCAACAATTTTATGAAAATGTTACATCAAGTATTTCTTTTTCTATAGAATCTCTAAATGTCTCTACTCAACTTAAATGTGAATATCTGAAATTAAATTCATAACAGGAAAACACCAAAAAAGTCAAAATATAAATTCTGAAAACAATGGAAAACACTTGTTGTTGGATTCCAATAAGACAATGATAATAAGGGGTCAATTTGAATAACGCGTCAAAAAGAAGGGGGAATATTTTGACAGATCATTTTGTGGGCTTTTTAGCCGCGTAATATTCTGGCCCATATTTATCACCGTTTTCATTTTGGGATTCTATTTTTGAACCTTACACTATTGTCTTGTTCCAATTATAGCATATATGAAGGCATTTGGCGTCACTTGTTAACATGACTTCGTTATTCGTCTTCGTTTATCGAACACCTAGTAAACTTCCATTTACAAGCTACAAGCTCAAACTTCATCTACAAACACATTTGCATTATTATAGTTTCTTTTTAAATCAAGTATAAAAAGTGGTCAATGTTCACGATAGAACTTTTACAAGAACAAAATGATCTAACAACGATAGATTAAGAGAACTAATATGACACCGTGGTTTCAATGAAAATTCATAAGATACTTTTAAACTCATTACTCAAAATATTCACTAGCTTCAACATTATTTTGTTTATGGGTAACCAGATGTTAAAATCGTGAAGCGGTGAAAGATATTTAAATTTAAAAATAAAATGATAATCGGTCGGCGGGATTAATCGGTAGTGTCGGATTGGCATTTCCTGCAAGTTTTGGGTATTTACGGAGACCAAACTAGTAAGATCTCAAGATTAAAGCCTTCTTATGTTTTCACCTTAATAAAAGACTAGTATCGATTATGAAATTTGGCGTTTATGCTTAGTTATAAGTTAAATAAGCGATCCCGTTATAAAATATAAGTGAAATTATTATTTTTTTAAAGTTGACCGATTCAACCAATTTTTACCGATTCGGCGATTTTTATGGATTCGATAGATTTTGACCGATTTTGATCGGTTTTTACTTTTAGATTTTTGATCGATTTTCAAATTCTACAAGGTGTCTGCGTCTGATTACCGATTAATCGGCACGATTAGATTGATTTTTAATAAAAATGGTAACTACATATTCTATTTTTGGCGTTTTAGTTCACGAGTTTGAGTCTGCTCGCCGTATAAAATTAAACCAGGATAAAGCCCTTTTCTCAGAAGATTGACATGGTGGCGGTGGACCCGAACATTAACTTATCAAGTGTTCAATTTTTTTTTGAGTATAAAGAAAGTAATCTTGAACAAAGACATGTATATATTTATTACATATAAGTGAGTAACTAAGCAAGGCGTGTATTAATATGACAAAAAAATTTATGATCGGGTTCATTTGAAGAAATCAAAAATTTTAACAAAAATTTGCACTAAACGACATACATCTATCGGGTTCCCAAAACCCCCTAAGTCTGCCCCTGCATAGTAGTGTTTGTTTGTATCAAAACTATTATCTTGGTTATATCATAGTTTCGGGTGTTAGATTGAAAAACTTGCAAGTGTAGGAGTTTATATGCAATTGAAGCATATATAAGGGCATAAATTATGGTATGAACTTTTCAAGCTATTAGCTGGCCCAAGTTTGGACTTTTATTTAATGGATTTTGGGCCCACTAAAATTAAATATGTTTTTAACAAACATTATTTTCAGTAATCTTATTACTATCTCTTGATTTAACGTGTCGTTTGAAATTTTTGTTTTTACTATATAAACTATCTATATTTATTGTACGTTTCCTAAACTATGTCGACGTTGTCTAAGATAATATCTTCTTATACTAAGCATTTAGATTGACTAATTCATCATTAGTTATGTAAGTAGCTATTTATAATAAAAAGTTAAACTATCAAAATGTTTGTGTCTTAATAATATTTTATGAAATGATTTGAATTTAGCTTATGTATTAATTTTGTCTGTCGTTCGTTGATTAAATGAATTAATAATTCTCTACTTAGCTACTTATAATAAAAGTTAAACTATCAAACTGTTTGTGTCTTAATAATATTTTGTGGAAATGATTTAGATCTGCTTATGTGGTAATTTTGTCTGTCGTTCGTTGATTGTGCGTGAATTAACGATTCTCTCTAAGCTACAATTGATCTTTGCAGAGTGTATGATGATGTTTTAGGTATAAAATTAGGCATGTCAATCACTACTCATATTTTATATGTGAGAATGTTTGTTAACTAAATGGTTGTAGTTTAAGTCCTTTTTAAGACATCGTGAGAATGTTTTGTTGTGTAAATATTGTAAGATGGTTAATTATTTTAAAAAAAATAGTAAAAAGTTAAATAAGAAAAAGTTTAGTGATTTGATAATTAATCAAATCTATGTGTGATGGACTTAGAGAGAGATTAAACATTTAATATGAAATATATTACAATGACTAAAAATGTTACTTTCTTGGTTCTCTATTTTATATATATATATATATATATATATATATATATATATATATATATATATATATATATATATATATATATATATATATATAGTAAATCTACGTTAATACAGCGGCGATTTTTAATGACGATTAACGATATGTGATTTTGTGGAGTGTTTTATAATATTCAAAATAGGACGTAAAAGATTAAAATATAATTACAAACGGTTTGTAATATATATTTATTAGTTTGAGAGAATTACCCTCTATTATTATTATTATTATTATTATTATTATTATTATTATTATTATTATTATTATTATTATATGAAACGTCTCTTTATTAGAAATTCATAAGATTCTGAAAATTAATGGGGGTAGAAATATCTGGCGCCATCGCTCATCTAAACTATGAATGGTAATCCTCTTAAAAATATGAGCGCGTCCGATATCTTGGGTCATAGAAAACTTACTGGATCCGACGATAAGGTCGCGCGTCATACCGAGTCGAAAAGAGAATGAGAAGGGAGAAAGCCGTATCAAATAACAGTCACTTGATCCATCTTGTAGCGTTTCGTTGTGCGGCGTCAATCAGCATGAACAAGCACAAAATCAACATACCGGTTTGTGTTTATTATTATTATTATTATTATTATTATTATTATTATATACTAATAAAGAGTGTCACAAATATGAATAGTGACAAGAAATTAGTAAAGTTTAAACATGTTCAAACTATATGGCATTTTAAATAGTTGAAAGGCTGTAACCATTTAAACATTAAAAAAATGTCAATGTAACCATTTAAACTTACCATTTCCAAAATCATAAAGGATGTAACCGTTATAACAATTAAAAAATAAAACTTGCCATTTAAACTTTCTTAGAGAAGGGTAGTCTAGGTATATTGATTGAACTTGTGGTATTAAAAGTCAGTTTCAAGTCAAGATTTTCACAAAATGGCTATTAATGTGTGGATTTAAGATCGTTTTAAAACAAGCGTTCTTTCTGTCTGAAAGGATTAATCTTGGCCGTTTCTCTCATTTTATTTAATCTAGTGGATGGCGTTAATCCGTGATTTAAAAAATCGGCTTTCATCATTTTTGAATATTAATATTTTGACAGATTAATCGTTGGGTGAAAAAAAAATACAATTCTGACAAGCGTTTAATTATCTTTCATAAATAGGCAACTTTGATATACTTTCGACAAAAACTCTTTTTCGTGTTTTCATTTTTACATTTTTCTCTTTTTTATTCTTTGAAATTTGGATGAAAAATCATATGTGATTAAACAGCTAATTTGAATATCATATGTGATATTCAAAATGATATTCAAAGTGGGGTTTAATCGCGTATGATTTTAAATGCAAATCTCGTATTCGAAAAAACAAAAAAAGGCGAAAAAGCGATTTATTTTATTTTTGAAAGTATATCGAGGTCTTGCCTATAGGAAGATAATTAAATGTTCGTCGCGATAGTGTAATTATTTTCGACAACGATTAAATTAAAGATATTTAAATTATAAAAAAGGTAAAAATAAAATTTTTTAATCTCAATGATTGATTTTATTTTTAGATGGATGGTGGGAATGGGTCCATGATATGTAATAAAAGTTTGTTATGTAAAATAAGCTCTCTCTAAGACCAATAAGAATACTGTGGCATGCCAAGTCCACTTTTAAATACGCATCATGCATTCAGTCATGGCTTTAACACTTCCACCATGGCCTTCGCTCATAACATGTATTATTTGGGCCCCACCCACCTTCATTTTATTTTCTTTTATATTTTTCAAGCAAACTTAATATTCAAATAAAAATAAAATACGAAACTTAAAAACATAAAAAAATTAAAAATAATCTGAAACTTTAAAAAATATAATAACTAAATTTTATGGAGTCTGAAAAATATTTTGCCATTGTTGCATTTTATAATTAAACTCGACCATTAGTTATTCGGTTTTTTTTTTTGAACAATAGTTATTAGGTTATCTCACCTATTAAACTCATTTGGACAAACATTATATTTTTCGGTTGCAATTGCAAAAAAAATTCTGTAACTAAAACAAAAACAAAGTGGGTGACTTAGGTAACATAGGTACTAACTACGAATGTTTTCACTTGATAGCCCTTTTGGTGATTGACTTGAAAATGAACTATAAAGTACTATCATAAGAAAGTATTAAACCTCTCACATTAGACCATGGGGTATCATCAACAGATGCACGCCATTTCAGCGTGGAAACCGCGTTAGGCGCTGCCCTCATGCTGCAATGCACCGACCACTGCGCCGCTTGCACAAGCCACTTAAATGGCGTATGTGACTTCGGAAAGGACAAAAATGAAAAACACATATATACCTTAGAAGCGGTGAGGCGATCGCAAATTTTCGGTGGAAAGGTTTCTTCATGAGTGCGGAAATATAAAAGTGATGATGGAGTATTATCTGTGTTTGATAGGTGATGAATTTATGCTACCTCGTTTTAGAGTAAATTACACAGTTAGTCCTTGTGGTTTCGTTGTGCGAGGTTTAGATCCTTTGACGAAAAAGTTGCAGTTAAGTCATAAGTGTGAAAGCGTTATCGCCGTTAGTCCCTCCGTCCCTTGGGGCCTGAAATTCCCATAACGTCGGTTAACTCAACTTAACCATGAGGCGTATCCGTCATTTCAACACCATGGGGACGAGCAGTGCAAGAACGGCTGTGTAGTTTAATAAATTGCCACTTTGGCCCTCCATGCGATGTTACGTCGCCCTCAAGTTATCACAATTGGCGGAAATGGTCCTGGAAACTTTAAAACCTTCCAGCCTCTCACTTCTTCATTTCCCAAACTTGATGTCGGTACATATCTCTCCCTCGCTTGTTGTGCGGTAGCACCTCGAAACCTAACCTTCCCGGTCGATCCATGCTGCTTTTACCACACCGCATACCAAAACACCTTGTGACTCCTCATCACTATTCCCGCGTCTGCGCCATATAACACCACATCACCATCACCCGCGCCTCGCGCCACTACCGCATAAAGAATCGAGTAGATCCGTGAGTTTTAAGGTAGGTCACCGTTTCACCGTGGTTGTGACTCGGTGTGAGTCGACTCGTGTATAACGAGTTGACTTTCATCACTTTGGTTCGGGTTTAGGTCTAAACACATGAGGGTTAACATTTTAATAACAAAAAGAATAAATTAAAGTTTGGTATCAGTGTTGTGTGTGTGTTGTCGAGTCGAGACCTGCAAGTGAGGTTTAAACTCACATTTGTGACATTTAGTTGTTTTGATTTTTGTGTCGAGCTTATGAGTCCTTGTGTGATGTTACTTTGTGGTGGGCACCATGTTTGATTCGATTTGAGGTTTGATGATTTTGAGGCGGAGTTTGGATGTAGAAATTTGATAAGTTGAGTTTGTTGAGGATTTTGGCGAGAGGAAGCCAGGGGTCCGCTTGGTTGTTGTGGTGTCGAGAGGATGGGCAAGACCTCATGGTCTCGGCATGATGATGATAGTATTGGGTTGTTGTTATTGTTGGATTGAATTTGGGTTTCGTCCGTTTTAAAGTAACAAATAATACGATCATGATAAAGTCCATTCGACTCTAGATAACATTGGTAAACTACACCGTTCGTCCTTGCACCGTTCGTCCTTATGGTGTTGAAATAGCGGATATGCCCTCGTGGTTAAGTGAGTTAGCGGCGTTAGTAGGAATTTGTGGGCCCCGGTGGACGGAGAGGACGGAGAGCGGCGCATGCGTTTTCACAGGAGCGAGCGGTCTAACTTTTTGGTCGAGGGCGAAACCTGCGGTCAGCCTTGAGCCACAAGGACGAGCGGTGTAATTTACTCTAAAGCGGTAGCATAAATTCATCACCTATCAAACCACAGATAATACTCCATCATCGCTTTTATATTTCGGACTCGTGAAGAAACCTTTCCATAGGAAAATTGCGTATCGCCTCGCTTCTAAGGTATATATGTGTTTTCATTTTTTGTCCTTTTAAAGTCACATCGCCATTTAAGTGGCTTGGTAAGTGGCGAGGTGGTTGGGGTATGGTGGCATGAGGTGGCGGCGCTGTTGTAGCTTCAGCGTTGGAAATGGCGTGCATCTGGTGATGATACCCGTGGTGCAATGTGTGAGGTTTAATACTTTCTTATGATAGTACTTTTATAGTTCATTTTCAAGTCAATCACCAAAGGGCTATTGAAGTGTGAAAACATTCGTAGTTAGTACGACTCGGTCAAAGTTTAATTGAATTTTAGTCATTCGGTTGTTATCAATGTTTTAAAACTTCGGATTGACTCGCGCCTAGCGGCAGCGGTTCCTAGCGGCAGACGATTAACGATATGCGATATTATGGTATGTGTTTAGTATAACGTGAAAAGATCAATATATAATTGCAAACGGTTGTAACATGCGACAAGTGAATTAAATTGAGTGTTAATTGTATGTGTTCAATAGTTTTTTCTATTTCAGTTTAAGTTTTACAGTCTAGGTTGTTTGATTGTGTTTGATGGGTCTCAGTTTTATGTTTTGGGCTGATGGATTTCATATTTTTGTTTTGGAAGTTTAATTAGATTGTACATTGTGGTTAATAGTTGCATATTTTGGTGAAGGGTGAATTAAAATGCGTATTAATTGTATGTGTTCAATAGTGTTTTTTTAGTTTTGTGCTTCAAATACTTGAAAATGATGCTTTTTTACTTGTATTTTTTAAAAATTTATTTTAAAAAGTCTTAAAAAGTTAATAAAAGGGAAGTTTCAACACGCTTTATAAGTAGTATATATATCACAAATAAATCAATTTAATAAATTTAATTTAGTAAATTAAAAAGGGGGATTATCTTTTCAAAAAATATATAAAACGTGAAGAAGTAAGAGCGGTAAACAAAGAAAAATAATGTTTTAATTTGTATCTTTTCTTGTTAGATAAAAAAAAATAAGAATAAAATAACAAAATATTTTGGAAATGAAATATTTAAATATCAAATACAAAACAATATTATTTTTAATATAGAGTTGATAATCAATGAATTCCATAAAATTAAATAAAGGGTATATGTTCCTGTTTTAGATACGCAATTCCACATTATGAATAACAAATTAACAAATTACTTTTAAATTTTTAAGTAAACATAAATGAGATGAGATCATCTGCTGGCCGATGTTGTCCAAAAACGAATGAGAAGATCTCAACCATCTATTCAGCTGAATCTAATGGCTAGATGAAGCCAAAAATATAAAGAAGGGCAAGATAGTAAAATCGATTATCTCGATAAAACAATAAAAAATCAGATCAATACCGTTTGTTCTGCTTTCTGCCGTGATATCAAAACCACATCTATGCATCTAATCTCGTCGGAATCATCAAGCGTCATGGGAATCACCATGAATCGGCGGTTCATCAACAAAACAACCGGATTCTTCATCAAATCCACCGGCATCGACATCAAAACCGTCGGAATCATCAAGCGTCGTGGGAATCACAATGAATCCGGCGGTTCATCATCAAACCAACCGGTTCTTCATCAATCCGCCGACGCCGACATCAAAACCATCGGAATCGTCATCAAACTCGCGGATTAAGTCATCAAATCCACGGAATCGTCAACAAATCCATGGATTCATCAACAAATCCGATTGACATAGATGATGTGGTTACATATGATGTAGATGATGTCGTTCTGAGATGATGATGTAGATGAAGTACTCGAGAAGTTGATATGAAGGAACATGATGGTAAAATCCTTGGGAATCGATTTTGTTGATTAATGGGATTCATAGATGAATCCGTAGGATTCATGGATGAATCCTCGATTCTGATTTTGTTGTTTAATGGTAAACTAAAAAGATACTTAAATTCATTTGAGATCCCATGGATTCATGGATGAATCCGTGTGATTCCTGATGAATCCCATGTGATTCACGGTGAATCCCAAAGGATTCATACACAATCCATGGGATTCTTTATGAAATCCCATATGATTCATGCGAGAATCCGTGGGATTCTTTATGAAATCCATAGGATGTCACGAGAATCCCATGGGATTTCATAAAAATCTCATAGGATTCATACATGAAGCTATAGATATATCTGAATCCCGTAGGATTCATACTTGAGTTATCTTAATCCCAGCGCTTTTTATATCTGATTCTATAAAATCACCAAGACCAACTTTATATGAACACGCTGAGACACAGGCGGATCGGTATATTGGAAGCCTCGTGTACAGAAGGAATTCACGCAGAGGAAAATACTATGAAACATTAGATGAAATCCCGGAGGTTCATTGTGAGTCCGTGGGATTTCATAAAAATCCGTGGGATTCATTGTAAATCCCGTGGATTCATTGAAAGACTTGTAATATATAACTTGAATGATGTTGAATCATGGGATTCATTGTAAATCCATGGGATTCTTTATGAAATCCATAGGATTCAATAAATCCATGGGATTCTTATTTTTATTTTTTGTATAACATGTTTTTAAAATATATTATTTTTATATAACGGGTTGTAAAGCTAAATATAAGGTTAGAATTAGATGTCATTTACGGAAAATACAAGCTAGTTCGGTTTGTTGCAAAACACAACCATATGCTCATACCAAAATAGTACAAACATTTTGCAAAAAGCAAGAAGAATGACACAGCGAGAAAAATGTTTGTTGTTAAAATTACAAAGAACAAGATTGGTCCAACACGGGCTCGCAACTTGCTACTAGAGTATGAAGGGTGGGTATGAATATGTTCATGGGACGATTCTTGATTTTAAGAATGAAATCGGGATGTTAATATGTTCATAGGGGAACCGAATAGGCAGCCAAAACCAACTGTCAGGAGAGCCAAATGTGAGGCGGCCGAAACCAAAAGTTTCTTGATTATTTATATTACGGTTTACGGTTTTGTTAGTTATTTTTCTTCTTTACTTGATTATTTAGATGATTTGAAAGAAAATTCTTTTTTACTTTGAATATATCTTGTTTCTTACTTATATTCATAAGAATCCCATGGGATTATATGAATCCCATAGGATTCACTTTGAATATATCTTGTTTCTTACTTGTATGTATGAATCATGGGATTGTATATGAATCCACTAAGGGATACGAAATATGTTAATAGATTAAGTGGAAAGATTAAGTGGAATCCATGGGATTGTGTATGAAACCCGTGGGATTGTGTATGAATCCCATGGGATTATTTCCATATTCTCTTACATCATACAAATATTTTCAAAGATTAAGTGGAAAAAAGTCTATCATAAAGAATCCTTTGGGATTATGAATGAATCCCACAGGATTCACATAATTAGCGATAAAAGACAAATAATAGTTCTACCGCATAAGCGTTACGTTATACCATTGAAGTTTTAAAAGACAAAATAATGCGCATGTTCTCGTCTGCCGTACCATTAACGCCCTAAGCGGACAATTGTTCTACCATGCACAAGTTCCCATTCACATGATCTCGTCTACCATACCATTAACACCTAGCCGGACAAATTGTTCTAGCATTCAAAAAGACATAACTTCTTGATGATTACATGCGCACGTTCTTCCCATTCTTTCTTGCTTCAAGAATAATAGTCATCTTTTCTTCGAGGAGGAAGTTTATGCTTCTCCTTCTCCTTCTCCTTCACCTTCTCCTTCTCCTTCTTACATGCAACACTCGGCACATTCTCATTAGCCAAATCGAAACAACGTGTGAAATAATACTCGAGAATCATCAGGCGCATTCTTCGTCTCACGAACAACACTCGCCTTTCACGAACACCGTACAATCTCATTCTCCTTAACAACACCGCCAAACTTAGCAACATCAACAATCGATGTTTTCTTAGCCTTTTTACTCGCCTTTCACTGAACAACCTTATTCCCTTGTTTATTCGCCTTAATATCATCATAAGGATTCCACCAGGCCAAGCGTAACATTCCGCTTGTTTCTTAGCCTTAATATCAAAAGGATTGTGTGAGACAACGGCATTGGGTTCAATATTTTACCTATATCAATTTTAAGGCGAAAAAGTAATATTAGTTTTGAGACAAATATTAGATATAAGCAACTAACAACGACACAATCTCATCAATCACAAAGTCCTATGATAACAAACAATACGGAAAAATACGCGACTATAAATCGATTCCTAAAAGCTAATACAAACACTCATTCTATGTGAATCCCATGGGATTGGTGATAATCCATAGGATTAATCTTACACAAGCCGACAATTCCATTTGCTTATCTTATGTCTATCACATCCAAAAATAAGCAAAAACTATAAAACTTATTTCAATTTGAGAAAAGCATAACAACTAACTACATCGGAAAAATAAGCTAATTGACAGAATGATTCCCATAACAAAAATAAGCTAATCCAAAACTCATTACATCAAAAAAAAAAAAAAACTAATCACGAAATCTAATCTACTCGTGATATAACCTAATCCAAGCGATTCGGTAACAAAATAAGCTAATACAACAACAAAATAAACTAATACATTCAAAAAATAAGCTAATCGATCACAAAATTTAAAATAAAGGCGATTTAACAAAAATATACCGAATCGACATTTAGAAGCTTATTTTGATCGGATTCCGTGACGAATGGTCTTTAGATTGAGATATTTCATTTCGTAGGTCCATTTAAAGGAATGAGCGGTGATTTCGCGGTGGTTTGAAGGGGTTTAGCCAGTGGTTGTGGATTTAAGGCGGTTAGTCGAATGTGTGTGTGTGTTGGAATTGGGGAGAAAAGCGTGTGTGTGTGTTGGGTGTGTGTGTGTGTGGGTGTGTTTGTGGATTTATTAGTCGAAGGTGATAAGACTAAAATGCCCTCCGCTTTTTTTTTTTTTTTTTTTTATAAAATGTAATTAATCTACCGTTGGATGGAAGGGAATGGATGGATGAGATCTTTTGGTTTGTGCTTTAGCTAAATGGTATTCGTATAGAACTTTTCTCAAACATAAATATCATTTGAGTCCCACATCTCAATCTTATTTCAACACTCGAGCCTCAAAATATCCTTACCTCACAACCAACTTCAACACAACCATTTGGGCTACCCATCCCAATTTTATTTTATTTTTCATTTTCCAAACAAACTAAATTTATTTAATTCAAATAAAAATATAATCTGAGATTAAAATACAAAATTATAAATTTATTTTTATAAAATACAAAACACACTTTATGAACAAATTTATAAAAAAAAAAAAAAAAAAAAAAAAAACCCTAAGGGCTTAATCGTAAAAATAATTTTTATATATAAAAAAGAAAAAAAAATCTTATCTTCTTTCTCGTGGACTGTAACACCCACCTTTTCTTTAAACACCATTTTTTAAAAAGCATTACACAAATACATATTTATCAATCGAAGAAAAGAAAATAGAAAAAAAAAAAAAAAAAAAAAGCGGATACCACAATTTGTCTTTTGTGTGTTAAAGGCAAGCTAAAACCAAAGTAAGTGGCGAAGGGGTGATGGTGTGGTGGCTACCATTCGACACACGTAGAAAGGCCCTTCACGTCAACTTGGCGAGGCTTGATTTCACTATCTGGTATGCTCTTACATCGTGGTTTTCAACAACAACAATCACATGACTTTCAATTTTCAATTTTCACTTTCACTTTTAACCATTTTCTATTTTATGTAGTTAAGAAAAGCGCATTTACTTAAAAGCTTTTAAAGTGAGAAGTTTTAAATTACTAATCTCAGATATCTCTATTCTTTATTCTTTCGATTTTATACTTTAAATCTATATAATTTCTTTCCATAATTACTTAGCGTGAAAATTGGACCCAACAAAAATAAAATCAAATTTTGCAACTATAATTATTTGACGCTTTAAATTTCCGATTTTATGTCGAATACTAAACAGTATGTAATAATCGTATAGTTGATAACCTGATGAATCATATGATATAAAGAGAAGCTAAACAAATTTTAATATTGAATTACGATACCATTTAAGTTTTCTTTGTCTACTATATATGATAAGCGAATCATGATTATAACTTGATGTTAAGAGAAATGGTATCAAAGTAGTCATCAAGGTGCCACATATAAGGGTGATGTCAATGTGACACAAGCAATCAATAGGCAATATTGCCTTACATTGGTTGCATATAAATTCTCTTTCATATATATGATTTTACATATATCAAGTGGTTGATATACCAATCAACAGAAGATGTAAATCAATATAGATTATTTGAAGTTATTTGATTGAGTAAACTAACAACAAAAGTACAAGTAGGTTTTACCTTGTTTGAATGTTTCTTGTGAGGTTCAAACCTCATAAATTAGTCGGAAAAAGTCATAAACTATGATTAAAAAGAGAGGTTATTTGATTGAGCAAACTAACTACAAAAGTACACATAATAGCGAATGCATACATCGTAAACCATAGAATGATAGAAATATCGACATGTTAGATACAATAGTTAGTATACCTAATCTTGTAATCTGTTGGCAAGGTTATGGAAATTTAGATAAAGACACCGAGTATGCACAACAAATACACACTTTGCATCCGTTGTACTTAATTGTTTTTAGTAATAATATTTTAAGGGATAACCCTTTTACCAAAAAAAAGAAAAAAAAAAAAGAAAAAAATTCACACTGCTGCAGCAAGAAAAATCATTTGGGACCTCGATTCGGAGGTGGGTTATCGGTACAAACTATGCGATTACCATGATACCGTTCCTTGAAGAAAGGAGACAAGGTGAGGTGACCTTCAATGTTAAGCGTCCTCAAATTTGATATTGATATACTTTAAAGACAAATTTGAAAAATTGGATACATAGTGTGTTCGCATAGACTGATTGTTGGAATTTAATAACATGACAATCATATATAAAACACACAAAACATCAAAGATACATGCGGAGCGTATATGAGCGAATAATGAATAACTAATTAACATAGACATAAAGTATGCGTGCCTTTTGATTCTAGCCCAACAGAATCAATTTCTAAACTAGCAATTGGATGAACCCTAATTAGGGTTTATAAGGATTATGTGAATTACCCACCCGTTTTGTAATTTAATCCAAGATACTAACTATAGTGTGTTATTACCACGTTCTTGTACACGTGCTATAACAAATTAAAGTAATGTTAGTTTTAAGAACACGAAAACTTTTGTTAAGGAAAATAAAGTAATCGACACCTAGGGATAGGTGTACGATCGTTGAACCAAAACACACACAAACAATTTTGGTTTTAGGTTTTTGAGTACAAGAGATGAATACAAAGACCACAGGCCTTGTATTAGGGATGAGCACGGTACGGTCCGTCCGATCCGTACCAAATTAGTGGTGCCGATTTTTCCCGATCATAAATTAGTAGTGCGGTCTTGTGCGAGCAGGATTCGGATACGGTGCGGTTGTAACACCCCGAATCTCGATGCGTGGAAGACTTAATCAAGTTTTGGGCGTTACGATTGGATTGATATCGCACACAAGTATAGCAAAAAGATAGTCATTTAACATTCAAAACCAATCCCAGTTTAAGTATTCAAAACATTTAATCCAAAAGTATAATTATTAGGCCCAAAACATGATTTAATAGAATAGGTCTCCAAAGTTTATCAGTCAAAAATGATCCTTGAACCCCGCCTTCTTGCTTAGCTTCCACCGATCACGTATTCCAAACCTCTCTTAAAATACGAGAAATCATGCTAAAAGGTCGACTACGCTGGTGAGTTCATAGGTTTAAGTTCAATAAAATCATAGTGGACTGTAAAAGTTGATTTGCTATGCAAGACCTAGATAGATAAACATCGTTTCACATTGATCTACCGGATCTCCAATCATATCCGCATCCGAGGATTACTCGGGCCTGCGACTCTAGTCCGGCCTTTGTCGTGGCAAAATCTAGAACAATTGCCAACTCCGGACTAGGTCGATGTAGAAGTCTATTCTTAGCTAGGCAACGGTTAAACCCTAGACTAAGGCAACAAATACCGCGCATCTATCTAAGCGGTCAAGCATATAAGCAAATCCAAATAGTTTTAACGGTCCAAAACAAGTGGCATGATTCTCACCCCAATAGTTCAAAGCGTGGTTAAAGCGTAGATAAAGTGGGGCTATGAAACTACCTCAAGCAATCAGCGCACAAATAAACACTAGCGAAGATAACGGTATCATGGCACAACAACTATCGACTCGGCACAACCTATTAATATAGACCAACTTTAATATATATATTACTCAAAATCAACGTTATCTACCCCAATATACTCCATTTCTTTATTTTCAAAATGTCTCGTTTCACCATTTAATCCTAGTGTTTGGTATTCCTCGTGTGGGTGTATCGACTCAATATGATGCCATGAATGCACTCAAACAACCAATATATAACTCAATGCAACACAATGAGACCTCTAGCGATAAGCTCCATAGTCCAATAAGTTTTGGAATAAATAGTAGACCTTATCGAATTAAATCAACTCGATAAACTCATTTATTTATTCGTGTAAGCTTATTATCCCATAAATCGGTCGCATCCTAACGAGTCATAAGGATAATTCACCCATTAATAGGGTTACCCAGCGTACCTAGCGGGCTCTTATTAGATTCGTCAACCTAATAAGTCCGCTACCCGTGGATCAACACTATTAATGCTAGGTTATCCGTAACCCATGCACACAGCGTAAGTAAATAAATACTTTAAACTAGTATTAAATGCTCATAATTGGCATATTTCGATAAGCGATATTTTCGAAACATTAATTACTTATTTATTATAAAACATTTACATTTTTAGTCGTTAGTTTCTATTTAAAATAGTAAATAATAAGATAAGTCTTGTTATCGATATTTTTGGTATAAAAGCCTTTTATTATTAATATTTCATAGTTTATTAGCACTTTCATGTATATATATGTTTCGTCAAATTCCAATATTAGTTTCATATCATTATTCGTTTCGAGTCCACAAGCACGAGTCATGACTTTTCGGCTTTTAATCAATCAATAGTCCAAACTATACTAAAGTTCATGTTACGGCGTTGTCGGGGTCAACTATTGACTAAAAGTCAAAGTAACACGACATTGCTCAAAGTTGACAATATATATATCAAGTCCAAATTAATAGTCATAATATCGCAATTCAATCTCAAACCAACTCAAAACAATCTAGCCAACCAATCAACCAACCAAGTATACCGAAACAAATGTTATGATCCTAATGGTCATGACACGGTCATGATTAAGACCACGTGAACCAAACAAGCTCTAGAAGCTTTTCGGCTCCGCGTCTCATCCAAACACCAACAATATTAACCAACAAGCTACCGTCGACTCAACCAAGACCCTTGGTCCAAGTGGGGCCACGTCCCAAACCATGACCATCGTGGTCATGGTGGCTCATCACCCTTCCCAATCAAACATCACAATCCACCAAACATCGAATCCAATCAAATCAATACAAACACAAAACATCATCATCTTAACCAAAATATGAAACTAAACCTAAAATGCATAAACCTCAAATTGATACAATCACTAACCACTTAATTTCATGTTCAAACCAGATTTCATCATGAAACCCTAATAATCCATAATCAGCTCAAACATAATCTTGACTAGCACCAATTACAAAATTAGATGAAAACCACAAAAACGAATCTTAATCAATGAAAAAGATCTTTGATTTGGTGGTAGAGGTGTAGCACCACTCGATAACGCTACTGCGCGTCGTTCGAGGTCAAAGAAACTTCCTTTTCTTGAGCAAGTTTTATAACACCTAGGCGGTGAACCTAATCGTTGTAGTGTAGTAATTAGGGTAAGCCACGGGTATTGATATCGTTCTCTAGGGAATAGGAATGCTAGTGAGAAGTTACTACGCTAAGGTTAAGGTTGAGGAAGATTATTTTTATTTTTATATTTTATGAAATGGAAAGGTCGAATCTCGGGTATTGGATTTGGGGGTTGGTATTTCTACCGATTACTCTACTATTATCTAATTATCTAAACTAAGGTTGTGGGTCTATGTCTAATTAATGTATGCTCATATGATAGTTTAAAGATGTGTTTACTTAGGTTATACTACTCCTTAATTATCTCCTATTGATGGTTGAGTTGTGTCCTTATTCTTAGTTGCGTTGTGTTCTAAAGTTGATGTGTTTCTCCCTAACTCTTTGAACTTACCAAAGGGGTCTACAAAACCCACTAGGGATGATAAACTCTTACTCTAAGGCACTCTTTGGATAATTTAGCCTACAACTACTCGGTAATCATATTCTAAGGTTCACAAAGATGAATGGTACACAAGGAATGACCTATCGCATTACTAGATCATTAATCAACTAAGATAAGAAACAACCAATCAATATTCAATAATTAAGTTTCATATCCTAAGCAAACACACAAATAAATTGGACATGGAGAACATGCAAGCATACACACAAATAATCAAAGACATAATTGAATTAAGCGTAAATACTTATCTTGATGTAAGATAGGGTTTCCTAAAAAAAGACACCTTAGGTTCGGCTTTAGGTTTTCACTCGTAAAGCGAAAAATTCGGATTCTATATATAAGATTACATATCGACGGCGTCACACTTATGTTTAGTGGCGCCGTCGTGTCGTCATTAGGGTTTCGTCTTGGCGCGTTAACCTTGCGACGGCGTCACCTTATGTCCGTGGCGCCGTCCTCTTGACCGGCGTCGTGCGGATTGCATCTAGGCCGTCGAGTGGCGACGGTCTACTCTTTCAAAACTAGGCGTCGTCACTTGTAAATCTGAGTTTTGGGTTGAGCCATCACAACAATGATGGGACGGCGTCGCGATTAACTTTTGACGCGTCGCCCGGTTCGACAGCGATCGTGAGTGGCTCGATTCTTGACTTTGGCCATTTTCTTCATATATTTGCGCCTTTTCGTCCAAATAAGTGCCATTCCAGCATTTGCCTTCAAGAGACCTAAAAGTGAAA
Organism: Chrysanthemum lavandulifolium; assembly: GCA_022545495.1. Taxonomy (NCBI): domain Eukaryota; kingdom Viridiplantae; phylum Streptophyta; class Magnoliopsida; order Asterales; family Asteraceae; genus Chrysanthemum; species Chrysanthemum lavandulifolium. The sequence continues at coordinate 293,840,349 of CM040241.1, forward strand.
AGGAGCGAAATTAAGCAATAACGGATACAAAGTGATCAAATAAGGACTTAAACGACCCTCAAAATGGTACCTTTTAAAACCTTATCAAATATCCCTACACTTGTTATTTGCTTGTCCTCGAGCAAATGTGCTTTAACCAATTAATTTATAAGTTAGGGGTCATGAAGCATTAATTCAAAGCGGTTCACAACACATATAAGCCCCATAAAGTCATAACAAGCACGGAATTACATACTAGCACCTCACATGGGGTGTTTGGATACTCACATCTCTCTCGGGTGTATATATGAAAAATAACAAATAGGAAATGGAAGATAAACACTCATTAACGGTCCTAGTACATAGATTACCATAGGCTTGAGAATAGATCAAACCTCCATCGCTTTGGCATAAGCACCTAGGAAAGACTATCAAAGAGGTCTTTAAAGGGTTGTAATGTTAGGCTTACGGTAGGGAAATAAAGGGTTTGGTGGGATAGGCTATTTAGTGGTGGCAAGTCAAAATCTCTATGTTAAATGCATATGAAGAATGGCGTTGCTAAGCCAAGACTCGACACTCTAAACTCTAGATAATTGAAATAAATAAACATAAATTCAAAGATAGATGTAGGATGGTAGCCGTATGTTTTTTTTAAACACTATTTTTTTTTCTTTTCTCTTTTTCTATTTTTTTTTTTTTTTTCCATACACTTTTACTCTACCATCCTCTACGATAACATCAAAATACTAGGGATTTATAGGCATATCCCTACACTTGAGTTTTATTACTCTAACACTAATTTGACCCGAATTGAAAAGATCAAAACACTTGGGGTACATTATTACGAAAACAAAGGGAATTTGAATTTAACGTTCCCTTCCGTCATTTCATAAACTTTAACTTTTCCCATGAATCCCAATCGTCCCAAAGCGTATACAAAGGATATGACTCGACTTAGCAACTTATGCAAGCAACTAGATAATTGAACTAAGGGTTTGGGGTGATAACAAACATTTGCACTAAAAGTGAGTGCATAAGGGGTAGGCTAAAGCGATTTGGGTGTATATTTGGGGGTGGGGTGTAAACAATGCTCTTCATTGATATTCGGAAAACCGAAACATCACGAGAACCGCGAAAAGGATAGGCTACGAGGGGTTAACTAGGAGTATCGTGTACTAAAGATGAGTACAACGCAAAGGGTGTGGGGAATTACTCAACCGATATGGAAGAAGTAATTATATTACGGTATCAAACAAGGGTTATCCTAATGCCTCTTATCATTTAGTTATTCCTAACTACACAAGTGTAGCCTCACTTGCGATCTCGGAATGCATCACAAAACAAGTTCTAGAATCTAATATACTACCGGTTCACACTCTAAGCATTGAAGATGAATGCTTTAATTCCTACTAATCTAAGGCGATCCTCACATTTTGGTGGAATTTGGGTGGTAAAGGGTTTTGTGCTAGTCATGCAACTTCCTATCCATGAGGCGCTTTTGTTAAGACTAATGGCCCACTCCTATATGTCATGAAAAATTTTAAATTTGGTGCCAAAATTACCCTAACCGATATTTTCTCATGGTTTATTACACAATCACAATTTGGACAAAGCAAATAGTCAAGGATAAGCATAGTTTCAAAGTTCCGTTTATTTTCCTCCTACACTTAAAGCGAACATTGTCCCCAATGTTCCCCGAAAATATCAAAGTTATGATAAAGAAGGTAATCAAAAGCGAAAAACTAATACTCCCGATTAGCTCGGTAGGATCCGTGTAAAGTGGTGGTTAAATCCTTTTCAAGAAGAATTATTGCGTGAAAAGCTCCTTCCAATCTTATGTAATTTCTTCTTGACAAACTAAACCGCACACTTGAAGAAAACAAAGCGAAACCTTTGCGTAAAATCGGCGGTAATAATATATATAAGACTCGATTTAAACTAGGATATAATGCTTGTGGAATGGATGTTTCTGAATTTCTAAGAAAATTAAGACACGGAAAATTCAAAATTTATAAGTAGCTCGAGCGAGAAAAAGTAATATGATGTTTTACTCCTTCACGCGCCGTCGGTTGCAATCTGACGCCGTCGGTTATCTTGACAAAAAGCGGTCTGCGATTTTACGGAAAAATTACGGAAAATTTACATCTTTAGAATCGGAAAAATTTACGCAAAACATCCATTATGACTCGATACAAGCATTTGACTCGAACAAACAAACATAAATATCTTTTAGTTAATTGTTATTCTCATGTTTACGTTTCTTTTGAAAACTTGTGTAATCCTCCTACACTTATCCTTTATGTAAAATACCTTTATATGCAATTAAGGCGAGGTCAAAAACAAAATAAAGCATTTTACAAATTTAAACATGAGGATAAACAATTAATAAAAGATATATGACACTAACAAGCAAACAATTAAGCATGGGTTGCCTCCCACGAAGCGCTTTTCTTTATTTAAGAGTCTTGTAGCTAGACTCATATTCATACTCCTACGTTCCGATATACGTAAGTCTATCCTCAACAATGTCGTAAGGATCAAACTTATCATTCAAGTTCCTAGTAGTACGTTCGGTTAAATATGCCTTTTCAAACATCTCACCATCGGGATCATAGATTTGTATCCTAATGTGCCACTCTCCATTACCATCACTAGGCGGTCTATTCCAATCCCACTTGTGTTGATTTCTCAACTTTCCACTTATTCATGACAAGGTTAATGGGCAAGCTTCCTAGGAACTCGGTCATCTTCCTAAATACTAAGGCGTCCTCGAGCGGGTTCACTTCTATATCCTAGCCATTTCTTTTCTTGGAAAGTTCTTTACTAGTGAAGGCTTTATCTAGGTAAAAGGTCTTGAGGGCCTATGATGTTCTTATCAATCCAAGGTCCATATCTAGAAGGCTCTATCCACCCTATCTCTTGTGGGACTTCCTCATCCTTGTAGTACGTATGCTTTTAACATCGTAAGCGGATCTAGCACTCCCTCTCCTACCACTATTTTGGACATCTTACAATCGATGATGGCACTAGCGGTAGCTAAAATCCTCTTCCAACTAGTAATGGGCATGTCGGGTCCTTATTCATGTCTAGCACATGGAAGTCGGCCAAAAGTCAACTCTCTCATGTACTACCATGTCCTTTATTATTCCTACCGGACGTGCTATACTACCGTCCGCTAGACCTAAGATGGTTTCGTTGGTTCAATTTTACCTAAGTTAAGGCTTCTATGGAGGGACAACGGAACAAGATTGATGCATGATCCTAAATCGGCTAGAGCGTCGAGTGGTTTGGAAGTTCCAAGTCTACGGAAGAGTGAATAGCCGGGATCGTCTAACTTCTTAGGTAAATTGTTTCGCACAAAAGCGGACCCATGTTTTCCAAGCCTAAGTTCTAACTCATATTTTCTTTTAAAGCATTATAGTAAGGTGCATGAGCTAAGACTTCAAGAATCGGTTTTCTTGATGGAGTTCCTTGTACTCCTCCTCTAGACTAGGTTTGGATTCTTGGTCGACGGGTTTCTCAGAGTAGGCTCTACCAAAGGTGTCGGGCCTTGGTACCTCTTGGATGGCTTGGAACCCTTTTGATAGCATTCTTGAGTGAACCGTTGGGTGGGAGGGGCATGGATGTGCACTCTCCCATGGTGAACTAGAACATGAAGTCGATGCAATCGAATTCACTTTTGGGTTCTTTATGGTATCACTTGGGGTGCTCCAACTTCCCGCTCATTGAAGGCTTTTAAGAGGGCATCAAGCTTGGTTGTCATCTCGCTTTGTTTTTGCTTAAAATCGACTTCAAGCTTATTTAATCGAGTTTCTTGAGATGACAAAAATCTAGATGCAATTGCCTCAAGATTAGTGGGGTTCCGGTATTAGAAGAATTGAACCTAGTGGGTGAACTAGATGAGCTTTGGGGTGTGCTTGGATCTTGGTTCCACTTAAGGTTAGGGTGATTTCTCCATGAGGGGTTGTCGAGTTTCCTAAGTTGTTTTGTTCGGGTTTGAAAGTGTACCACTTCTCTCCCGCTCCGTCGATGCGTATGGGGCGTAGTCCATAAAAGCTTGTTCGGAGGCCTTGTGCAATCACGAGTGTCATGGGGACCTTGCATAACTCACAAGGTAGAGTGATTTGATTCACTTGTCGTGAGGACTTAGGATTTTGTAGGAACTCATGAGGAATCTAACTTGATCTTCAAGTTCGATCATACCTCGGAAGGTTGTGGGAGGAGGCAAGGAGATTGCCTTAACGGTTTAGGTAGCTCACGGGGTCGTCCCAACTTTCGTTGTCATAGAGGCGAGGTCCTCTATTATACCCATGATTCTTTGCGGTGAGATCACTAAGTTTTCCACCGGCCGCTTGGTCAATGGATCGCTTAGTGGGGAAGTTGACATGATCATAAAAGATTTGGACTTGGAGCCAAAGATCAATGTCGTGATGAGGGACTTTATGAAGTAAGTCCTTGAATCGGGTCCATGCTTCAGAGAGATTCACCTTGACATTGTTGGAACATCAAGATGTCATTCCTAAGCTTAGTGGTTCTCCCGGTGGGAAAAATTGAGCAAGGAAGTGAGAGGTAAGATCATCCCAACTTGAGATGGAGCCGGCGGAAGTCGCTCGAGCCAATTACTAGCTTGGTCCCGTAGAGAATTGGAAGAGGCAGCGGCGCGTGGTCTCTGAGTAGTAGCATCAAGGTCGATGGAATCGGCGATTTTGAAATCCTCGGATCTTGATTTGGATCTTGAACGAAGTCCATGGAATGCACATCCGTTTTGCACCAACCGGATGGTGTCGGATCGCAGGCCGTAGTTTGGGCTTGGTCGGGAAGCTCAATGGTGTTCCTATAGCCTAGGTGGCTTGGTCTCGAGTATTCACCAAGAGTACGGGCTCTTGGCGGGTCATTTGGTGGTGGGTTGATGAATGGTGGTGGGTTATCACCTTCCATGATGAAAAGTGATAAGATTACGAACAAAGGTCACGAAGAAGGGGATAGACTAAGAAAGTTAAAAATGAGAAAAATTTACTTGATAGGAATCAAGCAAAGAAACCTAAATGAGGTGGACTACTAACTAGCTATTCTATTCCCAGCAGGTGCCAAAAACTTGATAACGCTACACGCGTCGTTCGGGGTCAAGGAAACTTCCTTTTCTTGAGCAAGTTTTATAACACCCTAGGCGATGAACCTAATCGTTGTAGTGTAGTAATTAGGGTAAGCCACGGGTATTGATATCGTTCTCTAGGGGAATAGGAATGCTAGTAAGGAGTTACTACGCTAAGGTTAAGGTTGAGGAAGATCATTTTTTTATTTTTTTATGTTTTATGAAATGGAAAGGTACGAATCTTGGGTATTGGATTTGGGGGGTTGGTATTTCTACCGATTACTCTACTATTATCTAATTATCTAAACTAAGATTGTGGGAGTCTATGTCTAATTAATGTGTGCTCGTATGATAGTTTAAAGATGTGTTTACTTAGGTTGTACTACTCCTTAATTATCTCCTATTGATGGTTGAGTTGTCACGTCTTATTCTTAGTTGCGTTGTGTGTCTAAAGTTGTAGGGTATCGTTTCTCCTAACTCTTTGAACTTACCAAGGGTCTAGTCTACAAACCCACTAGGGATGATAAACTCTTACTCTAAGGCACTCTTTGGATGGTTTAGCTTACAACTACTCGGTAATTATATTCTAAGGTTCACAAAGATGAATCAAGCATTAAGTACACAACGAATGACCTATCGCATTACTAGATCATTAATCAACTAAGATAAGAAACAACCAATCAATATTTAATAATTAAGTTTCATACTTCCTAAGCAAACACACAAATAAATTAGCGGACATGGAAAACATGCAAGCATACACACAAATAATCAAAGACATAATTGAATTAATGAAGTAAAGACTTATCTTGATGTAAGATAGGGTTTAAAACCCTAAAATCTTGTACAAGACACCTTAGGTTCGGTTTAGGTTTTCACTCAAAACTCTCTACCAAAGGCGAAAATTCGGATTCTATATATAAGATTACATATCGACGGCGTCACCTTATGTTTAGTGACGCCGTCGTGTCGCCGTCATTAGGGTTTCGTCTTGGCACGTTAACCTTGCGGCGTCACCTTATGTCCGTGACGCCGTCCTCTTGACCGGCGTCGTGCGGATTGCATCTAGGCCGTACGAGTAGCGGCGGCCTACTCTTTCACAACTAGGCGTCGTCACTTGAAAATCTGAGTTTTGGGTTACGGATCGTCACAACAATTTTGGGACGGCGTCGCGATTGCTTTTGGCCGTCGCCTTCTAATTCGACAGCTGTGAGTGTCTCGATTTTGACTTTGGCCATTTTCTTCATATATTCGCGCCTTTTCGTCCAAATAAGTGCCATTCCGACATTTTGCCTTCAAGAGACCTAAAAGTGAAAAGGAGCGATATTAAGCAATAACGGATACAAAAGTGATCAAATAAGGACTTAAGCGACCCTCAAAATGGTACCTTTAAAACCTTATCAATACCACATGATACCAAATCACTAGCTACGGTGGTGGCGGCCATAATTTGGCAAGGAATAGTGGCAATATTGGATAATAAAGATTTGAAGGGTTAATGTAGGCTTTTGTGAGAGATTTTATAGAGAGAGAAAGAGAGAGAAAGTGCTAGTGTGTGTGTTATTTAGGGTTAGAGAAGTAAAGAGTGGAAGTGATAGAAATGATGGGTTATATATACTAGGATATTGGGGAGACTTGAGGAGGAAAATAAATAATTATGGATGGGAGGGGGCGGCTAGGGTGAAATAGAGGGGCGAAGGCGTCATTTTAGTAAACTATCCGTTTACCCATTCCGAGCTCACATATTGTCCCCGAGTGTCCCAGCGTTTATTCGACTTTCTAACATCGTTATTTACGTTTTCCACAAGTTTTGACTATTTATTTGTCAATTTTCGAGTTCTGGTCTAAAAGTTACAATAATTCTTGTTTTAGGCTTTTCTAGTGCCGAATCGAATAGTGCCTACCAAATAGAGTTAAAACTCACACGATAACTCATTTAATAATGAAATAAATCATAAAACCAATAGGCGATATAAAATCAAGTCATGGTTTATAAAAATAGTGATAAAGGCAAAACTCGGTTTAGTTTAACGTAATGCGGTTACCTAAAATAGACTCCCTAAATTGCCGGTTGTCACAACCTCCCGCCTCGAAGAAACCCGTCCGGGTTTCACTCCGAGTTACTTGATGTCATGAAAAGTTTAAGATACTTCCCACGGAAAAGCGTCCTCACGTTCCCAAGTGAACTCCGGTCCATGTCGGAGTTCCAACGAACTTTAATAATCGAATACGGCTATTCTTGACCTTTTGATTTCACGGTCCATAATCTCAATCGGTTCCTCAATAAAATTCAATTTCTCATCAATACGAATATCTCTTAAGGGCACAACTATGTTTTCCTCGAAAGACATTTCTTAAGATTACTAACATGAAAGACATTGTGTACACTACTCGATTCGATGGTAGCTCTAGGCGGTATGCTACCGGTCCGATTCTTTCCAGGATTGGAAAGGGACCAATATATCGGGTATTGAGTTTTCCACGTTTCCCAAAATGAATCACTCCTTTCCAAGGAGAAACGTTCAACATAACATGATCTCCAACTGAAATTCTAAAGGTTTACGTCTCTTATCGGCATAACTCTTTTGTCTATCACGAGCGGTTTGCAAATGGTCACGAATCTGAACTATCTTCTCGGTGGTTTCTAGGACAAGTTCGGGACTATAAGTTGACTCTCGCCAACTTCACCCAACAAGCGGAGAGCGACATTTTCGGCCATACTGATTGCCTCAAATGGGGCGGCCTTAATGCTAGAATGATAACTATTGTTGTAGAGAAATCGGCCAATGGGAGATGTCTCTCCGGCCTTTGCCAAAATCAATAACACATGCTCTAAGCATATCTTCTAAGGTCCGAATGGTTCTCTCGCTTTGACCATCGGTTGCGAGGATGATAGCAGTACTCATATCCAAGTTTGTTCCCAATCTTTGTTTGTAAGGACTTTCAAAAGTGGGATGTAAAGCGACTATCTCGGATGGAAATAATAGATATCGGTACTCCATGACGCGATACTATCTCCTTAAGATACAGTCGAGCAAGCTTATCGAGACTATCGGTTTCACTAATAGCTAAGAAGTGGCGAGACTTGGTTAAACGATCAACTATTACCCGGATAAGCGTCATTGCCGCTTATTGTTCTCGATAATTTGGTGATAAAGTCCATGGCGATTCGCTCCCATTTCCATTCGGGAGTTCGGGTTGAACTAAGAGTCTTGATGGTTTCGATGTTCGGACTTAACCTTAGAACAAGTCAAGCACCAAGCGATATCTTGAGCTATATCGGCTTTCATGTTAGGCCACCTAATAAAGTTTCTTAAGATCCCGATACATCTTATCGGCTCCGGGATGAATGGAGTATTTTGATTTATGCGACTGTGCATAATCAACTCACGGATTCCACCATGAAATGGTATCCAACTTCATCTGCGAAGCATAATGTTCCATCGAATGCTTCAAGCCGTTTTCACTTTCCACCATTCCATGAAGATTCTCATGGGACGGTTCTCTTCCGTCAATGCCTCTGCCTGGGTGGCTAAAATTTGAGATGGTAGAGGCGAAACAATGGTCATTCCTAATGATCGAACGAGTAGGGTGGAATGTCCTCCTTACGACTAAGTGAATCGGCCACAACATTAGCCTTACCGGGATGATAATGAATCTCACAATCATAATCACTAAGCAATTCCAACCAACGATGTTGTCTCAAGTTCAGTTCCTTCTGATCTAAGATATGCTTCAAACTCTTATGGTCGGTAAATATTACACACTTAGTTCCATACAGATAATATCTCCAGATCCTAAGAGCAAACACTACAACACCTAACTCAAGGTCATGGGTGGTGTAGTTTTTCTCATGCTTCTTAAGTTGTCGGGATGCATAAGCAATCACCTTCTCCGTTGCATCAAAACATCACCTAAGCCTTTATGCAAAGCGTCGTAGTACGACAAAGTCTTCGCTTCCATCGGGAAAAGCTAGGATGGGCGCACTACGACTTCTCCTTGAAGTTGGAATGCTTCTTCTTCCTTTTCTCCCATTCATACTTAACATCCTTCTATGTCGGTTTGGTCGGTGACTTAGCTATCTTGGAAAATCCTCAATGAATCTCCTATAATAGCACGATAAACCTAGAAGCTGGCGGACTTTTGATGGGTTCTTAGGGGTTCCCATTCTTAATGGCCTTAATCTTAGGCTGGGTCAATATGAACACCTCGACTATCTATCACGTGACCTAAGAATTTCAGACGGAATCCAAAATTCACAATTAGAGAACTTGGCATACAACTTCTCTCTCTCAACAATTCTAAAATGAGCCTCAAATGCTCTCCGTGCTCCTCACTACTCTTAGAGTATATCAAGATGTCATTTATGAATACTATCACAAACTTATCCGGTACGGCTTACATACTCGGTTCATGAGATCCATGAAAACATGGCGTCAAACCAAGCGACATCACTTGGAATTCATAGTGTTCATAACGAGTCCTAAACGCCGTCTTAGGGATATCCTCCTCTCGAACTCTAAGTGGTGATAACAAGATCGTAAGTCGATCTTAGAAAGACACTAGCTCCTAGGAGTTGGTCGAATAGATCATCTATTCTAGGTAGCGGATATCGGTTCTTCTTTGTTAACTTATTCAATTCCCTATAATCGATACACATCCGAAATGATCCATCCTTCTTTTCACAAACAACAACTTGGTGCTCCCCATGGTGACAAACTTGGTCGAATGAATCCCTTCTCGACAACTCGCCAACTATTTAGAGCAGTTCCTCCAATTCTCTTGGATCAAGTCGATAAGGTGCCCGGCTACGGGTGCCGCACCGGTATCAACTCTATTTGGAATTCCACTTGTCGGACGGTGGAAACCACAGCGATCGTCGGGAAACACGTCCGAAACTCTCTAACAACGGGTACATCGTTAAGGTGTCTTTCACTCTTGTCCTCACTTTTCTTTTGAAATTCGAGCCAAGAAAGACAACCTCCTCTATCGATGTATACGGGCCTTAATATAAGAGATGATGCTCAACCGGGAGGGACTTCCACGATCGCTCCGATCTCCTTGTATGCTCAAAATTTTCCACCATACGGTAAGCGCACAATCTTTTCATCACAAATGATGTGCACCGTTCTTCGACAACCAATCCATTCCGATGATGACGTCAAAACTCCCTAAGGTGACGGCAATAGGTCTATACTAAGCGGATGGTCTAAGAAACTTAAGGTACAACCTCGAACTACGGTGTCTATCTTCTCTCTATTTCCATTAGCTAATTCCACATCGTAACTAAACCCTAGGGTGTTTGGGAGATTCCTAGTAATGGCATAAAATTGGTGGATCTGAAACTCATATTTGCACCGGTATCAAACAGGTATAGAAGCATAGCGATTATTGAGAAGGAGCGATGCAGTAACTACCTTAGGGTCCTCACCGACTTCCTTCCCAATAGCGTAAACGCGTTGTTCCCATGTCTCTCTGATGATTCCTAGCACCATGGTTTCTCGGTTTTCCACAATATCACGCTTCATAGGGTTTAAGCCATTACCTCCTACACCTTGGTTAACAAATTCTCTTACATTACCGGGATTTCCTTTCATTCACGGATCTCGGCACTCATTCTTAAAGTGTCCTTTCTTTCCACATCCAAAGCAGTAACAATGGCCTTCCATTCCGCTCTTTGTGCGGTTTGAGTGCAGCAAGTGGTCGGGACCTACAGTCTTTGGCCAAGTGTCCTACCTTAGAGCACTTCCTACACACATTCGGGCATAGTCCATGGTGGTGTCGGTTGCAACGACCACACATGGGTCTACTACCTTCATAATCTTTCCTACCTCCATTTCCTATGGCGAACACTCACGGGTGTCTCATGCCGTTTGTTGCCATTCCTTTTCTGACTTCATTCCTCTTCCTCTTATCACTCCTATCATTCTTACTCTTGTCTCTAGTTCTAGCACATAAGAGTCCATCAAGCGAGCCACAACAATTTCCTCATGCAAATTAGCGGCTTGGCGTGATGACATCATTTGAGTAGCCAAAGGCAATCCATCGATATACCTCTCAATCTTAAGTTCTTGATGCGAACCGTTTGAGCAAAGCAATGATAACTCTTGAAGCAGCAGTATAAGTCGCCATGTCGGTACCCTTAACCTTATGGTTCGAACTCACTCTCTAACTTAACTTCATTCCTAAGGCGGTAAGTCTTGATCGGAGAGTCTTAAAGCGAGTCCAAGTCATACTATAAGCTACATCAATTCCTCTTGATCGTGGTAGTTGTTCCACCAAGTCAATGCCTCGTCCTTCAAGGTGAATGTTGCATACTTAACCTTACAATCCTCATCACGATTACTCACGGCAAACATATTCGGTTTTCTCCAACCACTGAGTCGGGTAAACTACTCCTCGGTTC